>JAKSZT010053875.1:1579680-1735856 GCA_026826555.1 Tolypeutes matacus
ATGTTTGTGTGGGATGTGGTGGGAGGTGTGGGAGGTGGGCAACATGGGAATCCCAGTGGGTTCCGTGTAATATTTTGCGTAATCTAAGCACCTCTTAAAATATATGTATATATATGTAAATAACATTTTTGTAAGCAAATACACATATATACATATATATTTATATATCATTTTGCAAATGTTTGTATTTATTGTGAGAATTTTGATTTTTACCCATAATAAAAAAATAAAAAAAAATAAAAAAAAATAATAAAATAAAAAAAATGGGCAAAAAAGCAAAGGAAATGCCTTTAAAATATATATATATATATTTAATCTTTTTTTCTTTCTTTCTCTTTTCATTTCCTTTCCTTCCTTTTATCACTGTGTTATTGGATGTCCAGTGTGCCATGGCATCTTCCCCCTCTCAAACCCCATTGTCCCCCAATTTTTTATTTAATTTTCAAAGAAGTTTTAGGTCACAGCAATGTCACACATGGAGTGCCGTAGACTCACAGATGCCAAACCAACCCCCTTCCCCACCTCATATTAAACCCACCCCTCTTTTTTTGTATGTTAGCATTGTTATAACTGTTATACAGAAAGCAAAATATAGCAACTAAATATTGTCAATGATTTTCAGTATAGTTTACAATTTAGATGATAGTTTAATAATTTTGATGATATTTACCATGTCCTGTGTCCATTACTGTAAGGTAATGAAAAACCTTCCCCATGACCACCAAACACCCCTTTGGATCTTGACTATTCCCTTCCCCCAAGTCCCCCAAGGCCCATGATACCACCCTATCCCCATCCATGGAATATCAAGATTCACAGTTACATGCCCTGGGAATTTGAACCTGCCCTTCCTAATCCACCCACCTGCCAGTGCTGCACCACCAAACCCATGAACACCACCACCCATCTGCCCCATCCCCCAACATGCAACCACACTTTATCCCTTTACCATATATTATGTCCATATGGCTGATGGCTCAAAGCCTGCTCTTCTCTTACTCTCCCTTGTTAACCAATCTTTCAGACAATGGTTCTCAGAGACTGCTCATTTTCCTCAGTTCAGATCAGTGAGGTCATATACAGTTCATCCTTCAGTGCTTGGCTTGCTTCACTCAACATAAGGTCTTCAAGATTCATCCATGTTATTCCATGTGTTAGCACTTTATTCCTTCTTACAGTTGAGTAATATTCCATTCTATGTATGTACCACATTTCTCTTATCCATTCATCTGTTGATGGGCACCGGGGCTGATTCTAACTTTTGGCAATGGTGAACAATGCCGCTATGAACATTGGTGTGCATATACCTGTTTGTGTCTTTGCTTTCAGTTCTTCTGGGTAAATACCCAGCAGTGGAATTGCTGGATCATACGGAAGATCTATTGTTCCACACTCCCACCAGCAGTGGATGAGGGTTCCTATTCCTCCACATCCTCTCCAACATTTAGTGTCTGCTGTTTTTTTTAATAGCTGCCATTCTGATGGGTGTTAGATGGTATCTCATTGTAGTTTTGATTTGCATTTCCCTGATAGCAAGTAATGTTGAACATTTTTTCATGTGCTTTTTAGCCATTTGTATTTCTTCATTGGAGAAGTGTCTTTTCAAGTCACTTGCCCATTTTTTAAATGGGTTGTTTGTCCTTTTATTTTCAAGGTGTAGGATTTCTTTATATATGCAGGATATTAGGCTCCTGTCAGATATATGGTTGCTGAATATTTTTTCCCATTGGGTAGGCTGCCTTTTTATTTTCTTAATAACATCCTTTGAGGTGCAGAAGTTTTTTATTTTGATGAGGTCCAATTTATCTATTTTTTCTCTTGCTGCTCGTGCTTTGGCTGTGAAGTTCATGAAATCATTTCCTATTACAAGGTCCTGTAGATACTTTCCTACATTATCTTCCAAGGTCTTTAGGGTTTTGGCTCTTATATTTAGATATTTGATCCATCTTGAGTTGATTTTTGTATAAGGTGTGAGATGGTATTCTTCTCTCATTCTTTTGGATATGGATATCCAGTTCTCCAAGCACCACTTGTTAAAGAGGCCACTCTCTACCAACTGAGTGGGCTTCGTGGCCTTGTCAAATATCAGATACCTGCATATGCGAGAATCTATATCAGAACTCTCAATTCAGTTCCATTGGTCAGTAGTTCTATCCTTGTGCCAATACCATGCAGTTTTGATCACTGTAGCTTTGTAGTATGTTTTAAAGTCAGGTAGTGTGATACCTCCAACATCATTTTTCTTTTTCAATATGTCTTTGGCAACTCGGGGCCTCTTGCCTCTCCAAATATATTTTGCGGTTAGTTTTTCCAGTTCCTTAAAAAATACAGTGTTGACTTTTTTTGGGATTGCATTAAATCTGTAGATTAGTCTGGGTAGGGTAGACATCTTGATGAGGTTTAACCTTCCTATCCATGAACAGGGAATATTTTTTACAGTTATTTAATTCTTCTTTGATTTCCTTTAACAGTGTTGTATAGTTTTCTGTACATAAGTCCTTTACATCTTTAGTTAAATTTATTCCTAGGTATTTGATTCTTTTATTTACTATTGTAAATGAAATTTTTTTCCTGATTTCCTCCTCAGTTTGCTCGTTATTGGTATACAGAAATGCTTCTGATTTTTGAGCATTGATCTTATAGCCTGCAACATTACTGAACTCCTTTATAAGTTCTAGAAGCCTTGTTGTCGATTTCTCAGGGCTTTCTATGTATAGGATCATGCCATCTGCAAATAATGAAATTTTTACTTCTTCTTTTCCAATCTGGATGCCTTTTATGTCCTTTTCTTGTCTCAGTGCTCGTGCAAGTACTTCTAAGACAATGTTAAATAGGAGAGGTGATAGTGGGCATCCTTGTCTTGTTCCTGATCTCAGAGGGAAGGTTTTTAGGGTTTCACCATTGAAAATGATGTTAGCTTTGGTTTTTTCATATATATCCTTTATCATTTGCAGAAATTTTCGTCTATTCCTATCTTTTGTAATGTTTTTATGAGGAAAGTGTGCTGTATTTTCTCAAATGCTTTTTCTGCATCTATAGAGATGATCATGTGATTTTTTTCTTTCAATCTGTTTATGTGGTATATTAAATTGATTTTCTTATATTGAACCATCCTTGCAAACCCGGGATGAAACCCAATTTGTCATGGTGCATAATCCTTTTGATATGTTGTTGAATGCAATTAGCAAGTATTTTGTTAAGGATTTTAGCATCTAGGTTCATTAGAGAAATTGGTCTGTAATTTTCCTTTCTTGTGGTATCTTTATTTGGTTTTGGTATTAGGGTAATCTTGGCATCATAGAATGAGTTAGGCAATATTCCTTCTACTTCTATTTTGTGGAAGAGCTTAAGTAGAATTTTTGTTACCTCTTTCCGGAATGTTTGGTAGAATTCAGCTGTGAAGCCATCTAGCAGGACTAGATGCAGGCACTCTTCTTAGTTGGGAGGTTTTTGATGACTGAGTCTATCTCTTTACTTGTAATTGGACTGTTGAGTTCATCTATTTCTTCTTTCATCAACGTCGGCTGTTTGTGGGTTTCTAGAAACCTTTCCATTTCCTCTAAATTGTCATTCTTGTTGGCATATAATTTTTCAAAGTATCCTCTCATGATAGTCTTTATTTCTGTGGGGTCAGTAGTGATATCACCTTGCTCATTCCTTATTTTATGTATTTGCATCTGTTCTCTTTTTCTTTTTTAGTCTGGCTAAGGGTTTGTCAATTTTGTTGATATTCTTGAAGAACCAGCTTTTGGTTTTGTTTATTGTTTCCAGTGCTTTCTTATTCTCTATTTCATTTAGTTCTACTCTAATCTTTGTTATTTCCTTCTTTCTACTTCCTTTAGGTCTAGTTTGTTGTTGTTTTTCCATTTCCTCCAAGTGTGCAGTTAGGTCTTCAATTTTAGCTCTTTCTTCTTTTTTTAATATATGAATTTATGGCTATGAACTTCCCTCTCAGAACTTCTTTCGCTGCATCCCATAGGTTTTGATATGTTGTGTTGTCATTTTCATTAGTTTCAAGGTAGTTACTGATTTCTTTTGAAATTTCCTCTTTGACCCACTGTTTGTCTAAGAGTGTGTTGTTTAACTTCCATATCCTTGTGCCTAACCTGTTTCTCTGGCCCTTAGTGATTTCCAACTTCATTCCTTTGTGGTCAGAGAAATTACTTTGTATAATCTCAATCTTTTTGAATTCATTGAGTGTTGTTTTGTGGCCTAGCATGTGGTCTGTTTTGGAGTATGTTCCAAGTGCACTCAAGAAGAATGTAAATCCCACTGTATTTGGGTGTAGTGTACTGTATATACCTATTAAGTCCAGTTCTTCTAATGCATTTTTGAGTGCCTTAGTTTCTTTATTGGCTCTCTGTCTAGATGTTCTGTCTAATGATGATAGTGGGGTATTGAAGTCCCCTGCTATAATTGTAGAGGCATTTATTTCTCCTCTTAGTTTTTCCAGAGTTTGCCACAAGTATTTTGAGGCACCCCGATTAGGTGCGTAAATGTTGATGATTGTTCTCTCTTCTTGAGAGATTGCTCCTTTTACTAATATGTAGTGCCCATCTTTGTCTCTTACAATAGTTTTGCATTTAAAGTCTATTTTGTCTGATATTAGAATAGCTACTCCTGCCCTTTTTTGGCTATTGTTAGCTTGTAAAATGGTTTCCCAGCCATTCACTTTCAGCCTCCTTGAATCCCTGGGTTGAAAATGGGTTTCTTGTAGACACCATATAGATGGATCATATTTTCTTATCCATTCTGCCAATCTGTGTCTTTTGATTGGTGAATTTAATCCATTAACATTCAGTGTTATTACTCGTAATGAATTTCTTACTTTAGCCTTTTTTTCTTTGGGTTAATGTATGTCATATGTTGTTTTGTTTCTCTTTTTGTCTTTTCAGTTGTTTTTAAACTCTCCTCCAACTCTCTCTCCCTTCTTTTTTCCTTTCAACTTGTAGAGATTCCTTTAGTATTTCTTGGAGGGCTGGTTTTTTCTTGACCTACTCTCTTAATTTCTGTTTATCTGTGAATATTTTGAACTCTCCATTATTTTTGAATGCTAATTTTGTTGATAGAGAACTCGTGGTTGGAAATTTTTTTCTTTTAGTGTTTTGACTATGTCATACCACTGTCTTCTTGCCTCCATGGTTTCAGCTGAGAAATCAGCACTTAATCGTATTGTGTTTCCCTTGTATGTGATGATTCCCTTTTCTCTTGCTGCCTTGAGTATTTACTCTTTGTTTTGAGCATTGGACATTTTGACAAGTATATGTCTTGGAGTTGGCCTGTTGGGATTTAAACTATTTGGGGTATGCTGTGCTTCCTGGATCTGCACATTCATATCTCTCAATAACATTGGGAAGTTTTCAGCCATTATTTCCTTCAACACTCCTTCTGTTCCCTTTCCCTTCTCTTCTCCTTCTGGGATGCCCATAATGCATATGTTTGTGCGTTTTGTATTATCGGTTAATTCCCTGAGTCCATGCTGAATTTTTTCTATCTTTTTGTCTATCTGTTCTACAATCTCTTTTATTTCACCTGTATTGTCTTCCATATCACTAATTCTTTCCTCTGCCTGTTCAAATCTGCTGTTATGTGAGTCCAGCGTATTTTACATTTCTTGGCTTGTGCCATTGTTCACCATCATATCCATTACCTTTTTAGGCGTGTTTGCTATTTCTTCAGTATGTTCTCCCAGTGTCTTCTTTATATCCTTTATCTCTTCCTTCAGTTCTTTAAGTTGGTCCATGATATTTGTTTGGATAGCTTTGATTAGTTGTTCGATGTTCTGCATCGCTTCCTGGTTTTTATTTTCTGCATTGGACTGGTCAATGTTTTCCAGTTTCTCAGAGTCATTTGTGTTTTTCTGTTGCCCTCTGTTCATCATATTATCTTGATGGGTTTGTTCAGTTGATTAGCTTTTCTCTATGCTCTAGAGTTTTATTTAGCTGTTTGTTCTACGTGTGAGTTAAGTTTTCTCTTTGGCAGTTTTTCTTCTTGTTTTATTTCCTTACTTCTTTCTATGTTCCCTTGAAGGCAAAAGGTTAGGGCCAGAGGAATCAAAAGATGTAAGAAAAGTGGAAGGATAATAGTAATATTGATAAAAGTCAGAAGAGGGGCAAAATGAGACTTAATGAGATGAATATTTAGCTTGTGTAGGCAGTGTAGAGTACTAGAGAAAAAATGGAGTTTCTACAATGGACTGGGAAAACAAATTGAGGAATATATGTATAGTGATTTAGAAGACTAGAATTATGAGGAAGGAGAGAAATAGTAAAGAAAAGTCTGAGAGGAAAAAGTTAATAGTAATAAAAAAAAAAAGAAGAAAACAAAATAGATGGAATAGAAATTGACACCCTTGAATTGTGGGCCTATGAAAAAATGTTGTATCTAAGAGCCACAACAGAAAACAGAAGGCAGAAAAATGCAGGAAGGATAAGCTATAGTTTGTAATACAAAATCAATATAAACAGCGAGTGGGAAATTACTGAAAAAGAAGCACAGCAAAGAAGCGACAAGCTAGCAGCACCTAATTTAAAAAAAATGGAAGAAAAAACATCTGTTCCTGATGGGGAGGGAGCTGGGTCCCTCACCTACAGTACATGAAAGTAGTAAATGTGGACCATCTCCCTCCATTGGCTGTGGAGTGGGTCCCACTGGTCATGAGGGGTCAAATCCCACTAGTAAGTCTAACCTTGCTTTGTCTCTTCTCTTTGTGAGTAAATATTCTCTTCTGTGCCTGTGAAAGTCACATGTTTTCTTGGTGTCACCTGCATGGACTTTCTGCTATCTTCCTTTTGCTGAGAATCCTTCCTTATAGGTGGTAATAGTTGTCTTTCCCCAAAAGTTTTTATGCCAACAAAGCTTTCCATGGCATGGTGGAGGCATAAGGATTCATCGGTTCAGTCATCCCACCAAAGCCCAACTCCCTGAGGGGTAATAGGCTGATTGAGGCACTGGTCTCCCTCTACCTTCATGAGCACAAATGAGATGTGAGCAATCTCCATGTGAACAGTGACAAAATGGTGTGGTGGATGGGAGCAGAGGCAGGAGGTGGGTCCTAGGAAGAGTAGGGAAATTATACCATAGTTCCTGGCCACCTGCACACTCCCATGCCATCTGCTGACCCTCATGGTGTCTCAAGGGTTTAATATGACTACCAAGGGGAGCTTGAGACCCTGTGCAAGGAGCTCTACTGACTCAGGGATGTTTTCAGGAACAAAATTAGACTTATTCAACAGAGAACCACCTCAGCTTTGATTAAAATGAAGATGTTGAAATGAGATATTTTCCTGAAAGTGAAATATATTAGTTAAAAGACAGATATAGGCAAAAAAGAAGAGTGTTGCATGTTGCTTGGTTAGGGTATCTGCAATGAAAGGGCAATACTCACTCTGTTGGGGAAGTGAACCATCTGCTACACTGTATTTTTGCCTCCATGGAGAAGTACAACCAACAGGACAGAGACAGACAAACTCATCTCTTATTCTCTTTAATCTGGGAGGCTAAGAGTGTGAGAGTGATATTCTCAACTGTGGGGGATGCCTTAAAATGTAAAATGCCCTGGAAGACTGTTCATGAATACCTAACTGCCCTTCAGGTAAAGACGAGACATGTGGCTGCATCATCCCACTCCTGATCAGGATGTGGATGAGTTGGTTCTGACTTGGATGGCATTAGAGATAATTATGAAACAAGGGTCTGCCCAGGGGAAGACTCCTGTATCCTTCCTACTGTTTTCAGGGACAGTACAGATTGAAGTGGTAGAAAAGACCGACCACAATTTGTCCTAATTTGGATTGGAATCAGCAGCACAGCATAAGCCTTTTTGACTGAGGTGGCCAAAAGTTTAGAAGCCCAGCAATGGGAAGCTGTGTCAGAAAAGCCATAAAGGGAACAAAAAGAACCACTCAGGAAAGGCAAAGGAGGGTGCAGGGCCAGCCCACCCTCAAGGTAATGTGTTTTTTGTTACCAAAGCAGGGGACAGACACAGCAGAAATGGATGGAATCCCTACAGAAAAACTGCCAGTATTATGGGGCAGAAGGTTGTCCCTCTATGTAAGAGATTAAGGTCTTGTTACAAGCCATAGAAGGGAAAGAGGAAGAGTGCTCATGGATCTGCAAGGATTTGGAATACTACAGAGCTGCCCAATGAGCCCCAGATGCTGGCCAGGAAAGAAAAATTCATCGGTTGTTAAGGTTCCCTTGTGCATGGACCTGGAAAAGATGTTCAACAGCAATAGCTATTAGGGAAATGCAGATCCAAACTACATGGAGATATCATTTCACATTTTATTATATGACCATTATCAAAAATAAACAGAAAACTACAAGTGCTGGAGAGGATGTGGAGAAATAGCAACACTCTTTTACAATTGGGGGAATGTAAAATGGTAAAGCCTCTTTGGAAGACAGTTTGGGTTTCCTCTGGAAGCTTAATATAGATTGTATGATCCAGCAATACCACTTCTGGGATTATATTCATAAGAACTGAAAGATGGGATGCAAACTTACATTTGCACACTTATGTTTATAGCAGCATTATTCACAGTTGCCAGAAGACTAAAACAGCCCAAGTGAACATCATCCAATGAATGGATAAACAAAATGTGGCATATGCACATGATAGAATACTATTCATCTCTAATAAGAAATTAAAGCAGGATGCATATGACAGCATGGGTGGACTTTGAGGACATTATGTTGAGTGAATTAAGCCAGGCACAAAAGGACAACTACTGCATGTTCTCACTAACATGAACTAAATATGATTATTAAACCCATGGTGTTAAATTCTAGAGTATAGGTTACTATAAGATAGAATGAGTATTGAGAAGGGGGAGCTGGTACTTAATGTAGGTAAAATTTTTAATAAGGTTGTTTGTAAACGTGTGGAAATAGAGTTGATGGTAACACATTATAGTGAGTATAACTAACACTGCTGATTGATAAATGTGATTGAGCTGAATGGGGTATTCTAGGGATGTAAATGTCAATAGAAGAATGCTAGAGGTTAATCTAGGGACTGTATAACAATGAACTGAGTGGTGGATGAGGATAGTGGTTAGTACAAATATAAAAATGTTCTTCCATGAACTAGAACAAATGTAAATCTGTCAGAGTATTAAGAATATGAAGATACATGGGAAAATACAACTAACAGAACTTATGGACTATAGTTAGTAATATTGTAATATTTTTACATCAATGACAAAGGAGGCCCTATACCAATGCTGAGGGCTAACAATGTGGGGGTGGGTATGGGATTTTTCCTTTTAGAGTAAGGGAAATGTTCTAAAATTGAGGTGATGACAGCACAACTCTGTGATGAAACTGAGAGCCACTGAGTGTACACTTTGGACGGACAGTATAAGACATGGGGCTACATAACAAAATGAACCCTGTGGTAGATGATGGATTGTGGCTAACAGTGCAAATATGAGAACATTTTCTCATACAGTCTTAAATGTAAAATACTAATAAATGATATTAATAATAAAATGGTTTATGGGAAAAATGCACCAAATATAAACCATGATCTAAATTTAGCAGTAATAATCTGATGATGGTTTTTCATCATTTTAACAAGTGTTCCAGAAAAAGGGAAGATGTTGGTGGTAGGGTGATGTACGGGAATCCTATATGTTATGCATTTGTGCATGACTCTTTGCTAAATTCACAACTTCTCAAATAAAAATAAAAGTATACCATGTGAGTTTTGGGATTGGAACAGAAATCCCCACTTCTCCAAAATATTGCTAATCATTTCCTGGGACTGTATTTCTTTTGGGGACCTAGGGATAAGAAGTGATATATTATAGGCAAAATTCCTGGAACCCTTGGCAAAATGTCATCTCAATTCCTTATTAAAAGTTTCTAAATCTTGCTATGTGTAACTATTTTAAATAATTTCACCTCAGGAATTTCCTTCACTATTACTAATAATTGATGTATGACTTACCAGGGTCATGAATAGTGCAGAGAATAGATAATGAGGGGAAAATTAAGTTGGTAAGGTTGTGGGTTGGGAAAAGGGGCTGAATGAATATAAAGAAAGAAAGTTATAGAGAAAAACAAATAAGTGGGAGAGAAAATATTAGAAATGTTATTGTTGCATAATAATTGGAATGCCAACAACAATTATCAGATAAGGGTAGTGACTGTTACCTTTAGCCACTCCAAATAAAAGTTAGAAAAGGAATAGGGAACTTTTTGTAAAGATAATAGTCTAAATGAATACATGTACTTTTCCTTTATGTGTCGTCACATATATGTATATCTATTTTAGATGCACACAAACTATGATATTTATATCTTAGTTTTGGATTGATCCTTTTTTCATTATGAAATATCCCTCTTTACCTCTAGTAATATTCATTTTTTATTTTATTTTTTTAGGTCTCAGGAGCTGGGGAATGAACTCAAGATCGCATATGAGGGAAGCCAGAACTCAACCACTGAGCCACATCAGTTCCTCTGAGTTGGTTTTTTATGTTTGTTTTTCTTCTTATTTGTTTCTGTTTTCCTTAGGAGGCACTTGGAATTGAACCAGGGACCTCCCTTGTGGTAATACTCAAAGCATAGCTTTCTATATATGCCTGAATGTGCTATGCTTTTACTTGGATGAGACCTACTAATCAAATTAAATTCACAAGTGACCCTTTCAACAGATATTTTGAACATTGAGCTTTCCCTGGACCAGGCTTGTGCCCTCCAATCTGTCCTACTGCACCTATGGGAAGAAGGTTCTTCTGAAGTACTTTAAGATATCATTGGAAAGCTAAGGGCAGTGGTATGGGCAAATGGTATGCAAGAAGAGCTGTATTAGTCAGCCAAAGGGGTGCTGATGCAAAGTACCAGAATTCTGTTGGCTTTTATAAAAGGTATTTTTTTAGTAGAAGCTTACAGTCACAAGGCCATAAAGTGTAAGTTACTTTCCTCACCAAAGTCTGTTGCCACATGTTGGACCAAGATGGCTACTGGTCTCTGTGAGGGTTCAGTCTACCTCTTCCTCCTAAAGCTCCATGGTCCTAGATCCTTCTGTTCTCAGCTTTAGGTGAGGATAAATTTTGTCTCTCTCACCAGGGATCATTTCTTTCCAGGATTTCTCACCTGTTCAGGGCCCCGGTCTCTTCAGGTGAATGGCTTGGCTCTCTTCCAAGGGCTCTAGCATCCAAAACTCCAACTCTCTTCTGCCATGTCATTTTCTCTGTGAGTCCCTGCCCACCAGGGAGGCAGGGACTCAACATCTTACTGATGTGGCCAAATCAAAGCCTTAATCATAGTTTGATCAATTAAAAGTGAAACCTTTGGATTTAATATAATATAATATGCCCACAGGAACAGACTTGTTTACAAATACAATCCAATACCGAGTTTTGGAATTCATAAAAAATGCCAAACTGCCACAAGAGTAAAAACAGTAAAACCTATTCTGGTAAAAATTCAACCCAGTGCAGACTTTCCTAGTCTTAGAGAGTATCCCTTAAAAAGGAAGCTCAGGAGCACATAGGCCCATTAATAGACTCTTCTTAAATATCACTTAATTCTACCATTTCAATCTCCATACAGCACTACTATACTACCCATTCTAAAATCAGAGGGAAAAAGGAATATCCATTTGTACAAGACATAAGAACTATAAATCAAATAGTAGAAGACATTCATCCAGTGGTGTTGGATGCATGTGTAGGGAATTTTGTTGATTTAATGTACTAGATTTAAAAGGAGCTTTTTATTGTGTGCCAGTAAGCCCTAAATCTCAGGAATTATTTGTTTTTGAATAAGAAGTTCTCTGGACTAATATGAAACAAATATATTGTTGGACTGTGTCTCCCCAGGGTTTTAAAAATGTCCCTACAGTACTTGGGGAGGCTTTAGCCAAAGGCTTAAGAGAACAACTCCAAAATGTGTTGTTTTTGCAATGTGTAGATGATATCCTACTTGTAAGTTAATCCAAGGAAACTTCAAATCATAATACAATCCTGACTTTAAATTTTCTAGCAGACCAAGGTTATAAAGTGTCTGTTGTAGCTGGGCAGTTTGATATAATTATGAATTCCAAAAATATAATTGGATCATGCTTGTAAACTGATCTGTTAATCTGGACATGATTAAGTTATGATTAGGGCATTGACTGGGCCATATCAGTAAGGCATTGAGCTTCACCCCTTGGTGGGTGGGGAATCAAATATAAAAGGCAAGGCAAAGAACAGAGTTGAAGCCATTTTTTGAGAAGCAGTTTTGATGTTGGAGAAAAGGCCCCAGAAGAAGAGAAGAGAGCTATTTGCATGATAGTCTACAGCTGACCTTGTGGAGGAACCAGAAGAGCTAAGCCTGGAGAGAAATGCAGCCCCGGGAAGAGAGGAGCACAAGAAGCCTGAACCCTGGCAAACGTTGGCAGCTGTCTTGCTCCAACACGTGACAATGAACTTCAATGAGAAGAAACTTGCTTTATGGCCTGGTACCTGTGGACTTCTATCCCAAATAAATACCCTTTATAAAGACCAACCCATTTTTAGTATTTCACATTAGCACCCCTTTGGCTGACTAATTCAGTGTCTAAGAACAAAGCTAAAATTTCACAACTAACTGTAAAATATTTAGGATTTAAATAGTCAAAAGGACATAGGAATCTAGTACCCAACAGAAGAAAGGCTTTAGCTAGATTAGCTGACCTTACCACCAAAAAAAAAAAAAAAAAAAAAAAGTAGCAGCTGCAGGGTTTGGGGGACTGGCTGTCTTCTTCTGTCTAGGGATTCCTGGTTTTGGACAGACAGCTAAGCCTTTATATGTAGCCTTGAAAGGGGAAGTAAAAGAACCTTTAAAATGCACCCCAGAATGCCAAATAACCTTCTTCTCTATAAAAAAATCTGCCAACAGCACCTGCCTGACACTTACTTGACCCTCAAAAAGCTTTCTTCTTATTTGTTCATGCAACAAAACATAGGTTTAGGAGTTCTAACCCAAAACCTTAGTAACTCCAAAAGTCCAATTCCTTACTTCTCCAAACATTTGGATCCTGTAGCCCAAGTCTGGCCAGTTTGCCTGAGAACAGTAGCCCCAAAATGTGATCTTCTACAGGATGCAGAAATATGTACCCTAGACCAACCTACAACTCTAAATAACCCACACTCTATATTATCTCTCCTAGAAAATAAAGGGGGATATTGGCTTACGGGAGGACCCTTCACTATGTACCATGTTATTCTTTGCTAATCCCAATGTGAAACACAATGTTATTTCTTCCTTAAATCCAGCAACTCTTATAACCAACAGCAACTCTTCTAACCAACATGGCTACATACATGTAATTGGTAAAGATTATTCTGGCAGAAATGAACTCCTAGATATGCTCTTAAAGGACAGAGACCTGGGAATGTTTATTGATGGAAGCATTTTTATGGACCAGGGGCACCCCTGATAGCAGGATATGGTATTGTTACTTTACAGAAAATACTGGAAGCTGAAGCTCTTCCCCAGGTACATCCATACAACCTGCTGAACTCATTGCACTTACTAGGGGTTTACATCTTGGCAATGGAAAGAGAGTGAACATTTACACTGACTCTAAGTGCACTATTTGGAAGGAGAAGTGTCTTTTAAGTTAAGGAAGCAAGACATTAAACACTCTGACATCATAATCACCTTATTAGAAGTAATTATGTTACCTAGAGAAGTAGTTATTCTTCATTGTCCAAGGCACTAAAAGGGAAATACACCTATGGCTTCTGGAAATAACCAAGCTGGCCTAGCAGCTAGGCAAGCCACTAAAATTAAAAAACCAGCACTAATTCTAACTTCTACTATAACAATTAATCTCAACTCTTTAAATCCCCTGAGTATGCATCAAGGGACTTAGAGCAAAAGAATGGGTATTTACTAATCAAACTTCAACTGGGTGGTTCAAGAATGAAGTAGATATTGTACTTTTGCTTGAAAGACTATTTGAGCCAATCATATCACATTTACATCAGAGCACATATTATACCCAAGAAACTGTGTACCACTAGTTTGCACAAATTTATCATATGGCCAGATAGAAGAATTATTCAAACGGTGAATTGAGCCTATTAGGGTCCCCTGGGAGAAGGGGGTAGTCTAGAGAAGGCTTGAAAAATCACTTCTGTGCAGGGTACTCACTCCTCAGGGTCACATTTGAATTTCAAAAGGGAACTCAATCTGACCAGGAGAGATGAGGGGGGATCTGCTCATACAGCCTGCTGTATCCAGCTGCCCCAGTAGAGTAAAATCTGCCCAGGGAAAAGTGACTGAATAGCTTTCTGAAAAGCTGACTGACCCAGTTGGAGGGGTAACTCAGTGGAGGAATCTCTGCCCTGAATGTATCATTTCCCTAATTTGATTCCCCACTCCTCTAGAAGTAGTGATCCACAGGGATATCTAACATCCAGCTGATACAGTAGGACAGGGAAAACATAGACATTGTTTTTGTATATGCTTCTTTTGGATCCCTTATTTTGCAAAAAAAAAAAAAAAGGTTATTTAAAATTTCTTTTAACTTAATTTACTCACTAAAACCTGCCTCACAACATGCAGAGAGAAGCCTGCAAGGTAAATGATTGATGAACACAGGCATTCTGAGAGGCTCCACCAGGGCCCAAGAAAGAATGCTGTTCTTCCTTAGCTTTGTTTAACTGCTTGCTTGTATGTTTGGGATTTTTTTTTATATATATTGTTGTTCTGTTTCTTGTTTTTCTTTTCTCTTCCTCCCCTCCTTTTTTAAAATTAGGTGCTGCTAGCTTGTTTCTTCTTTGATGTGTTTCTCCTTCCTTGATTTCCCATTTTGTGTGTATAATGATTTTGTCTACCAATGCTATCTCTTTCCCTACCTTCATCATTCTATCTTCTGCTTTCTGTTGTGGTGCTTACATTCCACCATTTTTTATTAGTCCTCAACTTCACTGGTTTTGCTTTCTATCTTGTCTATTCTGTTTTCTTTCTTTCTTTCTTTTTTTTTTTTGATTATTAACTTTTTCTTTCTGTCCTTTCATTTCTCTTTCTCTCTTCTCATCATTCTGGCCTTTTAAATCATTCTACATATTTTTCTCTATTCAGTTTCCCATTTCATTGTAGGTACTCAACTTTTTTATTCCTATTATTCTACACTGTTTACATGAGCTAAATATTCATTTTATTGAGTCTTATACAGCCCCTCTTCTAACTTTTATAATTATTTCTATTATCCCTTTATTTCCTTACCTCTTTGGATTTCTCTGGCACTAATCTTTTACCTTCAAAGTAACATAGAGAATAGCAAGGAAATAGAACAAGAAGAACAAAGTGACAAAGAGAAAACTTAACACACACACAAAACCAGCAGCTAAACAAAACTCTAAAGCAGAGAGAGAAGCTAATCAACTGAATAAACCCATCAAGATAAATGATGGCCAGAGGGCAACAAAAAAATACAAGCCATACTAAGAAACAGGAAGACATGGACAATGAATAAACTAAAAACCAGGAAGAGAAGCAGAACATCAAAGAACTAATCAAAGCTGTCCAAACAAATATCATGGACCAGCTTAATGAAGTAAAGGAAGAGATTAAGGATATTAAGATGACACTGGGAGAACATACTGAAGAAATTGTAAACATACATGAAAAGATAATGGACATAATGGTGATGAATGGCAGAATCCAATAAATCAAAAATATGCTGGAATCACACAACAGCAGATTTGAAGAGGCAGAAGAAAGAATTAGTGATGTGGAAGACAGTACATCTGAAATCAAACACAGAACAGAGATATAAAATGTTGAAAAAATCCAGCAGGGACTTAGGGATGTGAATGACAACATAAAATGCACAAACATGTGCATTACAGACATCCCAGAGGGAGAAGATAAAGGAAAGGGAACAGAAGGAGTGTTGAAGGAAATAATGGATGAAAACTTTCCCCTATTGAGGGAGATGGACCTACATGTCCAGGAAGCACAATGTACCCCAAAAAGTTTAAATCCCATACTTGTAAAAAAAGTCCAATGCTCAAGACAAAGAGAAAATATTCAATTAAGCAAGAGAAAAGAGAGCCATCACATACAAAGGAAGCTCAATAAGATTAAGTGTTGATTTCTCATCTGAAACCATGGAGGCAAGAAGGCAGTAGTATGACATAGTTGAGGTACTCAATGAAAAATACTTCCAGCCATGAATTCACTATCCAGCAAAGCTGGCATTCAAAAATGATGGAGAATTCAAAATATTCACAGATAAACAGAAATTAAGAGACTATGCCAATAAGAAACATGCCCTTCAAGAAATACTAAAGGAAGTTCTACAGGTTGAAAGGAAAAAACAGGAGAGAGAGTTGGAAGAGAGTTTAAGAACAAATAAAAAGGGAAAAAGAGAAATAAAAACAACATATGATATACATAAACCTAAAAAAATTATGGCTGATGTAAGAAATTCCTTGAGATTAATAACACTGAATGCTAATGGATTACTACTGTAAGAGACAAAGATGGACACTATATATTAGTAAAAGGAGTACTCTTTAAAGAAGAAAGAACAACCATAAACATATATGCACCTAATCAGGGTGCCTCAAAATACATGATGCAAACACTGGAAAGATTATGTGGAGACATAAATGCCTATACAATTATAGTGGAGGTACTTTAATACACCATTATCACCATTAGATAGAACATCTTGACAGAGAATCAATAAAGAACAAAGACTCTGAATAATATATTAGAGGATCTGGACCTAATAGATATATACAGAATGCTACACCTTAATACAGAGGGATATACATTCTTCTCAAGTGCACATGGATCAGACTGCAAGATAGAGCACATGCTAGGACACAGAAAAATTCTCAATGAATTCAGAAAGATTGAGATTATACAAAGTAATTTCTCTGACCACAATGGAATGGAATTGGAAATCATTAAGGGCCAGAGAACGAGATTAGGCACAAAGATATGGAAGTTAAACAACACACTCTTAGACAAACAGTGGGTTAAGGAGGAAACCTTAAAAGATATCAGTAACTACCTTAAAATGAATGAAAATTACAAAACAACTTATCAAAACATATGGGATGTACCCAAAGCTGTACTGAGAGGGAAACTCATAGCCATACATGCATATATCAAAAATGAAGAGGTAAAATTGAAGACCTAACTGCACACTTGGAGGAATTGGAAAAACAACAACAAATGAGCCCCAAGGAAGTAGAAAGAAGGCAATAACAAAGATTAGAGCAGAATTAAATGAAAAAGAAAATAAGGAAGCACTAAAAAAATAAAGAAAACCAAAAGCTAGTTCTTTGAGAAGATCAATAAAATTGCCAAACCTTTAGCCAGACTAACAAAGAAAAAGAGCAAGCAGATGCAAATACACAAAATAAGAAATGAGGAAGGAGATATCACCACCAACCCCACAGAAATAAAGAGTATCATAAGAGAATACTTTGAAAATTATATGCCAACAGGAATGATAATTTAGAGGAAATTTACAAATTCCTAGAATCTTATAAGCAGCCTACATTGATGAAAGAAGAAATGAGAAATTGATGAACTCAGTCCAACTACAAGTAAAGAGATAGTCTCAGTCATCAAAATCCTCCCAACTAAGAAGGGCCCAGGACCAAATGTCTTCACAGGTGAATTCTACCAAACATTCCAGAAAAAGCTAACAACAATCCTGCTTAAGCTCTTCCAAAAAACAGAAGTAGAAGGAACATTGCCTAACTCATCTATGATGCCAACATTACCCTAAAACCACATCCAAACAAAGATTCTACAAGAAAGGAAAATTACAAACCAATCTCTCTAATGAATCTAGATCCTAAAATATTCAACAAAATACTTGCTAATCACATTCAACAACATATCAAATGATTTATACACCATGACCAAGTGGATTTCATCCCAGGTATGCAAGGATGGTTCAACATCAGAAAATCAATCAATGTAATACACCACATAAACAGATTGAAAGAAAAAAATCACATGATCATCTCTACAGATGCAGAAAAAGCATTCAACAAAATGCAGCACTCTCTGCTGACAAAAACACGGCAAAAGATAGGAATAGAAGGAAACTTTCTGAACATGATAAAGGGCCTATATGAAAAACCAAGAGGCAACATCATCTTCAACTATGAAAAGCTCAAAGCTTTCCCTCTAAGATCAGGAACAAGACAAGGATGCCCACTACCATCACTCTTATTTAACATTGTCTTAGAAGTACTTGCTTGAGTGCTGAGGCAAGAAAAATACAGGGGCTTTTTCAGGACTTGGGAATTGTCCTGAGTGACATTGCAATGACAGATATAGGCCATTTTATATAATCATATAACTTGCAGAACCGTGTGGGAGAAAGTGTGGTCTACAATGTCAACTAGGGTCCATGCTTAATGACAAAGCCCCAGGATGTGTATATCCATTGCAGGTGTTGTGCCACACTAATGAAGGATGTTTATGTGTGAGTTGTGGGAGGTGTGGGAGTGGGGTCATATGGGAGTCCCCATATTTTTTGTGTAACATTTATGTAATCTAAGTATCTTTTAAAAATAAATAAGTAAATGAAAATCTAAAGGAAAAAAATAGGGAATTGGCTGTAGCTCAAGCAATTGAACTCCCATTTACCATATGGTGGATCCAGGTTCAATCTCTGGGACCTCCTGGTGAAAAAAAAAGATGTACCAGACCAGCACAAGGGGTGCAGGCTCATGCATGGCACAGAGAGGTGCAGTCTCCCATGCAGCAAAGCAATGCAAAAACCTAGAAGCAACCAGGTAGGAAAAAAAATAGTAAATGCTGGTTGTAGAATTAATATTTTAGATGATTGGGAAGTTCTGTTAATAGATGTTGGTTAGGCTAGCACAATATTTTGCATATGATTAATCCCACTGAATTGTATGCTGGGGAGTGGTTGAGGTAAGAAAGATTATGTTGTATATATGTTTCTATAATTAATAAAAAAGGGATAGAAATTAAAGAGACAATGACAATTAAATGCAGTACATGATCCTGGACTGGATCTAATAAAAAAATTAGTGGATGTCCTATTTATAGGGAAATCAATAATAAAACTAGATTATCCAGTTTGAGAATCCCTAATATTTTGAAGGTTATATGGTTTTACAGTTCTTAGAACATAAGCAAAATCTGACAGGAAGAGAGACAGGATGATCTTTCATTGCTCAGTAGTAAAATATGCACTCTTCAAACAATGGAAATGTTTTCCTTTGAATATACATTTTTTCAGCAAAAGTATTTCAACTTTTATAGATTGCAATGATGCCCATATCCTGAGAGAATGTTGGTAGATTATAATTCCTCTTAGAAATTAAGAGTAGCAGGTTCCTTCTTCCTATAGATTCTCTAGAATACTTGTCCAGCACAAAATCCACAAAACAGTGAAAACTTAGGGCAAAGATATGAAGGTTGATCTTGAGAGTTTTAGAAGGAATTAATGAACACAATCTGTATTCCTTCATTGCATCAGTATGATTTATCTAATTTGAGGGTAAAGATTGCATTAAAGAAGGCATGCCCTGACTAGTTGTACCTTTTAAATTTTTAACAAATCAATTTTATTGATACCTATTAATAAAGTATACAATACATCCAAAGTGTACAATCAGTGGTGTTTGGTATAATCACATAATTGTGCATTCATTACTTCCATCATTATTACAACATTTTCATTATTTCAATAATAATAATAAAACAAACAAGAAAATTCTTCACCCCTCAATCTCTTTGTTTCCCCTGCTGTATACAGCTGCTCTTTCTGGACATCCTTGCACAATTATTTACTTATTCAGCAGTTTTACTGAGTTATATTCACATAGCATGTTCTCTAGCTGAAGTGCATAATCAATGGCTTTTGATAAAATCATAATGTTGTACATTCATCATCACAAAAGAACTTCAGAATTATTTCTTTATTCCAAAAGGAAAAACTCCATATCCCTTAGCATGCCTTCCCTAGCTCTACAACTAATCAAATTTCATCTTTATAAATTGGTTTCTATTTACATTTTACATAAGTGGAATCATACAATATTGTGCACAATATATTTAGTTCATAGTAACACAGTCAATACAGTATTTGTCCTTTTGTGTCTGGCTTGCTTCACTCAACATAATGTCTTCCAGGTTCATCTATGTTGTGATATGCTTTATGATTTCTTTTCTTTTTACAGCTGCATAATATTCCATTATGTGAAAACACCACAGATTTTATATCCATGCATTGGTTGATGGACATCTGGGCTGTTTCCAACTTTTGGCAGTCATGAATAGCATGACTATGAATGTTGGTGTACAGATGGGTATTTGTTTCACTGCTCCCAGTTCTTCTGGCTATATCCCCAATAGTTGTATTGCAGGGTCACATGGCAAATCTATATTCAACTATTTTAGGAACTTCCAAACAATCTTCCACAGTGGGTGCACCATTCTGCATCCCCATCAACAGTAAATAAATGTTCTTATCTCTCAATACTTAGCTACAGTGCTTAAAACAGCATGGCACCAGCATAAAGATAGACATATTGACCAATGGAATTGAATTGAGAATTCAGAAATAGACCCTGACATTTACAGTCAAGTGATATTAGACAAGGCTGTCAAACCCACCCAGCTGGATCACAACAGTTATTCAACAAATGGTTTTTGGAGAACTGTATATCCATATCTAAAAGAAAGACAGAGGATCCCTATCTTGTACTTATACAAAAATTAAATCAAAATGGATCAAGAACCTAAGTATAAAAGGTATACCAATGAAACTTCTAGAAGAAAATGTAGGGAAACATTTTCAAGATGTTGTGGAAGGTGGTGGTTTCTTAAACCTTACACCCAAACTGAGAGCAATGAATGAAAAATTAGACAAATTTTTTTCTCAAAATTAAACACTTTGGGCTTCAAATAACTTTGTTAAGAAGGTGAAAAGACAGCCTACTCAGTGGGAGAAGATGTTTGCAAACCATAGGTTTTGCCAAGGGGGTGCTGATACAAAAATCTGTTTGCTTTTATAGAAGCTATTTATTAGGGGTAGAAGCTTACAGTCACAAAGCTATAAAGCACAAATTATTTCTCTTACCGAGTCTGTTGCCATGTGTTGGAGCAAGATGGCTGCCAACATCTGCAAGGGTTCAGTCTCCCTCTTCCTCTTAAGGCCCCATGACCCCAGCTTCTTCCACTATCAGCTATAGGCTGGGATAAATCTCATATCTCTCACATGGCTCATTCCTCTCTAGGCTCAGCTGCTCTGTTCTCCGTACAAGGTCACCTGTAAACTATTAGATGAATGGCTCCTCTCTCTTCCCAGGGCCTCTGACATGTCAAATGGAGCCTTCTCTCTTTCCTCATGTATCTGATTCTCTGTGTATTTACTTCCTGGGGCTCCAGCATTAAAATCTAACTTTCTCCTCTGCCATGTCATTTTCAATGTAAGTCCCCACCCACCAAGGGAGTGGGGACTCAACATCTTACTGACATTACCCAATCAAAGCCTTAATCATTATTTAATCAAGTAAGAGTGAAACCTCTGAATCCAATACAATCTAATATGCCCAGAGGAACAGACCAGTTCACAAACATAATGCAGCCTCTGTGAAAGATAGTTTGGAAGTTCCTCAGAAGTTAAAAATATTACTGCTGTATGATGTGGCAAGCAACTAAGAATACATTCAGGAGAACTGAAGGCAAGGACAGAAACAACCATTTGCACTCCAGTGTTCATATTGGCATTTTTCACAATTGCTTAAAGATGGAAACAATCCATGTGTCTATCAACCAAAGAAGGGATAAACAAAAGGTCATATATTCATACAATGGAATACTATTCACCTGTAAGAAGACATGAAGTTGGAATGCATATGAAAATAGGGAAGAACTTTGAGGACATAATGTTGATTGAAATAAGCCAGGCACAAAAGGACAAATATTGTATGGTCTCACAAATATGAATTCATATGAGGAGTAAACCATGTAGTTAAACTATAGATTATAGGTTCCTAGTGATATAATATGGGTTAAGAAGGCAAACTGATACTGAATCTATGTAGAATGTTTAATAAGGTTGATTATTAATGTGTAGAAATGGATAAAGATTATTCTAACACATCATAATGAATATAACTAACACTGCTGATGTATAAATGTGATTATGGCTGAAAGGTGTAGTGTAAAGACATTAATGCCATGTGAAAGAAAGCTAGAGGATAATCTAGGGACTGTATAACATGGTTAATTCAGTATGATGAGAATTGTGGTTAATAGTAAAAATACAAGAATGTTCCTCTATTACAAGGTGTTAAGAATACAATGATATATGGGAAAATACAACTAATGTAATTTTAGGCTATAGTTAACAGTAATATTGTAATTTTTTGAAACAATGTTAAAGAAGTTACTCTATCAATGTGAAGTGTCAACAATGGGGGTATATGCGTTATGGAGTTTTGCCTTTGAGTAATGAAAACGTACTAAAACAAAATGAGACAAAGAAAACACTACTCATGATGAAACTGCAATCCACTCTGTGTATACTTTAGATGGATTGTACAAGGCAGGAGACCATATAACACAGTGACCCCCATGTTGGGTGATGGACTGTGGTTAACAGTACAAATATGAGAACATTCTAATATGAACTATAACAAATATACAATGCAAAAGCATAGTGTTAATAATAGATGGTTTGTGGAAAAATACACCAATATAAGTATGGATTATAGATAATAATATTATGATAATGTTCTTTCATCATTTGTAACAAATGTGTGACAAAAATGTAAGGTGTTGGTGGTTGGGGTAGTGTATGGGAATCCTGTATGGTATGCAAGATTGTTTTGTAAACTCACAATATATCTAATGAAAATGTACTCTATGAATGCCTTTGTGGGTGGGTAATCAGAGGTCAAAGATCAAGCACATGGAGTATGAGAGCTCATGTGACCACCTTTGGATTAGTTCATACTTCTCCACCCAAGGATGAGACAATTGTGATTAAAATGGAAAACTGAGAATCACAATTATAAATTGGAATCCTCCCTCTGAAGTCAGTGCTGAAATTACAAGTTACATCATTTATAACAATATAGTACAGGAAATGTTGAAATACATGTCTAGGTTATTGAACCTTTTGTAGATAATGGGCTAGTTTGCCAAAACAAACAAATGAAAAAACCAACTCTCACTGGGGAGCAGATGTAGCTCAGTGGTTGAGTGCCTGCTTCCCATATATGAGGTCATGGGTTCAATCCCTGTTATCTCCTAAAAAAATACTATAGAAATATATATATAACAATTGAGGTCGGAATCCTGGGACAAAGGCTTACCTGTTTTATGTCCTGAAATGGAACACTCTGGAGAGGAAGAAGTTCTGTTATCTGGGAAAGAGAGGAGACATTCAAATTCTTTTAAACAGGGAACCACTAAGACCACTAGCAAGCACAAGCCCAGGACAAGACATAGGCCCAGAAAAGACTGGGTGGATCCTGTACTTTGCATTCATATTGGGCTGTCCTACCCTGACAGAGAAGGCCAGCCAACACAAAGTTAATTTTCAAAGATAATCAAAGATTTTTTTTTCCTTAGATATGTTTTGTTTCGTTAGTTCCTGACACTCAAGAAAATCTGTCATAAAATTATCTGGATAAAAAAACAAGAAACAGACACCTCAGGGAATAAATACCAGAGTTAACATTTTAAAATATTAAAATGTACATGGGCAAAAAAGATAACAAAACAAACAAACGGGAAATGATTGCCCACCCAAAGGAAGAAGATAAAAATCCTAAAATATCAACATAGAAGATCAGACTATAGACAATCTATGCAAAATCTTTTTTTAAAATTATCTTCAGTATGCTAAATACTAAATAAACAGAACACTTCAAATTCTGGAGAAGTTGTGGAGAAATAGAAATACTCGTTCACTGTTAGTTTCAATTTTACAGCAAGTTCACAGCACAAGCATTAAGATGAGATTCAGCATATTGGCCTCTTTTGCCACATGCAGCAACATGGATGAAACTCAAGGGTCTTATGGGGAATGAAATAAGCCAGTCATAAAAGGACAAATATTGCATCATCTCACTGAAATGAGCTAAGGATATTTTGAAGTGGAGGTAGATTCTGGAAGATAGGTTACTAGGAGATTGAAGGGGACTAGAAATTGGCAAGCCAATGCTTAACTGTGCAGAATGTATAATTTGGTTGATTGTAACAGTTTGAAAATAGACAGAGATGATGATGGCACAGCAAAATGAGTGTAATTTACAGCACTGAACTGTTAGCGTGATCATGATTGAAAGAGGAATTTTGGGCCCATCCATGAGTTTAGGAGGAAAGCAAGAGGATAAAATGGACTACTGTATAATTCAGTGAATTCTGGAGTGGCCAAGGATTGTGGTTAAAAATACAAATATAAGTATGTTCTTTCAAGATCTATAACAAAGATACATCACCAATACAGGGTATTGTTAGTAGGGTAATACATGGGGGAAAATGTAACTAAAACATACTTCTATGGGGCATAAATGGTTTCCAATAGATAGAGGCCCACACAACACCTAACAAAATATTAAAATTCTATCCTAGATAAGCCCTGTTACTTTCTCAAATAAAATGACAAAATCTCTTAGAATATATAAGCTGAGCCTAAGAAAAGAAAACAGACCTATATGCCAAGTTTTTATTCTTAATTCTTGTGTGTATGAAGCTTATTCCTGTAAAAATGAAACTTAGCCTAATTATAATTAATGACTGAGTTACCTCCTGAAAACCTCCTTGTTACTTAAATGTGGCCTGTCTTTAAACCAAACAAATAAAAACACTACCTTATCCCCAATGTGGGACATGACTCCTGGAGAAAAGACTCCCTGGCACTGAGACATTTTTACCAAGTGCTAACCAGTGATGTATTTGGAAAAAGATCTTGACCAAAAGTGGGAAACATTAATTAAAAAAGAGCTTTTATGTCTAAGAGATTTCAAAGTGAGTTGGGAGGTCATTCTGGAATTTGTGCTTATAAGATCTCAGAGGTTTCATTAACTGCCACAGTAAACAAAGCTTCAAACAAGAGTGTTCCTCAGGGCTCTAGGGACCTCCACAAATCACAGGCAAGGCACACAGTCTCATGAAATCAATACCCCTTTGGCAGGCCCTATTTAGAAATATATGATAATCCATTTCCCAAATATAACATAGTTATACTCATTTATACTTCTCCTATCATGATTCTTCTACTCCTTTTATTTGAACTATAAATTTCAGTCTTCTTGTTAGGTATATTTCTCAGAGACTTAAATGTTCAGATTGTTCCTAAGCCAATAGATCTCTGAATCCTACCAGAGTAGCAGCCAACTCCTCCTTCCCAGTTATTCAGGTTAGCTCTTGACAGCCAACAAAATTATGATGATGAAAAACTCCCATCCCCCAAAACAAGGAGCATATACAACTGCAAGCAAAATAATTCCTTTCATCTGTCCCATATCTAAGTCCCCTCTCTGCCTGAAGCAGTTAGGATTGACATCATCACAAATCCCTCAAGGGTGAGGGAGTGTAACAATGGACCAAGGTAGATTTATTATAATCATAGCTATTATCTTGTGTTAATGGAAGAACTTGTAACATTGATATAAAGATTGTGGGTTGCCAGGAATTCAGAAGGGAGGGAAAAAGGTGAATGTGTAGAATACAGGGCAAATTTGGGGCAGTGAGATTCTTCTGTATGATACTGCAATGACAAGCACTGAAATTATGAATTTGTAAGGCCTAAGGAACTGTACAGCACAAAGGGTAAATCATAATGCTAATTATGGACTTTGGTTAGTAGCAATGCTTCAATATTGGTTTGTCAACCTTAACAATGTACCACACTTATCAAAGATGTCAATAAGAGGGGAAAATATGTTTGTGGGTGTGGGGGTTATATGAGAATTCCTTACACTTTTGGTGTATTTTTTTTCTGTAGATGCAAATCTAAAATTTCTCTAAAATAAAGTTTAATATTACAAAAAAAAGAATAGTCTCTTCAACAAGTGGTGTTGGGAAAACTGGATCCCCATTTGCAAAAGAATGAAGGTGGACCATTAGCTCTCAACACATATCAAAATCAACTTAAAATGGATTAAAGACCTAAATATAAAAGCCAGGACTCTAAAACTCCTGGAAGAAAATGTAGAGAAACTTCTTCAGGACTTTGTGTTAAGTAATGATTTCTTATACTCTACACAAAATACAAACAACAAAAGAAAAAATTAGATAAATATGGCCTCATCAAAATTAAAATCATTTGTCCTCAATGTCCTCAAAGGACATTATCATGAAAGTAAAATGACAACCTGCACATGTGAGAATATAGGTGGAAACTCATATCCTATATATATATATCCAGAATCTATTTTTAATATTCTTCAACTCAACAACAAAAAGAACAACAAACCAATTAAAGTGTGGGCAAAAGACTTGAATAGATATTCCTCCAAAGAAGATATGCAAGTGGCCAAAAAGTATACAGAAAGTTGCTCAAAATCATTGGCTATTATGGAAATAATCAAAACCACAATGAACTTCCATTTCACACCCATTAGAATGGCTATTTAAAAAATGGAAAATTGTAAGTGTTGGAGAGAATGTGGAAAAATAGGAACACACATTCACTACTGGGTGGAATACAAAATGGTGCAGCAGGTGTGGAAGACAGTTTGGCAGTTCCTCAGAAAGTGAAGTATATAATTAGTATATGACTCAGCAATCCTATAACCAAAAGAATTGAAAATAGGGCCTTAAACAGATATTTGCACACAATGTTCATAGCAGCATTACTCACAATTGCCAAAAGATGGAAACATCCCAAGTGAGCATCAACTAATGAATGGAAAAGCAAAATGTGACATATATATAAAATGGAATATTATTTGGTCATTAAAAGGAATAAAGATGTGATAATTTTGCAAATATGGATGAAATTTGAAGACATCATATGTAATGAAATAAACCATATACAAAAGGGCAAATAGTGCATGATCTCACTGATATGAAATAATTAGAAGAACCAAACTCCTATATCAGAATCTAGACTATAGGTTGCCAGGAGACTGGGTAGGGGTATGAAATAGGAAGTTAAGCCTTAAAATGTACTGAGTTTCTATTTGGGACAATGGAAAAGTTTGGGTAATGGGTGGTAGTGATGAAAGCACAAGATTGTGAATGTAATTAAGACAATTATATATTTGAATATAGTTAAAAGAGGGTATTTTAGGGTGTTTATATGGTACTAGAATAAATTTTTAAAGAAATCCACGGGACTGCACAAACAGTAAACCCTAAGTTAAGTCATGGAAAATTAAATCACAATTATAAAAATGTCCTTCATCATTTGTAACAATGTACCACACCAATGCAAGTTGTTAATCACAGGTATCTATGGGAACGCTGTATTTTTTCCGTGATTTTTCTATCAACCTAAAACTTCTTTTTGTTGTGTCATCTTGTCATGCCAGCCAGCTTCCTGTGGCACATGGGCTAGCTCACTTTTACCAGGAGGCCCCAGAAACTGAACTTGGGATCTTCCTTATGGTAGATGGGGGTCCAATTTCTTGAGACACATCTACTTCCCTATAATTATTTTATTCATTGGAAAGAATACTTTATTTAAATATTCATAATATTGTACTATACTACTTTAATCTAAAACCTATGGATTTTGTTATTGAAAATTTGTCGTGTTAATACTTTTGCTTTTAAAATTCAGAATAATTGGTTACATTTCAATGTACATATTTCATTTTACATAACTTTGCACATTTACTTAATTTAGAAAAGTTTTGTCCTGCTGTGTGATTGAGCACAGCATATAGGCTGCAGGATGGAAGACCCTGAGTAAGAGTTTTAAATGAACATGATTTTATTATTTATATGCTTCAGATGTGGTCTTCCACACATGACTATATGAAGAAGCATTATATATTATACAGATTTAAGAAACATATTTATATTTTTCTATTTCCCTTGCTCTCTACCAAATAAGTTGTAATAGATTTCTAAAATCAACACTTTTGTTAGTAATACTATTCTTATTTTTAAAGATGTTATTGATTTACAGAAAAATTATACAGAAAGTATAGGGAATTCCCATATATCTCCCCACACCCACACAAATTTTCCCTTAATATTAACATTTTGATACATCTTTTAGAAAAATATGATAATGCAGATATAAAAGTGATAAAACAGCACCCTGTGCCAGTACTATGCTAGAGGGATCATTCACTAGCATTTAGAAATTACTAATGCCTTTCCTTGTTATTCTAATCCTCAGTAAAATTAAAGACTTAGGGAAGAAAGTCTGGGAAATAGAAAAATAGTGTGTCTTCCTGGAGGAGAAAAATACCCTCATATCTACCCCCCCAAATGGAGGAGCAAAAGTTAATTGATGAAGACAAACTAATCTCTTGAGCCAGTTGGTCTTATGGAGTCAGGCCCCTGTACTCATGTGAGAGAGACTCACTCAGTCAACTTGGCACCCTGTGTGTGTAATGAACACATTCACACATGTGCACCTTTGTGGGATCACATCTACACAAGGTCATTTTATTCTGTTAGTTCATGCATGGTTCAAACACTTTTTGGGCTGAGTACAATTCAAAGTTATTTTTCTTTATTTCAACTTCTTTTCCAGTGTGTTGAATGTTTCACACACATGCTTTTCATGGTATTCATTTCTCCTTCATATCAGTTTCACTTCCTCTTAGGTTGTTCTCAAATAGGGCAGGTACTGTAGCACATGCAGGTGGGGTCACTGCCCAACCTTTCCTTCTTTGCATTCTCCAAGTTGGTATCTGGCAGTGAGGGGGGATCAGGACTTCCCAGCCTTAAGCCCTGTGGAGCTGACATTCAAGCAGTTTCTGGGACCCAGTTGGTTGATGTGACAATGAGAAGGGGTGGCAGAGGGTAAATGAGAGCTGTGGGGAGGGGAGAAAAATGACATCTGTTCCTGGTACAGGGGAGGGTCAGCATCACACATCAGGAGGGGCTGGGAAATGAGGCAGGACTGAGGCAACAGTTCAGGCCTCCTGGCTGCCTGAGCACTGGCTCATCTCTTTGCTTAAGGTCTTGGATGCCTTCTGGATGCCAGCTGTTCAGAACCCCCTCTCTCAGTCAGGATCACTGTGTGTCCATCATTTTCTAAGAAGTTTTCAATTCTCTCCTTTTTCAAAAATCTAAGCTCAATATCCAGAGCAGACACCATGAATATCCCAGCAGACAGGCTGCAATTATCCAGCTCACCTCCTGCCTCCACTTATTAAAATATGTGAGGAGGAGAAAATCAACCTTTCTCATCCAGGAGCTGACCTGGGACCCTCACCTAGCCTATGGTGATCTGGTGGTGAACAGAACAATGTCAAAGAGTGTTAGCATCATAAAATGTCACTACATGGCCAGGATGGATCAAGACAAAAAAAGTCCACTCTGAAATCATGGCTAAACACAGGCAAAACAGGAAAATTCAAGACAGCAAATAACTATCCCCCTCTCCCAGCCTATGTAAGTGATGACAACTTCTTTACCAATTATAGCCATGTTCTCACTGTAGTCTGACCTCCTTAGAGATAACATATTTGAAGGAGTCCCTCATAGAATCATTCCCACTTTCTGATATTACTCCATCCTGAGCAAACCATGCTTCCTTAACACCCCCCAAACCAATTAACACAAGTGTAAGTCTTAATAATAAGGCTCTTCTCTCACCTTGCTGAAATGCCCCAAGGTTCCTTGGTGCTCTTTCTGTTGCTGAAAGGAGCAATAATTCCAATTTTTGTTCAACTACAAGTGTGTTTCTTGTGAAATTTGACTCGATGCCATTGACATGTATCTATGAAATATGTAGATTTACATGTGTTTGATGGCATAGGTATCACTTTATTCTACAAACTTGTATTTGTGCTCACAATTTTTAAAACACATTTTCAAGAAACAAGGTCAATTAATCTGTGCCCAAAGCTCCAGAGTGGATTGACATATACATAGAAAATATGGGTTGGACGGGACAAGATATTGTGGAGCCAGGAAATACTGGTGTTTGTATAGGTGAGTGCCAGTGGTGGGAAGTGTGGGTTGGATGGGGAAGAGAATATGCCCTGAGAAGGAGTTGCCCTGAGTGATTGGAGTAGAGAGTAGGTATTTGTGGCTGTGCCCAAGCCCTTAGTTCTCAATCCACAGAGGCTCTGTCCAGTGAGACCAAAGAGAGGGCATCACAGTGTTGGGATGTGGAGGCATCCATAGTTCTTTTTTATGCTATTTGCCTGATCCCAAGCACACAGCAATTTGAGCTATATGCATGGAGGATTCTGGCCACAGAATATAGTCAAGAAAGGGAACCCAGAGGCCATAGCTCTGAGGTATGGGTGAAATATGGGTGAAAAACTCCCTTTTCTATCAAATCATTCTGAAGATACTTTTCTTGTGATCATTTTATAGTTCTGTAGAATTATATGTCCATCTTTCCACAAACAACCAGCCTCTTTGAAATGTCCAGCCAAAGGGATTTTGTGACTCCCATATATTTGGCAGAAAATCATATATAAGTTGCTGTTTTTAAAAACAAAATCCCCACACATCATGGTGTCATGAACTTTCCTCTCTGGTACTGTGACCCACCTCTGAGTGGCAACCAAAGAGAAAAGGTGAAGGAGAGGAGTTCAGTATCTCTCCTTATATTTTGGTCATTCTTCTAATTTCTCAGGAAAAGCCTCCAACAGCCTAGAAGAAAGTCAGAAGTAATGGTTTCTAGAAAAAGAGAAGAAAGCCTTCATGGAGCTACTTGGACACACTCCTAAAGCTAGAAGAAAGAGGGACTGGATGCAGAGGAGTCCAGCAGTGTTGACTGAAGTTCCTGGGCCTTAAATCCATGGGGAAACTCAGAACTCTTCTTTTGCGCAGCTAAGGGGACTTTATAAATCCTGTCTGATTCCCTTCTCTGACTTGAGTTATCCATCCATTATTGGGCATATACCCATCAAAAGGCATCTAGATGTTCAGTTGTTGCCTTTTTAAAAAAAAATTTTAAATTGAAATAAAGTTTACATAGCATAAAATTAATCCTTTAAAGTAAATAATTTACTTGTTACTAACAATTTAGTAGATTGTTTAGTCATCATCACTATGTAAGTCCAGAACACTTTCATCACCACAAAGGAATCCCTGTACTCAGCCACTGTCATTCCCACTTCCTTCCTCCCTCCAGCCACTGACATCCACTAATTTACTTTCATCTCTCTGGATTTGCTTAGGATATTTCATATATATGGAATCATATGGTATTGGCATTCTGTGACTGACTTCTTTCATTTAGCATGATATTTTCAAGTTTAGCCATGTTGAAACATGTATCAGCACTTCATTTTTTATGGCTGACTAATATTCCATTGTTTGTATATGCCATCTTTTTTTTTTTTTTCATTAATCACTTTATGGATATTTAGATTGTTTTCACTGCTTGACTATTATGAAAGATGATGCTTTGAATATTCATGTTGGAATTTTGGTGTGAACATAAGTTTTCAAATATCATAGGTATATAACTAGAACAAGAATTGCTGGGTCTTACAGTCATTCTTTGTTTAACATTTTGAAGGACCACCAAACTGTTTCCTACAGTGGTGGCACAGTTTTACATTTCTACTAGCAGTGTATGAGGTTATCAATTTTTACACATCTTAATCAACAATTGTTAATATCCATCATTTTTATTATAGTGTGTGTGCTGGTATCTCACTGTGGTTTTGATTTTCATTTCCTAAATGATTAAAGATTTTGAGCATCTTTTCATGTCTTTAATGGACATTTTTATATCTTCATTGGAGAAATGTATATTCAAAATCTTTGTCCATTTTTTAATTGGGTTATTTGTCTTTTAATCATTGAATTGTAAATGTTCTTTATGTTTATTGGATACTAGACTCTTAGTAAAATGGTTTGCAATTATTTTCTCCCATTGTGTGGATTTTCCTTTAAATTTTGTGATAGTGTCCAGTGAAGCATAAACAATTTTCATTTTGATAAAGTCAAACTTGACTGATTTTTCTTTGGTTGGGTGTGCTTTTGTTGAGTATCTAACAAATCATTATGTAATCCAAAGACACTTAGATTTCCATCTATGTTTTCTTCGAAGAGATTTTTAAAAATTATCTCATAAATTTATGTTTCTTATCCATTTGAGATCACTTTTGTATATGATGTGAGTTATAGGTCCAACTTCATATTTTGGCATGCTATTATACAGTTGTCCTAGCATCATTTGTTGAAAAGAATATTATTTCCCACATTAAATTATTTTGTTACCCTTGTTTAAAATCAAGTGGCCATAAATATGATGATTTATTTCTGAATTCTTAATTCTACTCCATTGATCCTATACCCATCTGTAAAACAATACACAGTCCTTATGATGTATATTTGTTTGAAGATTTGATATCTGAAAGTGTGAGTCTTCCAACTTTATTTTCCCTTTCAATTTTGTTTTGTTTTGTTTGTATTCTGGGTCCCTTGCATTTCCATATGAAGTATAGGATAAACATGTCAATCTGTGCAAAATTCCAGTGGGATTTTGAAAAGAATCGCATTGAATCAATTTATCAATTTGGGAGTATTGCCATCTTAATATGAAGTCTTTCAATTCATAAACATGGAATGTCTTTCTCTATTGAGGTCTTCTATAATGTCTTTCAACAATATTTTGTAGTAATCAATGTATCAATTTTCTGTCTCTTTTAAAAATATATTAATAGGTTATTCTTTTTTTACAATTTAAATATAATTATTTTCTTTCCCCTTCTCCAGGATCCAATCCAGGATTATGCATTTCCTTTAGTTGTCATATCTCTCTAGCATCCTGTGTTATAGAATTTACTTGAAGCCTGATTTATTCTGCTTAAATAGGATCCCACTGGTCAAATTTGGAACAATATCAGCATTGAAATAAATAACAAAAGCAGATTCCAATATAGTGAATAAAATAAGAGTGCACAAATCCAAACTGATTATAATAATTAGGGGAACAGAAAAATCCTTTCTTATGGTAGAAAGCCAAATAATAAAACAAGAGCAGTGATGGAAATGGAAAACCACAATTTGGCAACCATAATGGTGTTGGCTGATTAGGTGAAACTGATGAATGGATATAAGGTCTGGTGGATGAAAGTTGGATAGAGAATGTGATATTGACAATCTCCGAATATATCTCACCATAAAATTCCATTCATTATAAAGGGAAAATACATTTTTACATGTTGAGAAACTTTCAGAAATGTCACCCAGTTATCAAGTTGACATCACCAGGGTAGGTGAGTTGTTCTCATGTCTGTCCTAATGGGCTGCATTAAAGAAAGTCCAGCATCAGGCTGTTCTTGTGGGGAGTACAGGGTCTTAGCCTGGTCAAGGAAAACTTTAGGCAGACTAGGGTTGGGATCATCAGTTCTCTTTAATCTGTCAAGGTGTCTAAGTGAGGGAATGTGTCAGGAACAGTTTTAATTTGAAGGAAGAATGGACTAAAATGGAAAAGGGACATTTTTCCCATAGTAGGGACAGTTGGTGAGATTTGAAGGCATCTGTGGATTGAATCATAATATTTAAACTATCCTGATTTGGGTTTGTGTGCTTAACTAGGGTAGTGTCTCCATTTTGGGGAAACATACACAGAATATTTTGTGTTTGAGGCAAATGTGTGGTAAAAATATAACAAGTGGGGAAGCTGAGTGAGAGGATTAGGAGTTTTTTATACATTTAGTGTGATTTTTTAAATATGATTTATAAGTTCTATGGTTATTTCAATATAAAATATAATTTAAAACTATTATGTTAAGACCATGACAGTAAAATAGAACATTTAACCATAACTCAACAAATCCACTTCAGCCAAAGTTGTGAAACCACTACTAACTCTTGTAAATGTCTGAATTTTGTTAAGAAGTCCATTTTTCCACATTTTTCCACATGATACCCTTCTTCTACTGGCCACTCTGAAGTCTCTCTATACTTTACCCAAGGCTGAAAGCCATGGAGAAGGGTATTTACTTGTGTAGCTGCCTCCTCCAAACTAGCTTTATGACACTTCATAGTTTCTGCCTCTCCAAGACTTGAAAATCAGCTCAGGTCTTAGTTATGTCTTTGGCTGTGCTGCTTTGTGTTGGTCTCATGCATATATGTTTCACAGGTCAGTTTGAGAGCTTCTTGGACTGAATTTGATATTCCCCTCATTGACTCCCTTCTTGGATTCTTCTTGGAGTTTTAGCGTCTATCAGGTTCCTAGGGGATGACTTATCACAGCTGCAATTCACAGGATGTTAATGGGCTTGAGGCTATCAGATGCTGGGAATTCTCCCTTTTTGACAATGAGGCAAAACTTGGTGTGTGTCTCAGTCCATGTAGCTTAGCTGGAGCATCTTTCAAAATGGGCAGTAGAAAGGGGCTTGAGGTGGTCACAGGTTCAGTTTGGCCTATCTCAATTAAGAGTTTAGATGTGTAGTGGGCTGTCCATGGCCCAGATGTGAGCTCAGATGCAAAGCAAGGATTGGGAGGCCATCCTTAAAGGTTCAGAACATTCCCCATAGTCACTGCTAACATACTAAAATGTTCTTTCTCTCCCACAGGCAAGAACATGACAATCTCCATTAGACAAGTGCCCTGGGAGTCTGAATGAGAGTGAAGGGGCCTGGAATTTCTGGAGGTGTACCCTTGGGCCTTGAGAAGATGGAAGGATCTGCCTTGAGCTGGGAAGGATGGAGTAAGTGTGGGCCCAGGGCAGAAGAGCATCCAACACAAGAGACTATGTAGTGCAGGGTGAGACTGAACTGTGCTGGAGCAAGGGGAGGGTGACTTGGGTCCTGGGTCTCACCTGGGCTGAGTGGAGGATGAGACCCCCACAGAAAGGTGGTGCTGTGCAAAGTGGAAACCACCTGGAGAGCTGGAACTGAGGGTGAGCACTCCAGCAGGCCAGCAAAAGATAAGGAGGGGCAGTGGGCCCAGGTGCAGAGAACTGCCAGCTCCAGGAGATGGGAGGTGAAGTAAACTGAGACAGGGTATGGGGAACTGGGGAGGGCAGTCCTGAGACTCCCACAGACTCATGATAGTGACTGATATGACCAGACAGGAGCAGGAAGGCAGGGGTAAGGGTATGAGGTAGGATAACACTCAGACTTACTGTGAAAGGAAAGAGGAGGAGAAAGAGCAAATCTGGACAGATTTTAGGGAATAAAGAGGAGCAGAGTGTGGAGAAGTGGGAAGAGACCCTCAAGGCAGGGAGAAACAGCCCCTAGGTTCCAAGTTCAAGAGCCATGAGAGGGTATACAGGTAGACAAGGGAGCACTTGAGTGAGTACTAGCAATTGAGGGGAGGAAACTGGCAGTAATGTAGGTGGGAGCAGGGGACAGAGAGTCATGGGGATGCCTGCCTCAACCATGGGGTAAACTCTAAGGGGTGGGGAGGCAATGTGATGGGATCCTGAGGTGAAGGCTGGAGATAAATGATGAAGAAGGGAAGTATGGGAGAAAGAGTCATGGGTAAACTGAGGCCAGCAACAGGGCAGAATTGAGGCAGGGTAGGGGAAGGGACAGGGCACAGCATCCTGAGAAGGAGACCTCAGCCAAGGACCCCATCTTTTCTGAGGTGAGCTTGTGAGGGGGTAAACCAGGTTGACCCAAGGCACAGGCACCTGGAGCCATCTTGGGGTATGAGAAATAGACATAAGGAGATGTGAGCCCACATGGGTTGGGTGCATATATGTCTCATCAGAGTGGGAACAGGGATCAGAGACCCTTGGTGGCCCACCCTAGCTGAGGTGGCAGGGAGGTGAGATGAAGGGGAAGCAGCAGAATGGTGAGAGGACTGGGAGGACAAGGCAATGAATGGGAGCAAGAGACCCTTTGGGCTTGATCTGAGGGGAGAGGTGGGGCCAAGGGAAAGGGGGAAGGGCAGAAAGCCAGGAGAGCCTCAGTGGGGAGGAGGGCAGAGTGAGAGAGGCTGGTGAGGCAGGGGATGAATTCTGCTGCCTAGGGGAGAACTGGGGCTAGTGTTATGGGGCTGGGAGAGTGAGGAAAGAGTGGAAGATGTGGAATAAACAAAGATCCCTTGGAAATGAAATAAAAAATAAAACAATGACACACAGCATCTCATGGTTCTGTCTTGGGATTGTTGCCTAGAAGTAGCTTTGTTAGTTCTCCTGGTGTGGAATGAAGTGGTCCAAGAGTTTGTTGCCTTGGAAGCAACCCCCTTCCTTCTCTGTTATTTCTTCCTGACACTCATCCATGCCTGATGCATAGAGGGTAATTTTATGGACAGCCAACCCTCTGTGATGTGAGCTCCAAACTCCTCCCAGCAGGGAGCATGGGCTTTTTTCCTAGGGACCCCCAGCAAGAGAACAGGCCCTGCTCCTAGGAGGTGCCCAGGCCCTTACCCCTCACCTCCTGGAAACTCAGCAGGGATGAAGGAGCTGTTCCTGAGAGTGCCACAGATGGCTTTCTAGATCTATTGTGTACTAGCAGTCAAAGCTAAAATCCATTCCAAAAGAGGGGAAATTACATTCTGTGTTATTAAACTATTAATAAATATTGCAGCCTGATAATATTTCATACTTTTATGAAATGTTTCAATATCAAAAGTGAAATAAGGAAGAGTGGTGTATGAAACCTCATGTTAATTCATAAAATATTACAGAGGTTTATTTTCACTCATGAAATGCCTACTACCTATAAAAATATAGCATATACAGTATAAACTCATTAATCATCATAAAAACTCTACAATGATGTATGAATCTTATCTCCACTTTAGAGCTAAGGACTGGCATGGAGAGGTCTGTGGTGTGGTCTTGGGTGAACTGCTGCTCTTTCTTGGACCTTTCAGATGCTTGGAGAAAACTTCTAAGGAAAGTTCTATGTCTATGAGGACAGAGTTGCCTGTTTTGTGCTCCAGGTGACTGCTCATGGCCAGAGTCAAGGGCTGTGGTCCACCCAAAGATTCAGGAAGCATGTTTGGATGTTGCCCCCTATGAATCTGCTAGACTGGGCTCCTGGTACTCTGAGAAATCTGACATATAGGGTTGAAGTTTTTGTAGTGTCACCCTAGGGTATGGATGGAGACAGCCAGTGTGGTGAGAAGAAGTAGTGAGCAGAACTGAGATCTGTTGAGGAAACAGATTCAGAGAGGTGTGAATTTCTGCCCAAAGGCTAGGAGGGTGGGATTTTGGGGAGTGGCAATTACAGGTATGGCAGAAATGTGCAGGCTTCAGGAGCAGGGACCTGGGGGCTGGTTGGGTGAGGTCAAGGGAGTGTGGAGGACAAGAGGGGAGTGAGCTGTGGTGGTCACAGGATGTGTAGCAATGCAAGGACTGGGAGGAGGGAGATAAACTGAGGTGCTCCAAGCAAAGGGAGATGAAGGGAAACTAGGAGACCTGACTCAGAAGAGAGGGGAGGGAAACTGTGGGAGGGAAGGGAACTGAGGAGGGGAAGGGAGGTGCAATGAGGAGAGGAGAGTTGGGGAAGAAACTAAGGAGTTGAAGGGAAGGAAGGTGAAGGGGAAATGAGAAGAGATGTAACCTGAGAGGAGAAGACAGAGGAGGTGATCTGAGAGAAGGAGAAAGAAAGGAATCAGAGAGGGGAGCTTGGAAAGGAAAATTGAAAGGAAGTCAGGAGAGAGCAGATGGAAGGAGAACAGGGGAAAAGAGTGGAGGGGAAGTAAAATGAGAAGAGAAGAGTTCACTATTAGTAACTCTCTCAGACCCCCCTGTTCATCTTGGACAATTTCCCTCCTTAACTAAAATTAGACCCAATCCAGGGTTACAGGTGGCCAGGGTTATGATCCTTCCTGTCTAGTTGGGGTCTGTCTCATCTCTGGAGGGAAAATTTAAAAAGATTTGTGGCATGTGCTCCCAATGACAGGAATCCATGCAGGCCCTTGACCAAGGCTGGTCACCCCATATGGAGGGAGACACAGATATTTGGGAATCACATCCAATAACCAGGCCCAAGTTGGGGCCATGATGGGATCCCAGACATCCCCCTCTGGGCTCACTGGCTAACCTGGACAGATCTCCCTTATCTGTGGTATACTTAGAAGAATCTTCAAGTTTCACAGTTGGAGACCTAGCCCTACCTGTGACAGACCTTGGCTATGAGTGCACCACCAGGCTCCTCTTTTTAGCACAGGCTAGTCCCTGCCCAGATCAGTCCTGGCCCAGGTCAGTCCTGGCCCAGGTCAGTTGCAACCTCCAGTGAGGAAATGAAGAAAATTTTTTGAAGTTGCTTGCAATGATAGGGGACCAAGTAGGACTATTGCCAGTCTCAGGGTGCCCTCCCTAGACATCTCTTACTGGCCAGGGTTCATTTCTGTTTCCAGAGGGAGACACTGGAATTTTTTCTAGAGACACAATGATAGACACTTTCCCACATGGTACTGTGGCCAAGTCCCAGACCTGGGTGCCTTCTCTGGAAGTCTGGCTGATCTAGGCTGGTACTTGTCACAAGATAAGGATTATGGAATCTTCTTCATATAGCACTTTCTCCAAGTGGGCACATTTACAGTCACACAGGGATCTCAAATGTAGAGTTTATATCAAGTTAGCCAAATGAAGACAAACCAAGGTGCAGCAGGTTTGCAAGGAGTATAAGTTGAATAGCCACAGTTAGTGTGCACTGAGTGATTGTTGAATGAATTTTAGTAGGAGTGCAAGGAACAAAGGTGGATGTGTTAGGAGTTCCTCTTCACTAGGTTTGCAATAATTAAAAAACTGTGACTCAATTACCCCGGACATGCTTTAAGGAAGGACAAGCCCCCCCCCCCTTAAGCCTACATGTCTGAAAGCAGGGCACTTCACCAAAGGTTAAACAAAGACAACACAGTAAAGATGGGAGTAAAGTGAGATAAAGAGCTTCACTCCCTCCACATCAAAGCACCACCTGCTCCTCCAGCATTCCAAGAAAACAATCCCTAACCAACTACCGTCTAGCCATACAAGGGAAAATTTTAACCCCTAGGGCTTCCTATTGGCCCCTATGTCTTACTCAAACCCTTGACCACCTCCCACCAACTATCACTTCCCCACCTAGGAATGTGCTGTATAAATTCAAAGCCCTCCTTTCCAGGGACAGGCTGAAGTCTCTCTTCAGACCCCCACCATACCCATGGTGGGGCTGAAGTCTATTCTTCAAACCCCCTCTGTTGGGAGAGCTTCCCAATAAACTTTCTGCCTGCAATCATCAGTCTCTGTGTCCCAGTGAGTACCGTTTTTTCCCAACAGGATGCAACTCCTTGGTTGTGCAACATGTATATGATGCATAGCATAGAGACAGGGCACAACTTTATTTTTAAGTTGTAGGTTTACCAAAAAAAATTATGCAGAAAATAGAGCTCTCATATACCTCTTCTCATTATTAACACCTTGCATTAGTGTGCTACATTTGTTACAATTGGTGAAAAATATTATTATAACTGTACTATAATATAGTACATAACTATAGTCTATGGTATACATTAGGGTTCCCTGTTTGTGCTGTACAATCCTATGCATATTTTTAATTTTTATTCTACTAACACACATATAACCTAAAATTTCCACTATTAAACACATTCAAATATATAATTCAGTGCTCTTCCTTTCACAATGTTGTGTTTCAGCACCACAATTCATTACCAAAATTTTCCATCTTCCCAAATAGAAAATGTGTTCAGTTGAAGCATCAACTCCCCAACCCTACCCCCATCCTGGCCTCTGGGAATCTACATTCTAGTAGGACTCTCTGAATTGGCTTATTCTAATTATTTCACATCAGTGAGATCATGTAATATTTCTCCTTTTCTGTCTTGCTTATATCACTCAAAATGATGTCTTCAAGGTTTCTACATGTCACATGTACCAGAACTTCATTCATTTTTATGAATGAATGATATTCCATTGTATATATACATATACACACCATATTTTGTTTATTCATTCATCAGTTGATGAACATTTCAGTTAGTTCCATCTTTTGACATTTGTGAATAATACTCCTATGACCATCAGTGTGCAAACACCTGTCTGAGTCCCTGCTTTCAATTCTTTTGGGATTACCAACTTATATAGGAATTCTATACTTAATTTTCTGAGGAACTGCTAATATGTCTTCCATAGTGGCTTCTTATTTTATAAGAATAAGAGAGTCCCCTTATAAGTGTTTATATTACTCCACATCCTACACTTGTCATTTGACTTTTAAAAACAAACAAACAAACAAACAAACAAAAAACTGTAGCTATTCCAGTGTGTGTTATATTGTATCTCAGTGTGGTTTTGATTTGCATTTCCCTGATGGCTAATGATGTTGATCATGTTTTCATGTACTTTTTGGCCATTTGTATATCATTTTTGGAGAAATGTCTCTTCAAGTCTTTTGCCCATTTGTTAATTGGTTTTGTTGTTCAGTTGTACATTTCCTTAAATATTCTGGATAGTAAACCCTTATCAGATAGGTGGTGCCTCAATTTTTGCCCTATGCTGTAGGTTGTTATTTTACTTTCAAGAGAGTCCTTTGATGCATAAAAGTTTTTATTTTTAATTTGATGAGGTTGCATTTATCTATTTTTTATTTTGTTGCTTGTGCTCAAGTGTAAAGACCAAGAAACCATTGCCTAACACAATGTCCTGAAGATGCTTCCCAATGTTTTCTTTTGAGTCTTATAGTCTTGGTTCTTATATTTTGGTCTTTGATTCATTATGAGTTAGTTTTTGTTTATGGGCTGAGGTGGGGATCCACCTTCATTCTTTTGAATATGGACATCCAATTTTCACAGCACCATTTGTTGAAAAGTTTATTCTCTCCTAATTGAGTGGATTTGGTTTCCTTGTCAAAAGTAATTAGATTACTTCTGAATTCTCAATTAGATTTCAATGGTCTGTATGTCTCTCCTTGTGCCACTACCATGCAGTTTTGATTACTGTGGTTTTTTGTAACAAGTTTTCATATGATGAAATGTGATCCTCCAACTTCATCTTTGTTTTCCAAGATCATTTTTTATTCAGGATCCCTGTAATTCCATACACATTTTATGATTGGCTTTTCAATTTCTGCTAAGAAGCCTGTTAGAATTTTTACTGGGATTGCACTGAATCTGTAAATCACGTTGTATAGAATTGACATGTTAATATTTGGTCTTCTAGTCCATGAACATGGAATTTCCTTCCCTTAATATAGGTTTGCTTTGATTTCTTTTAACAATGTTGTATTAGTCAGCCAAAGGGGTGCTGATGCAAAATACCAGAAATCTGTTGGCTTTTATAAAGGGTATTTATTTGGAGTAGATGCTTACAGTTACCAGGCCATATAGTATAAGTTACTTCCCTCATCAAAGTCTGTTGCCACATGTTGGAACAAAATGTCTGCCAAGGGTTCAGGCTTCCTGGGTTCCTCTCTTCCTGGGGTTTGTTTCTCTCCTGTCTCAGCTGCTCTTCTTTCTCCACAAGGACAGCTGTAGACTTTCAGGCAAATGGCTTCTCTCTCTCCCTGGGGCCTATGCGGTGTCTAATGAAGCCTTCAATCTGCTCCTCTGTGTGCTTAATTCTCAGGCTCCAGCATTAAAACTCTCACTCTCTTCTCTGCCATATAATTTTCAACATCCTACTGTAATGGTCCAATCAAAGCCTGAATCATAATTTCATCATGTATAAGTGAAACTTCTGAATCCAATATAATCTGATATGCCTGTTGGGACAGAATAGTTTACAAACATAATCCAATACCTATTTTTGGAAGTCATAAACAATATCAAACTGCCACAAATGTCTTAGCTATTTGATTCTATTACTTGGTATTGTAAATGTCTTTTTTCCTTGATTTACTACATACTTTTCATTACTCATGTAGAGAAATACTACTGATTTCTGTGCTGTGCTGTTGTACTCCATTTGTTGATTTTGCTTTCTTTATCAGTCTATTCAAAGAATCAATTTTTGGTATAGTTAATTATTTCTATTCATTTTTTCTCTGTACTGGATTTATCTCTGCTTGTTTATTTTCATTTTTCTGCCTACTTCTAGGTATAGTTTGCACTTTCTTAAATCCTCCAGTTGTGAGGTTAGATCTCTGATTTGAGTTTCTTTCTTTTTCTTTTTTTTTTTTTTACTATAGGCATATAGAACTATATATTTCCCTCTCAGCACTGCCTTTGCTGCATCCAATAAGGTTGGGTATGTTCTGTTTTCCTTTTCATTCAGCTAAAGATGTTTCCTAATTTCTTTGTGATTTCTTCTTTGATTGTTTAAGTGTACATTGTTTAATTTCTACTTATTTGTGAATTTTCTACTACTCCCTGTTATTGAAATTTGGTGGTTCATTCCATTTTGGTTAAGGAAGATGCATCACATGATTTCAAGATTTTTGAATCTACTGAGACTAGATTTTGAACTAACATATGATCTATCCTGGAGAATGATCCATGTGCACTAGAAAAGAATGTGTATTCTGCTGCTGTTTAGTCATGGATTCTATCTGTCTATCTATCTATCTATCTATCTATCTATATCTATCTATCTATCTATCTATCTATCTATCTATCTATCTATCTATCTATCTATCTATATCTATCTATCATCTATCTATCTATCTATCTATCATCTATCTATCATCTATCTATCTATCTATCAATCATCTATCTATCATCATCTATCTATTAACTATCCATCATCTACCTATCTTTGTTAGGTCTCCACAGTTAAGAATAATCAAGTTTCCTATTTCCCTATTGAACTTCTGTTTATATATCTGCTCCATTATTCAATGTATTGAAGTATCCTATTTATGAAGAACCATATATTTCTCCATTCAAATGTGTAAATATTTGCTTCATGTATTCTGGGATCTGTCATTTCATACATATGTATTTATAATTTTTATGTCTTTTTGTTGAGTTGAGCCTTTTATTAGTATATTGTGACTTTCTGCCTCAGAATATTTTTAAATTAACATCCATTTTATCTATTAATATACCTACTTTAGCTCTTTTTGTTACTATTTGAATGATATATATATTTTCCATCCTTTCTCTTTACACCTACTTGGGTCTTTGAATTTAAGGTGAGTCACATATAAATAGCATATAGTTAGGACATGCCTTGTCATCCATTCTGTCAACCTCTGTATTTTGACTGGAAAGCTTAATCCATTTATATTTACAGTCATTTCTGCCATTTTGCTATTTGGTCTTTGTAAGTCTTATACCTTTTATGACCTTCGATTCATCCATTAATAGGTTACTTCATATTTATATAATTTTTTGTATTGCACCACTTTGAGTCCCTTCTCATTTCTTTCTGAATGTATTTTTCATGTATTTTTTTGTGGTTACACTTGAGCCAATATTTTACCCCTAAATCTGTAACAATCATGTTGATTTGACACCAACTTAATTTCTTTTTTATTTTTTTAAAGATACTTAGATTACATATATGTTACACAAAAAATACAGGGATTACCATATGCCCCACCTCCAACACCAGCCAAAACCTCCCACAAAAAAATCCTTTGTTAGTGTGGTACATTAATTGCAATTGATAAACACATCCTGTGGTTTTGCCATTAAGCATGGACCATAGTCACATTGTAGACCACATTCTCTCCCACACAGTTCTGCATGATATATGATGATATAAAATGGCCTATATCTGTCATTTCAATGTCATTTCAGTCCCAAAAAAGCCCTTTTCCATCTCCCTGACCGCAGAGCTTCCAGTGGCCACTGGCTCCACATCAGTGTTGTAATTTCTTCCATTGCTTGAATCACAATAGGTCTATAGCAGAATATCAGTAAGTCCACTCTAGTCCATAGCTCTAACCCCATTCTGAGGAGTCTGAGATGGTGATGCCCACTCCACCTCCAATTGAGATGGGGTTTATATCCCATGGGGAAGATGGACAGGATTACCCTGCCTGCAGCTGCAGACACTCTCCATTCCCTGGGATGGCCATTGTCCATCATCATTTCCTCACCATTTGTCATGGGTGAGTCCAATATGCTGTTGAGTAGAAGTTGCTGCTCCACCAAGATTCCGGGCCATCTGGCACATGGACAGCCCAAAGACTCAAGCCTCTGGATGTACACCTACAAACTACAGTACCAATTATAGGTTAGAATAGAAGGGACAGATGAGCCATGAGCAGGGAAGACATAGTTGAGTCCAACTCTGTCACTCACAGGAACACAAACACCAAAGTAGAGCCCACTGATAAGGCATCAATCTCTGGGGCTATCCCCCCTTATATAGGACCTAAGTGTCTCCAGAGCCCTCAGGAGCCCCTCTGTGTGGGGTGATATCCACTTTGGAATTCTATGAGATCCTACTGAGATGTGAATAAGCGTTACCTCTGGGATGAACTCCTGACCCATTTTGAAGTCTCTTAGCCTTATAAACTCAATTGTCTTTATATTTTCCCCCTTTCATTAAAGGTCTTTTCCCAGTCACATTGCCAGTCTGTTCTTGGTAGCAATCCCTCGGTGCCAGGGAGGCTCATCCCAGGAGTCATGTGGGGTAATGTATTCACATGCTGAGTTTGGCTTAGAAAGAGGCCATATTTGAGCAACAAGAAGGCTCTCAGGAGGCAACCCTTAGGTACCTCATAACAATAGGCTAAGTTTCAATTTCAAGAGCAAAGGCACATAAGGTTAGTCATCATATCAAGGGCCCATCAGTGGATCATTCTCCTTCAACAGTCACTGCTTCTGCACTTGGGAGACTGTTGCTGCTCCCTTAGAGAATGTGGCAGAACTCTCCAGGATGGGAATTCAGTATTCTCTCATTTATTGAGTGATTCTACACCCACTGTGACAACACCTCATGAACACTTGAACATTTTTATATACCTTATATTTAGGCTCAGGTGAACTTCCTCCCATGCATCCCCCGTCCCTGACACCCCACACCAATGTTCCTCTCCTGTCCCCATCGTAACCCTTCTGTGATCCAAAACTTCTTCAAAGCTGAAGCCATTACAATAGCTGAATACAATTAATAGGAAAATGAAATGATAATAAGTTTAAATGTAAGAGACAAGATACATAAAAATTTAAAAATTATATTAAAAAAATAAAATTAAAAGATTGGAATACTAAAAAAAAATGAAAAATAATAAAAAATTTTGACCTTTTGCCTTTCATCACTGCAAATTGTGGTGTTCAGTCTGTACTGTGGCACCTTCCCCCTCTCATTCCTCAGTGTCTCACTATTTTTCATTTTGTTTTCAAAGAAGTTTTAGGTCACAGCAAAGTCATGAACAGAATATAGGAGACTCTCATATACTCAAAACTCTCCCCCTTTCTTTCCCCCCATATTAATACCTTTTTATATGTGTAAAGTAATGTTGTTATAACTAATATACAAATACTGAAACATAGCTACTAAACATGGTCAATGGTTTACACTATAGCTTACATTTTATACCATACACTTTATCAATTTTGTTGATATTTACCATGTCCTGTGTCCATCACTGTATGGTAATAAAGAATAAACATTTCTACTGACCACTAAATACACCCTGTTTGATCTATTCTATTCCTCACGTCCCATCCCCTGGGGGCCCAGGGGATGTCCCCATGGCTTGACTCAGATTACAAGATTCATAGTTGCATGCAACAAGAGGTCTTGACAGACTGTTTTGTCCTTCTCTATTAGGAACTGCCCTTACTCTTGAGAGACTGCCGGTTGACTATTTCTGAAGAAATTTGTCCTCCCAAAGATGGGAGTCCAACTCCTTCCCACTCATTATGTGGGTCTCCACCCACTGATACAACACATTATAACAGAATGAACATTCACAGACTCCCTAGAAACCTGCTCCACGTTCACCCTTTCTCGAATGCCCCTCCAACCAACCCCAAAAACCAGTGACCCTTCCTTGTCAGATTGCCATTAGAACATCCCCACCTCTGTACTTTCAATCTCATACTTACAAATCCCCAGTGTTCACCTGGTGCCTCTCCCAACTCTCCCCCCAGTATCCTGGACCTTCTAAACCACCATTCCCAAACTACTCAGCTGTCAACCCTGTACCATCCAGCCCAATAATATCACTACCCTCGTGTCCTATCCCTTCAGTATGAAACTACACTCTATCACTTTACCATGGATTACATCCATATGGGTGATGGCTCACAACCTTCTCTTCTCTTTCTATTTCTTGTAAACCTATCTTACAAACAATAGTTCTCTGAGAATGCTCAATTTCCTTAATTCATATCAGTGAGCTCATTTACTGTTCATCCTTCAATGTCTGGCTCATTTCACTCAACATAAGGTCTTCAAGATTCATCCATATTATCCTGTGTGTTTGCACTTTATTCCTTCTTTGAGCTGAGTATATTCCATTGTATGTATGTACCATATTTTCTTTATTTACTCATCTGTTGATGGGTACCTGGATTGATTCCAACTTTTGGCAACAGTGATCAAAGCTGATTTGAACATTGGTGTGTGTATATCTGTTCAGGTCTGCTTTTAATTGTTCAGGGTATATACCCAGCAGTGGAATCGCTGGATCATGTGGCGGTTCTATAGTTAGATTTTTGAAGAACTGCCAAACTGTACTCCATAGTGGCTGGGATATTCTACAATCCCACCAGCAGTGGAAGAGGGTTCCAACTCCTCTGCATACTCTCCAAGAGTTATAGTCTGCTGTTTTTTTAATATCCACCATTCTGATGGGTGCAAGATGGTATCTCATTGTAATTTTGATTTGCATTTCCCTAATAGCTAGTGATGTTAAGCATCTTTCCAGTGCTTTTTAGCCATTTGTATTTCTTCCTTGGAGGTGTCATTTCAGGTCACCTGCCCATTTTTAAAAAGGGTTGATTGTCTTTCTATTTTTGAGGTGCAGGATTTCTTTATATATGCAGGATATTAGGCTCCTATCAGATATATAGTTGCCAAATATTTTCTCCCATTGGGTAGGCTGCCTTTTTACTTTCTTGATAATGTCCTTTGAGGTGCATAAGTTTTTAATTTTGAAGAGATCCCATTTACCTATTTTTTCTTTTGCTGCACATGTTTTGGGTGTGATGTTCATGAAACCATTTCCTATTGCAAGGTACTGTAGATGCTTCCATACATTATCTCCCAAGGTCTTTATGGTCTTGGCTCTTATATTTATATCTTTGGTCCATCTTGAGTTGATTTTTGTATAAGGTGTGAGATGGTGTTCCTCTCTCATTCTTTTGGATATGGATATCCAGTTCTCCAAGCACCATTTGTTGAAGAGGCCATTCTTTCCCAACTGAGTGGGCTTGGTGGCCTTGTCAAATACCAGATAACTGTATATGTAACGATCTATATCGGAACTCTCAATTCAGTTCCATTGGTCTGTATGTCTATCCTTGTGCCAATACCATGCCGTTTTGACCACTGTAGCTTTGTAGTATGTTTTAAAGTCAGGTAGTGTGATACTTTCAACTTCATTTTTCTTTTTCAATATGTCTTTGGTGATTCAGGTCCTCTTATCCTTCCAAATAAATTGTGTAGTTAGTTTTTCCAACTCATTAAAAATGCAGTATTGATTTTTATTGGGATTGCATTAAATGTAGATTAGTTTGGGTAGGATAGACTACACATCTTGATGATGTTTAGTCTTCCTATCCATGAACAGGGAATATTATTCCATTTATTTAAGTTTCTTTGATTTCCTTGTACAGTGTTGTGTAGTTTTTTGTATATAAGTCCTTTACATATTTAGTTAAATGTATTCCTTGGTATTTGTTTCTTTTACTTACTATGGTATTTTTTCTTTGATTTTTTCCTCAGATTGTTCATTATTGGCATATAGAAATGCTACTGATTTTTGAGCATTGATCTATTTCCTGTGACTTTACTGAACTCCTTTATAAGTTCTAGAAGCTTTGTTGTAGATTTCTCAGGGTTTCTATGTATAGGATCATGTCATATGCAAATAGTGAAATTTTTACTTCTTCCTTTCCAATTTGGATGCATTTTATATCTTTTTCTTGCCTCAGTGCTAGAGCAAATACTTCTACGACAATGTTAAATAGGAGCAGTGATAGTAGGCATCCTTGTCTTTTTCCTGATCTTAGTGGGAAAGATTTTAGGACTTCACCATTGTAGATGATGTTGGCTCTGGATTTTTTATATATACCCTTTATCATATTCAGAAAGTTTCCTTCTATTCTATCTTTTGCAAATTTTTAATCAGGAAAGAGTGCTGCATTTTGTTGAATGCTTTTTCTGCATCTATAGAGATGGTTATGTGATTTTTTTTTCTTTCAATCTGTTTATGTGGTGTATTACATTGATTGATTTTCCTGTGTTGAACCATCCTTGTATACCCGGGATGAAACCAACTTGGTCATGGTGTACAATTCATTTGATATGTTGTTGAATGTGATTAGCAAGTATTTTGTTGAGGATGTTAGCATCTAGTTTCATTAGAGAGATTGCTCTATAATTTTCCTTTCTTATGGCATCTTTGTTTCCCTTTTGTATTAGGGTAATGTTGGCATCATAGAATGAGTTAAGGCATGTTCCTTCTACTTCTAATTTTTGGAAAAGCATAAGCAGGATTGATGTTAGCTCTTTCTGGAATGTTTGGTAGAATTCACCTGGGAAGCCATCTGGTCCTGTCCTCTTCTTAGTTGGGAGGATTTTGATGTTTGTCTATCTCTTTACTTGTACTTGGACTGTTGAGTTCATAAATTTCTTCTTTCATCAATGTAGGCTGCTTGTGAGTTTCTAGGATTTGTCCATTTCATCTAGATTATCATTCTTGTTGGCATATAATTTTTCAACATATCCTTTAATAATACTCTTTATTTCTTTGGAGTCAGTGGTGATATCTCCTTCCTCATTTCTTATTTCATGTATTTGCATCTGCTCTCTCTTTTTCTTTGTTAGTCTTGCTAAGGGTTTTTCTATTTTGTTGATCTTCTTGAAGAAGCAGATTTTGATTTTATTTTTTCTAGTGCTTTCTTATTTTCTATTTCATTTAGTTATGCTGTAATCTTTGTTCTTTCCTTCTTTCTATTTCCTTTGGGGTTAGTTTGTTTTTGTTTTTCCAATTCCTCTGGGTGTTCAGTTAGGTCTTCAATTTTAGCTCTCTCTTCTTTTTTGATATATCCATTTATGGCTATGACTTTCCTTTTCAGTACAGATTTGGCTGCATCCCATAGGTTTTGATATGTTGTGTTGTCATTTTCATTCATTTCAAGGTAGTTAAGTATTTCTTTTGTGATTTCCTCCTTGACCCACTGGTTATCTAAGAGTGTGTTGTTTGACTTCCATATCTTTTTGCCTAATCTGGTTCTCATGCCCTTAGTGATTTCCAATTTCATCCATTGTGGTCAGAGAAATTACTTTGCATAATCTCAATATCTCTGAATTCATTGAGAGTTGTTCTGTGGCCTACCATGTGTTCTGTCTTGGATTATGATCCATGTGCACTAGAGAAGAATTTATATCCTGTTGTATTTGGATGTAGTGTTATGTATATATCTATTACATCCAGATCCTCTAATATATTATTCAGAGTCCATGTTTCTTTATTGATTCTCTGTTGAGATATTCTGTCTAATGGTGATAATGGTGTATTAAAGTTCCCCTCTATAATTGTAGAGGCATTTATGTCTCCACTTAGTCTTTCCTGTGTTTGACTCATGTATTTTGAGGTGCCCTGAGTAGGTGTATAAATGTTTATGATTGTTCTTTCTTCTTGAAAGATTACCTCTTTTACTAATATATAGTGTCCATCTTTGTTTATTCCAATAGTTTTGCATTTAAAGTCTATTTGTCCAATATTATTATAGCTACTCCCTTTTTTGGTTGTTGTTTGCTTGTAAAATTGTTTTCCAGCCATTCACTTTCATCTTCCTTGAATCCCTGGGTCTATGGTCTGTGTCTTGTAGACAACATGTAGATTGATCATATTTCCTTGTCCATTCTGCCAGTCTGTATCTCTTGACTGGTGAGTTTAATCCATTAACATTCAGTGTCATTATTCTCAAAGAATTTCTTATGTCAGTCATATTTTCTTTGGGTTTATGTATGTCATATGTTGTTTTTAATTCTCTTTTTGTCTTTTTCATTGTTCTTACTCTCTTCTCCAACTCTCTCTCTCCTGATTTTTTCCTTTCCACATCTAGAACTTCCTTTAGTATTTCTTGAAGGGCAGGTTTCTTACTGGCATGCTCTCTTAATTTCTGTTTATCTGTGAATATTTTGAACTCTCCCTCATTTTTGAATGACAGCTTTGCTGAATAGAGAATTCATGTCTGGAATTTTTTTTCTTTGAGTTCTTTGACTATATCATACCACTGTCTTCTTTGCTTCATGGTTTCAGATGAGAAATCAGTACTTAATCTTATTGAGCTTCCTTTGTATGTGATGGTTCTCTTTTCTCTTGTTGCCTTGAGTATTTTCTCTTTTTCTTAATCATTGACCATTTTGACAAGTATATGCCTTGGAGTAGGTCTGTTGTGATTTATACTGTTTGGTGTGTGCTGTGCTTCTTTTACATATATGTCCATCTCCCTCAATAGGGTTGGGAATTTTCAGCTATTATTTTCTATAACACTCCTCCTGTTCCCTTTCCCTTCTATTCTCCCTCTGGGATGCCTATAATGCATATGTTTGTTCATTTTGTGTTGTCATTTAAATCCCTAAGTCCCTGCTGGATTTTTTGTATCTTTTTATCTATATGCTCTACTATGTGTTTGATTTCAGATGTACTGTCTTCCACATCACTAATTATTTCTTCTGCCTGTTCAAATATGCTGTTATGTGATTCTAGTGTCTCTTTGATTTCTTAGATTGTGCCATTCATCACCATCATATCTGTTATCTTTTTATGTATGTTTACAATTTCTTTAGTATGTTTTCCCAGTGTCTTCTTAATATCCTTAATCTCTTCCTTCACTTCATTAAATTGGTCCATGATATTTACTTGGACTGCTATGATTAGTAGTTTGATGTTCTGCATCTCTTCCTGGTTTTTAGTTTGTTCATTGGACTGGTTCATGTATTCCTGTTTCTTAGTATGGTTTATAATTTTTTGTTGCCATCTTGTCATCATTTATCTTGATGAGTTTATTCTGTTGATTAGCTTCTATCTCTGCTCTAGAGTTTTGTATAGCTGCTGGTTTTTTTGTGTGTGTGTTAAATTTTCTCTTTGACACTTTGTTCTTCTTGTTCTTTTTACTTGCTGTTTTCTATGTTTCCTGGGCAGGATCCTGTCCCCAATCAGCTGTCCTTTTTGAGAGAGATGGTGAGTGCTCACTTAAACCGATGACATCTTTCCAGAAAATGTACCAACTTACTTTCAATAACATATACATACACTAATATTCTCTTCTAACTTCCACCTTTATTTGTACATGTTACAAATTATATCTTTATGCATTTTATTTCCAATAGCTTAGATTTATCATTGCTTTTCTTTGCTTTCAATTTTAGAACCTGTAAGAAGTAATTATTTCAAACAATATTTGTTCTTTTGTATATGGATTATTTTACTCAACATGAGGTTCATCCAAGTTGTCACATTTATCAGAGCTTCATTCCTTTTAATGGCTGAATAATATTAGTTTGTGTGTATATACCATATTTTGCTTATCCATTCATTGGTTGACAGGCCTGTGGGATGCTTACATCTTTTGGCATTTGTGAATAAGGTTGTCATGAATGTCAGTGTGCAAATATAAGTTCAGGTTCCTGCTTTCAGTTCTTTTCGGTATATATCTATAAGTGGGATTGCTGGGTTATGTGGGAGGGATGGCCACTATTACAGATAACATTTTTTTCCCCAGCTGCATTCACCAGGAGAGAAAATCTTGGGGATGAATTTCTTTAGTACATATTTTCATTAATGTGGTAGATCCTTTGAAGTTCTTGTCTTTATGGAATAATTTCACCGAACCTCCCCATGTTGCATGATTTGGTTTCCTGCACCAATTTTCAACCCCAAAATTCATGTCACTCCTGGGAGCAGAATTTGGAACCTGGAAAGTACTATTTTACCATATACTTAAAATGCTCCCTTCCTCTCTATATTCATTTTGTGCAATAAAACTTAAGGATCACACTTATTTTTGTATGAAATAATGCAAATAAATGTAAATGTTTGATGCAATTTTCTGGGATTATTTGTATGTTTATGGATATCCCATGATATTTCATACTGCTGGAAGTGCATGCTTTCATGGCTTTATGGCACACAGTTTTGTTTTTAAGAAATGAGATGCCATTTTAAATCCTGGTCCTTTGTATGTAACCTCTCTTCCCAACTAGAAGATGTGGAGATCTTTTCATTCCTGGTATTAATTCAATACATTTGATTGTTAAATCTCTCCTTAAAGTTTGAAACTAGAACAGACCCCTCTTTTCTGTGATAATTTTTATGACTCTTTAATGCACATACTGTTTCTGCAACATCTGTAATTTGATGTATAAGGTATTAAAGAAACTACTTGCATTAACTGGTTTGGGCCTCATTTAGTCATATCATATCACTTTCACAATGTGATCTAACCTGGGCTAGTATCAGGAGTGGAATTGAAGTAAAAATCTAGGATCCTGAAGATTTAGTGATTTGGATGAGAAACTTCAGGGGGAAGAGGATGATATCTGAACCAGGCTGATGGCCAGGCCAACCTTGGCATAAGATCTCAAGGGCTTTAGAGTGAGCATGGGGGAATTTCAGAGGAGTATATGTGTATGTCTGTGGAAACTTAGTTGTCTGGCACAATATATTGAAAATATTATTAGTATTTAAAACATACAGGGACAAACTTTCCACCCCCTGATTATTTCTACTAGCTTTACCTAACATGGAAGAAGCCCATGAGGCTTTTGGCAAGATCTGTATTAACAAAACCATTGTCAGCCTGGACTAAAAGAAAGTCCAATGAGGGGAGAGATGGAAAGGAAAAGGCTTTAAGAGGACAGGCAGTGGAAGCTGAGTTTTGGAATAAAAACATCTTCTTGGGCCAAGAGAGGAACCCCATGCATAAGTATAGAGAGGGTGAGTTTGCACCAGAACCTGATAAGTGTGGATGTTCCAGCCTATTGTTCAGGGAGAGTTTTGCCACCCCAGGCTACAGAGAGGGTGGAGCACATTCACCTGTGGTTAGGGAGATTTAGGCCACCACTCCACTTGTCTGAAGGGTTTAGGCCTATTTCCATAGGTTGGGGAGAGTTAGGTCACAATCTCATTGTTCTAAGAGGGTTGGACATGTTTTCCATAGGTTGGGGAGTGTGAGATCACCACCCCAATAGTCTGAGGGGGGTGGGACTTTCCTCCACAGATTAGGGAAGGCCTAGATGCCACCTCACTGTGCTGAGGAGGTTGGGACTGTGTGCCAGAGACTAGGGATAATGTTGCTGCCACCTCACTGTATTATGGGGGCTGAGACTGTACCCAAAAGATTGGGGAAAGTGTGGCTTTAGCAGTTTGATATTGTTTATGAATTCCAAAAATAGATATTCGATTATGTTTGTAAAGTTGTCTGTCCCTCCAGGCAAATTAGATTATATTGGATTCTGAGGTTTCACTTTTACCTGATTAAATAATGATTAAGGCTTTGGGCCACATTAGTAAGACATTATATCCCCATCCCCTTTGTGGCAGGGACTCACAGAGAAAAGACATGGCAGGGAACAGAGTTAAGAGTTCTGATCCTGGATCCTGGGAAGTAAACACACAGAGGAGCAGATACATGAGGAAGGAGAGTTGTCTCCATTAAACACAGGCAGAGACCTCAGGAAGAAAGACAAGCCATTCACCTGATAGTCTACATCTGCCCTTGTGGAAAAAACAGAGGAGCTGAGCCTGAAGAGAAACAAGCTCTTGGAAAAGAGGAACCCAGGAAGCCTGAACCATTGCAGATATCAGCAGCCATCTTGCTCCAACATGTGGCAACAGATTTGGTGAGGGAATTAATCTAGGCTTTATGGCCTGGTAACTGTAAGCTTCTACCCCAAATAAATACTCTTTATAAAAGCTAACAGATTTCTGGTATTTTGCATCAACACCCTTTTGGCTAACTAATACAGAATTTGGTACCAGAGAATGGGGTTGTGCTTTTGCAATTACCAAAATGCTGGAAGGGTTTTATAAATGGGTAAAGGGTATTTTTTTTAGAGGAATTGGGAGGTTCTTGGTCAAGAAGACCTACACTGCTTTGAAGAGAGTATTGATAGGGATATGGATGCCAAAGAGACATTTTATGATACCTTAGAAGTAAATGAAACTATTATTGGAAAATGGAGGAAAGGTGTTTTAAAGTCATAGAGAACTTAGCAATATTGGCTCCTAATGTTTTATGGAAGACAGATTTTGAAAATGGCAAGCCTGGGCATTTAGCTGCAAAAATTTCCAAAGTAAACCCAGAGAAATTGGCTTAGCTTCTCATTCCAACATATAGAAAAATACTACATGGGAGGGATAAACTGAGGACTGAATTGTTGGGCACAAAGAAACCAGAAACTGATTCCAGAAATTCTAAGCCTCTGGAAATCAAGTCCCCAGATGATAGTACCCCATTTGAGGACTTAATTCAACTTGGAACCTGTAAATCAGGATTGAAGATGCAGTTATCTAGGAAAGACTCGTGGAAAGTATTACTGTCTGATGGCTTGGACCCCTGCTTCTTCTATGCTAAACCAACAAGTTTTTTGAGAGAACTGCATGAACAAAACCACTGTCAGCTTGAACTAAAAGGGACATGAGTGGGAGAGATTGAAGGGGAAATGGCTTCAAGAAGAAAACCATGGAAGCTGAGATCTGGAATTAAGACATTGCCTTGGGCCAAGAGAAGAACCTCACCCATGTGTAGAGAGAGCAAATGTTTGCCCCAGCAGTTGAAGAGGGTAGATGTTCCTGCCCAATATTTGGGGAGAGTTTTGTTTTTCCAGGGTACAGAGAGGGTGGAGCACATTCCCCAAAGATTAGGGAGGTTAAGTTCACAACCCCATAGGTATGAGAGGGGTGGACCTGTCCTTCATGGATTAGGGAAGGTCAGATTGTCAATTTGTTGCTCTGAGAGGGTTGAACCTGTATGCCAAAATTTAGAGGGCATGTTGTCCTCACTTCACTGTATTAGAGGGGTTAAGACTCTAACCCAAAGATTAGGTAAAGTGTGGCAATTACCCCAATGCTCTTAGAGGGTTATGTCTGGAGCTTGGTTGACACCTAGATGCTTGATGAGGATGGAACTAAGTAAATAGCTGTTGGGCAAGCCTGTGAAAAGGGTGGTTTCTCATAAGGCTCCAGGCAAAGAAACCATCATCTTAAGAGTGACTTTCAGACTTTGACATCTAATGAAGTATGTCCTGCAGGGTTACTGAATGGTTGAGGACCCATGACACATGTTTCTCTATGATTTCTCCTTATGATAATGAAAATGTTTATCCTTTGTCTGCTCATTTGTGTATTGGAAGGAGATAAATGCTTTTGTAAGCTTCAGAGGTCTACAGCAGATGGGACTTTGCCTCAAGAGAAACTGTATTTCTTTAAACTGATTATGATATGATTTTTTTATGATATGATTTTGTACTTAGTATTGTTACTGAAATAAGGTTTTTTGAATATTGTAATGTCTTTTTGGAATTCAGAGGGTGGGATATGGCAGTTTGATATTGGTTATGAATTTCAAAAATAGATATTGGATTATGTTTGTAAACTGGTCTGTCCGTCTGGGCATATTAGATTATATTGGGTTCAGAGGTTTCACTTTTACTTGATGAAATAATGATTAAGGCTTTGATTGGGCCACATCAATAGGAAATTGAATCCTCACCCTCTTGGTGGGTGGGGACTCACAGAGAAAGGACATGGTAGGGAACAGAGTTAGGAGTTTTGATCCTGGAGCCTGGGAAGTAAACACACACAGAAGCCAGTTCATAAGGAAGGAGAGAAGTCTCCATTAAACACAAGCAGAGGACTTAGGAAGAGAGATGAGCCATTTGCCTGATAGTTTCCAGCACCTCTTGTGGAGAAAGCAGACCACCTGAGCCCAAAGAGAAACAAGCTCCAAGAAGAGAGGAACCCAGGAAGCCTGAACCCTTGCAAATGTAGGCAGCCCTCTTGCTCCAACACGTGGCAACAGCCTTTGGTGAGGGAAGAATTTGTGCTTCATAGCCTGGTAATTGTAAGCTTCTATGCCAAATAAATACCCTTTATAAGAGCCAACAGCTTTCTGATAGTTTGCATCAGCACCCCTCTGGCTGACTAATACAGTGGCTATCAATTCGATGTTCTTGATGGTGAGGTCTGGAACACAGTCACCACCGAGATGCTTGATGAGGGTGGAACCAAGAAAAATGGCTATTTGGCAAGCCTGTGGTAGGGGTGGGCCCCCATGACATCTCCAGGAGAAGAAACCATCATCTTAAGAATGACTCTCAGACTTTGAAATGTAATGAAGTAGGCTCTGCAGATTTTTGGAACTGTTGGCAACCTGTGATGCATATTTCCCTTTGAAATTCTCCTTGTGGTAATGCAAATGTTTATCCTATGTCTGTTCCTCTGTATATTGGAAGCAGATAACTTGTTTTGAAAGTTTCACAGGTCTACAGCCAAAGGGGACTTTGCCCCAGGATGAACTGTATTCCTGTAACTGATTCTGATGTGATTTTGTACTTAACATTGTTACTGAAAGGGTTTAAGGTTTTTTTGAAATATTATAATGTCTTTTTGGGATTCAGAGGATGGAGTGTGGCAACTTGAGATTACTGATAAAGTCCAAAAACAGAAAGATTATGTTTGTAAAATAATCTGTTCCTCTGAGTGTGGTAACCTTTGATTGTATTAAATTTGAAGGATTTAAATTTACTTGATATAATCGTTTAAGTCTTTTGATTTGACCACATCAGTAGGGCATGACTTAGGTTATGTCCCCACCCCCTTGGTGGGCTGATATAAACAGACACTCACTCAAGAAGACACACAAAAGAGGAGGGAAATTTTCCATTTTTGATCTTGGGACTGTGGAGAGAAATGAGCCATTTGCCTGATAAAGAAAGCCCAGAAAGACTTGAGTCCTATGGCAAGAGAAAGGGGAATCCCTGAGAGACTATCCCTAACCATCAGGGAGACGACTGGAAGCACAGAGGGAAAGTAGAGGCCAGGCAGAGATCAGCAGCCATCTTGCTTCAACACGTGGCAACCAACTTTGGTGAGAAAGCAATCTTGAGCTGCACTCTTTAGTGCCTTGAAACTGTAAGCTTTTACCCCAAAGAAACACCCTTTATAAAAGCCAACATATTTCTGTTACTTTACATCACCACCCCTTTGGCAGACTAATACATGTTCCTTAGAAGAAAGGGATTCAGAAATGACTTTCTGTTTGTGCTGAGGGCCTCAAATTGGAAAAGGAAAATGATTCATTGAGAAATTTAATATGTACATAGTAATAATAATGATTTATTCATGTAACTTCACCACAGGCAGGTAGAGCAAACCCCTGAATATGTTAGGGAGAAGGAAGATTAAGTGAAACTCAAATCCCCTAATTATCTTATATTCATAAGGTGAAACATATATTTCATGTTGATTCACTCCATATCAATGTTAAGGTCCTTGTTAACTTGATTCTTAGTATTACAGAGACTGCAAATCTAAACCCTATATTTTCCAGAATCCCATGAAGGTAGGATTCCACCAATTTCCTAGCATCCATGGAACTGTTTGCCCCACATGGCATAAGAAAGAAGTGAGCAATATGAGATGACAATAGCATGTAGGGACACCTAATGTCCAATGAGTACCACCATGGAAGATGTGTTTAATTGGTTCCTCCAAAGTCTATGGAGGTGGAATCAGTTTCCTGATGTGGTAGATTTTCATGCATAGCAAATGCTGTGGGGTCTAGGAACCACAGTGGCAGCAGCTCACTCAGCAATCCAATTCCATGATTTGGTTCTGGATCTGAACTTAAGACGGCAGCCTAGAGTCTGCTCCTGTAGGTCAACTAATGATTTGATTCAAGAAATGATTTTGAATTGCACACAAAAATATGCTGAAAGTGATAGAATATGACAGAGTGACTGCTAAAAGAGTGAAAATTCATGGAACAGCCTGGTTGTATAATAAGTAAAAATCTACTAGTTCAGAGAGCATGTAAGAATTGGAAAGTTAATAGGCTATGTGTGTGAAAAACCTAAATTGAGTATCACACAGTGGGTTTGTAAGAATGATAGGTGAATTGAACATCTGGATTTCAAGAGGTCCTAGTTGGTTGATGCAGAATTGGTTTTCAGGCAGATGCTATTTAGTTACTTACAGCAGTTGTGCAAGGAGAAACAGTTGAGTGGCTTAGGATGGGTGTGTAATGACTACAATTAAGGAACCAATGAGATTATGCAACAGGGGTAATTGAATAGCATAGAGTTGAATAGAATACTGGGGATTGCAAGGATGGAAATGGAATGTCACAGAGTGGGCTTGCAAATCATGTATTTTCTGCTGTCCAACAGGTATGAAAGAAGTAAAAGTTTAATAGCACACTTGAGTGTGCAAAGAGTGATAAAGGAATAGCATAGAATATTTTCAGAGCATTTGTGAAATAACACACAGCAAGTGTGCATGTTCAATGAATGAAAGGGATAGCATATAGACTTACTATGTAAAGTGTGTAAATTGAATAATATAAGCAGGTGTTTTGCCAGATGGATGTATCATGAACACTTGATGTGCAAGGAATTTAAGCTGAAAAGTGGGTTTCAAGGAATGATGATTGAATAGCAGAGTGGGTGTCCATGGATTAGTGGATGAAATATCCTATTTGTACATTGTCAAGCAAGCCAGACACAAATGTACAAATATTGTATGATTGCATTATTATGAACCAAATATATTGTGTAACATATTGTATGATTCAAAAAAACTATATGTATCCAGTACATTTACTTGAGAAATGTATGCTTTTATTCAACTGTTTTCTTTTTAGTTTTTAATTGTTTATATTTTCAATTATTAAATGTACAAAATAAAGTTAAAAAAAGATTGAGTGCAGTGATTTTAAGTTGGATGGTTTGTAGAGAATGTGCAAGAAGTTTATGTTGATTAGTACACAAAGGTTGCACCAGAAAAGTTATGGGTAGGAAGCGGCTGTGGCTCAATCAGTAGGGCTCCCATTTACCATATGGGAGGCCCCGGGTTCGGTTCCCGGGGCCTCCTGGTGAAGGCAAGCCCACCCGCACGGCGTGGTTAGCTGACCCAGCAAGCACAAGCAGCAAGGGGGGGATAAATGAATAAATAAATAAAATCTTAAAAAAAAAAAAAAGAAAAAAGAAAAGTTATGGGTAGTTTTAAGGAGGGATTATTGAGTGGCAGAGAATAGTGGTGCAAGTGTGAACACTGGGTGGTTCTTAATAGATATGTAATTAGTGGTTGTTGAATCACAAACAGTGAGTGTGAGAGGGATTACAATTCAGGGGAACAGAGTGGGTGTTCAGGTAGTATAAATGAATGCTACAACCTGGTTGTATAATGATTAGAGGTCAATATCTGAGTCAAGTGTATAATGACTGGAATTTTAACAGTTCACAAAGAGTGCTCAAGGAGTATAATTTGAACAACAAAATGGGCATGCAGATTTGATAGTCAAATAGATCTGCTGGGGAGTCAGAAGTCATATTTGGATGATGCAGAATGGGTGTTCAAGGAGATCTAGAATTGCAAAAGGTGCCAATACATGAGGTAATGGTAGAATGAATCCATTGATATGCAGAGAGGATATGGAGGTAAAAGTATTGCTATGCAATAGGTTAAGTTGAATAGCACAGAAACGGTTGTATGAAACAAATTTGGATGGAGCACAATGGGTACATGACATTGTAAGCTGAATAGAACATAGTGGGTTTGCAAGAAGTTATGGTCAAATAGCAAATGGAAGATATTCAAGGTTTGAAATTTCATTGCAGAGTGCAAGAGTGGATGTTGGATGGTGCAGAATGGATGAGCATGCTGTGGGTGTTGATTGCAGAGGGAGTGTGGATGGAGTGATAGTTGTATGGCACATAATGAGTATGTAGGGAGTGGAAGGCAATGGCATAAATTTTGTGTAACAAGTGAAAATTGAATAGCATAGATGGGTACAATGAAAGAAAGTTGCACACATACTGTGCCATTTAACTATCACACCATCCAGAGCCACTATTTTTGATTTAAAAATCCTTACACACCAGTTCTGTATCATTCAAATATGACTGTTTAAACACCAAGTTGTTACATTCACTTATCAATCATGCACACCAACTCTGTCAATTTATATGCTTTGCAAAACCTTTGCAAGCCATTAAACTTCCAATCATTCCAGGTTGTCTCTGATCTTATGCACATTGCCCTGTAACAATGCTATGCCTTACTCTTACAACCTCCCTGCACAATTCAGCTATCACTCCATGAACATTTGTGTAACAAACATGCCATGCACATAACCTCTGTTCCATCCACATCCAAATTTTTGCACACTTTTCTGTGCCAGTTATCTCTCCCTCTTTGCACACTCAGTGGGCAATTAAAATCCACACATTGTAACCCATTCTGCCACATCCAACATAACTCTTTCCACACCTACTGTAGTGGCCACACATTAAAACAGCATGGACCACTGCACAAAATTTGATATGGACAATGAAATGGATGATGATTTTTATACATCAGGAGGGTATAAGAAAGTTCATTACTCACATAATGAGGTTATCTAGGGTAAGCAGTTCAGGCTTTCCAAACAAGTCCAAAAATGACTTGAAAGAGCAAGGAAACTCTTGGGGTTTTCATCATGGTTAGGGGTTGAGACTGAGATGAGGGCTCCTGCACAAAGTCAGGGGCATCAATCATTTGAACTTTGAAGGGGAAGGTAAAGAGTTGAGGTTTAAAAATGTCTGTAGTCAAATATTGAAGTCAGACACTTTCTTACAATCCCTCACTGGTATTTGATGAATAAAATATACCATGTTTAATTTCATTGAATTTGAACTTACATAAGCCATTATGGTGCTCTCTGAGATGTGCAAACTTAAGCCAATGAGGTGAATATTCTGTTGAAAGCCTTCTCTAAGAATCTGGAATTGTGTATTATGAAAGTGAAATGACTGCCTTGGTCACTCAGTAATGTCTGAAATTACAAATTTGATAAGGAATGGCTTGGTGAGACCTTGTATTGTGGCTTTAGTTTTGTGTAGAGACATATGTGTCTTTGATTTCTATGTTGACTATCTATCTATGAGGCCAATTATTTGATCAGGCCTTTATCTATTAAGGGACAACATTGGATAATAAATTCTTCTTGCTGTATTTGGTCAGACCAGATATCCAGACCTTTGATGGTGGCCCAAGAGTCTGTAAAAATGTGCTGATGGTTCATATTGTTGGCTAGGGAATCCTGCACTAAGAGAACTTAGTTGGCCAACTGTATTGACACCTGATTCCCAAATTTGGTCTGGGACATCTCAGTTAAGGGATATAAAGCAACAGCTCTTCAGTGATATCTATAATGTGGTGATGGTGGTGAATAAACCTATAAAGTGTATGGATTCCCTTCACTCTTCATTCAGTTGATCCCAGAGGGCTTTCCAGGTAGCCAAGGGATCTGCAAAACTGGTGACTTCCTCAAGCACTATGGCATCTTTCAAGGGACTGATGAAAGAAGAGGCAACTTTGATCACAGATAGGATATTCCAGGGAATCCAGAGTTGGCACTAAGTATAGCAAGGAAGCCTCAGTGGCTGTGTTGAGCTTGCAGGATGCTCATTCTTTGAAACAAGGCACAATGGAAATCTGTACACAAAGACCCATTGGCTCAGGGCCTGTGAGAGTCTCTGTTTTCAGGAGAGTCCAGCATGTGGCCAGCAATTGCCACTATAATGGCAAATAGCATATGTCCCAGGAGGATGGTTTCTTCCATCAGAAGCTCAAGGGCAAGTAATGCCCATCATGGGTGGTCCAGAGTTTCTAGGAGGCTTGAGAAGATGATGGTAAAGCCTCTAGTGTGGGGGAGAGTCTGGAGGGCATGAAGGGGAGTTAACATGGTCAGAGGCAAAGTTTTGGGTTTTATCCAGGTTTGCACCACAAAGATATAACATATTAGGTAGTAGCTAATTCAAAGCTAACATGCACATTACCTGTATATTCATTTTTAATTACTGACCTTCCTTAAGTCATTTCATAGGAACTTAAATCAAGTCCTCTTGAGGGAACAGTTTTTACTCTCAGCAGGGCAAAGGGCAAGGTTTTATCTCACTTGAGGCTGAGCCGCTAAACAAATCCTAACTATGGTTTCTTTCAAAATGTGATTCATTCACTCAGTAGATGAGACCTCCAGGGAGAAAGCAAATGTTAATCTATACTGAACAGTCCAGATACATCTTTGATTACCTTAGAGATAAAGGCTGCTATTTTATAACTTTGTATGGAAATAGGAAGTCTGAATCTTGGAATTATTTAAGCAAAATTCTTACCAACTCTTGAGCTTTTTCTGATCAGGAAATGAAGGCTACCACCCATCCAGTGATGGTGTCTACAAAAACTAACAATTATTTGAAATTTCCCAGTGCTTTGGGCATTGCAGTGAAGTTAATTTGCCAATCCTCTCCTCCTTGAAGGCCTTGGAATTGTACTCCTTTCTTTAAAGTTAAAGGATTAATCTGAGGGTTATCTTTAGCACAAGTGACACATAGGGCATTTACAATGTAAAAAGTTCTTTGTAAGTTAAGACCAACTAGAAATTTGGACATCCACTGAAGCATAGTCTCTCATGCATAATACCTCTGCTTGTGAAAGGGCAAGACAATAGGTTTGACTAAGTTCTTGGGGGCAGGGAGGATTTTGCTATCCTTTAAATCTTCCCTCACTAGCCAGTCACTTTGTGTTGTTTTAGTATAATCCCATTCCTTTGTTCTTGATAAGTGTTTTTCATATAGCTGGAAGTTGGGCTTTTATTGAGGTGTGAGTTATTAAAGAAGCCATAAGTATTAATGACTTCTGAGGCTGCTTGGCTACTGCTTTGCCTGCTTGATCAGCCAAATGATTTCCTTCAACTTCACTGGTATTGACTGTTTTGATATCCTTTACAGTGGACTACTACTGATTCTTTGGGAAGCATAACTACTTCTAAGAATTTAAGAATTAAGTTGATATGTGTTTTGTTTTTATTGGCAGAAGTGAGCAGTTCCTGTTCTTTCCATATGACTTCATGTGAATGTAATACTGCAAAGGCAAGCTTTAAGTCTGTATAGATGGTGACTTTCTTTCTTGTGTCCAGTTGTAAGGTTCAGATCAGAGCAATTAGCTCCAGTCTTTATGTGGATGTTCCATCAGGTAGGGCCTCAGTTTCTAATGTTTCATTGAGGGTAATGATAGCATACCTGGTGCACTGCTTTTCATGATCAATAAAACTGCTTCCATCTTTAAAAAATTCTAGATCTGGGTCAAAGAAGAGCACATCTGTGAGTTGGTCTACTGGAATATACCTCATCACTTAGCTGTACACAATCACATTTAGGAGTTAGATGGGTTTGACCAATAGTCAAGCATAGTACTCATTTAATCTTCCCCTAGTGAGCCAATGCCCCCATTTTGTTCTAACAATGTTAAAATATAGTGGGGAGTATAAATCACCATAGGCTGCCCAAGTTAAACTTTCCAGCTTCTTACAAAAGGCCACAGGTTGCTGCCATAGCCCTTAGGCAAACTGGCCACCCTTTGTCCACTGGATCTTTTGCCTCCAAAAGGCTGTATAAAGACTCCTAGCACAACTCCTTGGCACTCATGCACAAACAAATGGAAATTTTTCATGCAGTCAAGCAGTCCTAAAGATGGAGCAGGAACTTTTGCTTAAGGTTCTAAAAACAAATGCAAACTCTGGTGTCCAGACTAGGGGATCTTTCTCATTTCCCTTAAGGGCCTCATTTAGTGGATTGGTTATAAGTCCAAAATTTGGTATCCACAGTCTACAGTCACCAGCCAAGCTGAGAAAAACTCTGAGTTCCTTTTTGTTCTTAGGCTTTGACACTCTGCATAAGGCTTCTTTTCAACTGGACAACAGGGCACTATGTCCCTCTGATAGCTCAAAACCAAGATACTTAACATGGGTTTGTGTAATCTGAGCCTTATTTCCTGATACATTATATACCTTTACAGCTAGTTTCTTTACCATTATTACAGTGCTTTTATTTGAGGCTTCCTGAGTTTTACTGGCAATGAGTATATCACCTCCATATTGGAGGATAGTTCTAATTGCAAGATGTCATTGTACTCAAGAGATCTCTTATCAGGCTATTTTTAGTATTGTGGCTATACAGATTTGCACAAATAAATCATTCTTTTCTTAGTCATAGATTATAGCCAAATTATTCAAAATACAGTCAAGGACATTTTCCTTTTACTTCAAATCTCTGTTTTAATTTATGAACTTCCTCCTGTTTCCTCTAAGACACCACAATATACCTATACCAAAACTATAGCCAATTTATTAGCCAATGTTAGGTGGGGTCTCCTCTACCAGGGGGCTGCTCCCCTTGAACTGTAGGAGTCTACAAAACCAACAAACCAATAAACCAAGAGCAGCTAAGCTGCTTACAGCTTTGGCAGGAGGTTTAAACCCATATCCACAGTTACCACTCAGTTACATCTTAAAGCCACTCACCAGAGTCAAGGAGGAAGTTTTTCTGTTTCCCTTGGTGAGCTACAGCTGTCTGAACAGTGACACCCAGGGCCTAGAAGGACTGAGTCCTAGCTCTCAGGACTAAAAGCTCTGATGAGTCCACTGGGCAGCAATCTTCTCAGGAACTGCAAGTTCACTTCTAGGATTCCAACTTGAGGGGGACTCATGTGAGTTCCCTGTGCTCTCTTATTTTGCCTGGCACAGAGAACTGGGTTCCAAACCAAGGTTTTGTCATGCAAAGGAAAGCTTATGAAACCAGGGGAGTTCTGGAGACAGACAAAGCCTCCCTAAACTGCAGAAGAAGTAACATTATGTTGGCTTGTATAAGTCTGGAGTTCAAGGGGTTCAATTACAAGATTGACAGGAATGGATACATTGTATCTTGCACATGCTCTGTAGCACTGCATGCTTTAACATGCTTGGTCATACATCACATGTACAGAAAATGGTGTCTAAATCCCACCCAGAGATGTAGATTTCACTGTAATAGTGAAATAAAATGCAGCTAAATTCATTCTACTACCCTAGTGAGTCTACACTAAAATCTGAAAACTCCAGTTTGTGGGTGTCTATATTTTGTGGTTAGCTTCTGACCACAGCTGGTAAATGATTTCTATTCTGATCAGTTGGCTATTGCTGCAAGGCTAATATTAGATTAACAGAGGAAGAGAAAATTTGAGTGGAGGTAATTCTTACAAGTAGTCATTATAAATCTCTTATTACAAAATAATCTATTAAAAAAGAAGTTATTTCATGAAAAACAATGCTCATAATTGTTTTTTAATTTATATTTATCTCATGAATGAAGCAGATTTTTACCTGCCTCAGCTCTTACACAGAAATGGCTGCTTATCTCATGGGACAAATATTAGACCTAGAATCCAAACCTATTCAAATCTTAATTACATATGTTGCTCGTTGCCCCAGACATTCTCTTGATAATTAGTAATAAGACTGCTAAGTTTTTTTTTAAAAGAATGAAACATGTTTAGATGTGAAAGGTCATTTTTAGCCATAAAAGGTGAAGCTATTATCAAATTATCTGTAATGATACCTCGGTTGAACATAGTTGGTATTTACTCTTATGTTGAAAACTGAGGCTAAACATTTGTTTTTACTAACACAGGATGGAAAATTTTGTGTTAAAAATAATTGAAGGGAGAAACTCAGCAACCTAGACCATTGTTTCTTGAAGACTATCCACTTTGGGTGTGGACAGAGTAGTAAAATGCCATAGAATTTATGCTTACCATTCTTGACAGGTAGTTAAGTAGAAAGTATTGTTAATATAAAGGACCTATGAAAATGGTTGGCATCATTACTATAGCTTGGCATGACCCCCAGCTCCCAACACATCCTTTACCAAAAGTCCAGTGGGATGCTCTAGAGGCATGTCTGCACCACAATCCCCAGCCCCAACAACAGTATGATTTTCAAGGGAACACATGTCACCCAAAATGTCTGAATCAGACTCTCCTCCCAAGTATTGAAAACTGAGGCATTGAGATTAGTTGTCACTGGTGGCTGAATCACATTCAAATTTTCTAAAACCTCCTACTACTGAAGTCCCTGGGCCAACCCTGGGTCCTTTCCTTCCTGAATCTTGACTCTCAACTGCTCCTTGGAGTTCATGATTCATCCAAGTATGCTTTTGATGAATTTTCATGTTTTTAAATTTGTTACTATTCATCTAAGTTCTTGGGAGCTTATGGAACATTGAAGCATTGTGCCCTATGACAAGGCATCTCATCTCCATACATCACTTCCTCCACTGGTGATTACAAACATTACCATTTCCATCTTAGCTTTGGCTGTGGGACTCATTTTGCTTTATTCATTCCCCAGTTCAATAGCCTCACAATGGATTTTGGTCAACAGAGCTATGAGATAGCTCAGCATTCTCATCCTAACCACTAGGCTGCTTCAGACACAGTAACCACATTTCAACTCTTTGCATTGGCCTTTGGAGACACAAGCGTTTTCTGATACTTTGGAAATAAGGTAAACATATATTTGGTCAGTTCACACATTCCCTTGTTATCCTTTCTTTTTGACTACTGCTACAACATGTGCTGTAGAATTTCTCTATACAACTTATTGTCAATGGAGAAGACCTATTTGTGGATTCCAGCATGCATTACCCTTGCCCAACATGTTGCCCTTGGAAGAAATCAGACACTGGGTCACTAGGGGTTCACCAGCACCTAAAAGTAAGCATTATTCCTCTTGAAAGTGCCACCTCCCAACAGGGGCTACCTTTACTGTTCATATAGTGGGGAGGTTGCCCAGGTCTTCACTTATTCTCTTTACAATGTATGGCTTATGCCAAATGCTCTGGTGTTTCCAGGACCTTGTTTTTATTGTGAGATAACCCAGATGTGTAAATAAGGACTAGCAAGTCCACAGTCTCCAGGATTTTTTTTTTTTTAACTTCTTAAAGAACACAAAAGCTGAGACTGGCTTCTTCATTCAGATTATGATTTAGTATCTTCTCATAAATTAATAACCCCCACTAACAAACAGCAAATGCCACTGAATCAATAGAATGGAAGATCACATGGAAATATCGCATGCAATGGCAGGAAGAAATCTCATTTGATATTCATAATTTTATCCCGCACCAGTTGTAACTAAAACAAACAAAACTACTACAGAAATTAAACCAGGGAACTGACTTTCACCAAAAAATATGTGATTAAGTTAGGTAGAAGAAAAGGCAATAGACTCACCTCAACATTCCAGAATGAGTTTCAAACTGATAATCAAGTGTCCTGGAACCATGCGCTCTTGGATTCAACTTCCATTGAACATTGTACTTACAGTCAGAGAAAAGAGATGGAACAAAATGGTAGCAAAGTTGGGAATTTTCTTCTATGATATTGCAGGTAATGAAAATTGTAAACAGTGCTTTATTAAACCCTTTTAAACAGCTATCCAATTTTGTACACCGTCTGTTTTTTACCAAGCCCTGAGTGCTGAACTGCTGCACCCATTGGCTTTAGACTGAGGTCTATACTTACACACTGGATCTCTAGGAAGAAGTAGTCTCTAGGAGGTTGTGCAGCCTTGTGTACCTTTTTTGAGGATGGTATTCTATTCTAGCTAGTGTTATGATCATGGCAAGTTATTTTCTCTGAACGCCAAGCATTTCTCTGTGAATGAGGGACATTTTCTGAATCTACAGAAGTTCTAGAACTGATAGATGGATGGAGATGGATGTGAAAGCTGGCAGGGGACAGTAGTGTTATGGAAAATGTAGCTCTGGGTTAGGCAGTAGGAGGAGACAATTCTATGGCACCTCCAAAGAAAATGAGGATGAGGATGATGTCACAGGTGTCCTATTGTGTTGCTTCCAGAACATAAACTGGGGATTGTTTGGGCAAGTGATAGGTTGAGGTAAAATTTCAGGACCCAGGGCCTGATAATGGACTGGATCTGATACTGGGCAGAGGAGCCTAGAGATGGAGAGGAGGATCCTGGTATCCTTCTCCTTCTGTTGTTCACTACTTTCATAAATTAGAGTCTGCTAAGAACTTTTCTCCTATGCTCAGCTTCCAGTATCTCAGGCATAGATTCCTGTCTCAGGTTTCCTGCACACACTGCCTTATCCATCCATCTCATCCCTCCTTCAACTCACATTATGTTCCTGACTTCATGTCCAGTCCACCTGTGGCTGTTTACACAACTTTGATGTCCTGGTAATCTGAGTGCAATTGGCTTCCTTGAGGAGCTGAACCTCTATAGTGATCAAGGATTCATCATGACAATATTTCACTGCAGTATCCTATGTCAGAGATAAACACCCTTGAGTGGAAGAAAATCCCCAGTGGCCACCTCTCTACTTCTGAAAGAAAAATTCTTCTTCTCATTGAATAGCAAGAAACAAAGACCAAAGGAATTGAACTGAAAACAGAGAATGAAATTATCAAGGGCCATTGTTCTGCAGAGGAAAAACTGAACAAAACAGAATGAAATTCTCCTAAAATGCACATATTCCCTTCTGTGATAGATTTTAAGTTTGCACAAGGGAATAATCCAAGGTGTGGAATAAAATATCTTCTTTAGACTAACCCTGATACAATTATTCCTGTTTAAGGAAGAAGCCCATTTTCTCCTATAAGGAGAAGTAGCCTTCTTCTTCATCTTGTTGCTACATGCACAGTCTTTTCCACAGACACCAAGCATGGGCTCCATGACAAGAGGACATCCATTCCCACTAAGACTTTCATAGTTAAAGAGGAGAAGTCATTGCCTGGATTCCAAGCTTCAATGGACAGATGGACTCTCAGGTTATTGGCTAATGCAGCTGAAGATTTTAATTTCAAGCTACTGCTCATTTACCATTCTGAAAATCTTAAGGTCCTTAAGAATTATGCTAAATCTACTCTGCATGTGCTTTATAAATGGAAGAAAAAAACCTGGATGAGAGAGCATCTATTTACAACACAGTTTACTGAATAATTTAAGCTCTCTGTTGAGAACTACTGCTCAGAAAAGATTCCATTCAAAATATTATTGCTCTGGAGAGAAGGCCAAGATGGCGTTAGTGTAGGAGGGCACACACTGCAAGCTCCCAGAGCAAGGCTGATTGTGGGCGGGGTCCTGCACGGGGGTCTGTGCTGTGCACGCATGGAGTGAGAAGCTTGGGACATATATCTGCATGGATCAACAGCGTGGATGGAACAGTAGAGATTCATGAGTTTTAAGGCTCCCCGTGGTGTTTGGCACAGATGGCTGAGCCCCGCGGTAAGGGAGGAAAAATAAAATAAAATAAAACGGACATCTAGAGCCTCGAGCAGGATGAAAAAGTATTATTTTCTGGGGATCTAGCTGCCTGGTGCCCCTTAGACATTGTGTGAACAGAACAAGCGAGCTAATCAGCACCTGGTGAACTGGAGGGGGGATTTCGGTCAGGGAACAGAGCTGATTTACCTAGCCACCCAGGGATAAGACCCGGGCCGCTGTGGAGCCAAGAAGAAGGGACACTTCCAGGAAAAGGGAGGGTTCTGTTGGAAGACAGGGAAGGGTATTTTATATTTTTAGACATTGATCTGGCTGCCTGCACCGCCCCATAGCTTTGGGGAGCAGATAAGCCGACCTGAAGCAGCATTAGGCTGAGAGCAGACGTGAATCTGCACTCAAACTGATTTACTGAGCAGCCCGGTGACGCTTGAGCTCAGCGTCAGAATGGGCGTAATCCGCCGTCTTTAGCACTCCTCACTGATAACATCAGAGCTTCAGCTAACCTGGGGAGTCCGGAAAGTGGGACGTGCTTGATTAATTTCCACGGGCCCAGCTAGGGTCCCTTCCGTAAGGGGGTTGGTCTAGAGGAGGAATTATTTTGGGTCCTGAATTTGGCTAAAAAAAAAAAAGTGAGGTCATCTCAACAAATGAAAAATAAATTCTTTTTAATTTAGTTTAATAGATAAAAGCTGCTTCAGGACCTGCACATAGAACCCTGTGGGGAAATTGATTGATAAACACAAATAGGCAGGAAGGATCCACGTGGACCCTGGGGGAATCACTGACACCCCTTAGCTCTGTTTGACTGCTTGCCTGTGTGGATCTTCGGTTTCTTTCTGTTTATTTCTGGTCTCTTGTTATTATTTCCTCTTTTCTCCCCGCTTCCTTTTTCCTTCTATTTTTTTTTTTTTAAAGGTGCTGCCAGCTTGACGCCTCTTTGCTGGGCTTCTTTTACAGTAATTTCCCACACGCTGTATATATTGATTCTGTATTACAAACTATCACTTATCCTTCCTGCATCTTTCTGCCTTCTGTTTTCTGTTGTGGCTCTTAGAGACAACATTTTTTCATAGGCCCACAACTTAAGGGTGTCATTTATTTTGTTTTCTTCTTCTTTTCTTTTTTTTTTAGTAGTATTAATTTTTTCCTTTCAGACCTTTCTTTACTAATCCTCTCCCTCCTCATAATACTAGCCTTCTAAATTACTATATATATATTCCTCCATTTGTTTTCCCAGTCCATTCTATGACCTCCATATTTTTTCCTAGTACTCTACACATCCTACACAAGTTAAATATTCATCTCATTAAGTCTCACCTTGCCCCTCTTCTAACTTTTATCAATAATTCTAATATCCTTCTGCCGTCCTTACATCTTTTGATTCCTCTGGCCCTAACCTTTTGCCTTCAAGGGAACATAGAAAGAAGCATGGAAATAAAATAAGAAGAAAAACTACCAAAGAGAAAACTTAACTCACATGCAGAACCAACAGCTAAATAAAATTCTAAAGCATAGAGAAAAGCTAATCAACTGAACAAACCCATCAAGATAATATGATGACCAGAGGGCAACAGAAAAATACAAATGACTCTGAGAAACTGAAAAATATGGACCAGTCCAATGCACAAAATAAAAACCAGGAAGCAATGCAGAACATTGAACAACTAATCAAAGTTATCCAAACAAATATCATGGACCAACTTAAAGAACTGAAGGAAGAGATTAAGGATATAAAGAAGACACTGGGAGAACATACTGAAGAAATAGCTAACACACCTAAAAAGGTAATGGATATGATGGTGAACAAAGGTACAAGCCAAGAAATGAAAAAGATGTGGGACTCACATAGCAGCAGATTTGAACAGGCAGAGGAAACAATTAGTGATATGGGAGACAATATAGTTGAAATCAAAGAGATTGTAGAACAGATAGACAAAAAGATAGAAAAAATTCAGCATGGTCTCAGGGAATTAACCGATAATACAAAACGCGCAAACATACGCATTATGGGCATCCTAGAAGGAGAAGAGAAGGGAAAGGGAACAGAAGGAGTGTTGAAGGAAATTATGGCTGAAAACTTCCCAATTCTATTGAGAGAGATGGATTTGCAGATCCAGGAAGTACAGCGCACCCCAAATAGCATAAATCCCAACAGGCCAACTCCAAGACATATACTTGTCAAAATATCCAATGCTCAAGAAAAAGAGAAAATACTCAAGGCTGGAAGAGAAAAGAGAACCATCACATACAAGGGAAGCACAATAAGATTAAGTACTGATTTCTCAGCTGAAACCATGGAGGCAAGAAGACAGTGGTATGACATAGTCAAAACACTAAAAGAAAAAAACTTCCACCCACGAATTCTCTATCCAGCAAAATTGGCATTCAAAAATGATGGAGAGTTCAAAATATTCACAGATAAACAGCAATTAAGAGAGTATGTCATGAAGAAACAAGCACTTCAAGAAATACTAAAGGAATCTCTACAAGTTGAAAGGAAAAAACAAAGGAGAGAGTTGGAGGAGAGTTTAAAAACAACTGAAAAATCAAAAAGAGAAACAAAACAACATATGACATACATTAACCCAAAGAAAAAAATGGCTGAAGTAAGAAATTTGTTACGAGTAATATCACTGAAGGTTAATGGATTAAACTCACCAATCAAAAGACACAGATTGGCAGAATGGATAAGAAAATATGATCCATCTATATGTTGTCTGCAAGAAACCAACCTTTGACCCAGGGATTCAAGGAGGCTGAAAGTGAATGGCTGGAAAACCATTTTACAAGCTAACAGTAGCCAAAAAAAGGGCAGGAGTAGCTATTCTAATATCAGACAAAATAGACTTCAAATGCAAAACTATTGTAAGAGACAAAGAGGGACACTACCTATTAGTAAAAGGAGTAATCTCTCAAGAAGAGAGAACAATCATCAACATTTACACACCTAAACGAGGTGCCTCAAAATACGTGCGGCAAACTCTGGAAAAATTAAGAGGAGAAATAAATTCCTCTACAATTATAGCAGGGGACTTCAACACACCACTATCATCATTAGACAGAAGATCTGGGCAGAGAATCAATAAAGAAACTAAGGCACTCAAAAATACATTAGAAGATTTGGACTTAATATATATATACAGAACACTACACCCAAATACAGCGGGATTTACATTCTTCTCGAGTGCACATGGAACATACTCCAAAATAGACCACATGCTAGGCCACATAACAACACTCAATGAATTCAGAAAGATTGAGATTATACAAAGTAATTTCTCTGACCACAACGGAAGGAAGTTGGAAATCAATAAGGGCCACCAGAAACAGGTTAGGCACAAGGATAAGGATGTTAACCAACACACTCTTAGACAATCAGTGGGTCAAAGAGGAAATTTCAAAAGAAATCAGTAACTACCTTGAAACTAATGAAAACGACAACAAAACCTATCAAAACCAATGGGATGCAGCAAAAGCAGTCCTGAGAGGGAAGTTCATAGCCATAAATTCATATATTAAAAAAGAAGAAAGAGCTAAAATTGAAGACCTAACTGCACACTTGGAGGAATTGGAAAAACAACAAACTAAACATAAAGGAAGTAGAAAGCAGGAAATAACCAAGATTAGAGCAGAACTAAATGAAATACAGAATAAGAAAGCACTGGAAACAATAAACAAAACCAAAAGCTGGTTCTTCGAGAATATCAACAAAATTGACAAACCCTTAGCCAGACTAACAAAGACAAAGAGAGAACAGATGCAAATACATAAAATAAGGAATGAGCAAGGTGATATTACTACTGACCCCACAGAAGTAAAGAGTATCATAAGAGGATACTTTGAAAAATTATATGCAAACAAGAATGACAATTTAGAGGAAATGGACAAGTTTCTAGAAACCCACAAACAGCCGACATTGATGAAAGAAGAAATAGATGAACTCAAGAGTCCAATTACAAGTAAAGAGATAGATTCAGTCATTAAAAACCTCCCAACAAAGAGGAGACCAGGACCAGATGGCTTCACAGCTGAATTCTACCAAACATTCCGGAAAGAGCTAACACCAATTCTACTTAAACTCTTCCAAAAAATAGAAGTAGAAGGAACATTACCTAACTCATTCTAGGTTGCCAACATTACCCTAATACCAAAACCAAAGAAAGATGCCACAAGAAAGGAAAATTACAGACCAATTTCTCTAATGATCCTAGATGCTAAAATCCTTAACAAAATACTTGCTAATCGCATTCGACAACTTATCAAAAGGATTATACACCATGACCAAGTGTGTTTCATCCCAGGTATGCAAGGATGGTTCAATATAAGAAAATCAATCACTGTAATACACCACATAAAAAGACTGAGAGAAAAAAATCACATGATCATCTCTATAGATGCAGAAAAAGCATTCGACAAAATACAGCACACTTTCCTCATAAAAACACTACAAAAGATAGGAATAGATGGAAACTTTCTGAAAATGATAAAGGGCATATATGAAAAACCCAAAGCTAACATCATTTTCAATGGTGAAATCCTAAAAGCCTTCCCTCTGAGATCAGGAACAAGACAAGGATGCCCTCTATCACCACTCCTATTCAACATTGTCTTAGAAGTACTTGCACGAGCACTGAGACAAGAAAAGGACATAAAAGGCATCCAGATTGGAAAAGAAGAAGTAAAAATTTCATTATTTGCAGATGACACGATCCTATACATGGAAAGCCCTGAGAAATCGACAACAAGGCTCTAGAACTTATAAAGGAGTTCAATAATGTTGCAGGCTATAAGATCAATGCTCAAAAATCAGTAGGATTTCTGTACACCCATAACCACCAAACTGAGGAGGAAATCAGGAAAAAAATACCTTTTACAATAGTAAATAAAAGAATCAAATACCTAGGAATAAATTTAACTAAAGAAGTAAAGGACTTATATACAGAAAACTACCCAACACTGTTAAAGGAAATCAAAGAAGACTTAAATAAATGGAAAAATATTCCCTGTTCATGGATGGGAAGACTAAACATCATCAAGATGTCTATCCTACCCAAACTAATCTACAGATTTAATGCAATCCCAATTAAAGCCAACACTCTATTTTTTAAGGAACTGGAAAAGCTTACCACAAAATATATTTGGAGAGGCAAAAGGCCCTGAATTGCCAAAGATATATTGAAAAAAGAAAAATGAAGTTGGAGGTATCACATTACCTGACTTTAAAACATACTACAAAGCTACAGTGACCAAAACTGCATGGTATTGGCACAAGGATAGACCTACTGACCAATGGAACTGGATTGAGAGTTCTGATATAGATCCTCACATATACAGTCATCTGATATTTGACAAGGCCACGAAGCCCACTCAGTTGGGAGAGAATTGCCTCTTTAACAAGTGGTGCTTGGGGAACTGGATATCCATATCCAAAAGAATGAGAGAAGAATACCATCTCACACCTTATACAAAACTCAAATCAAGATGGATCAAGATCTAAATATAAGAGCCAAAACCATAAAAACCTTGGAAGATAATGTAGGGAAGCATCTACAGGACCTTGTAATAGGAAATGGTTTAATGAACTTCACAGCCAAAGCACCACCATCAAGAGGAAAAATTGATAAATTGGATCTCCTCAGAATAAAAAACTTCTGGGGTGAGTGTAGCTGCTGCGGGCTCCGGCCCGGCCCCCGGGATCTCCTCCCGGGCCCGGGGACTGAAGCGCGGGGCGGGGCTCATAGAGTCGGCTCAGCGCTCGATGCGCGCGGTCGGGTCCCGGTGCGCCGTGGGCGCTGCGAGCACGTGGCCGGCAGGGCCTTGCGGATCCGGAGGCCGCGGGCGCCTGGGCCTTGAGGCCGCCGGGCGCGGGTCTTCCCCGCAGGTGTTCAGCCGCTTCGTGGAGGTTGTCCGGGTGGCCTACGTCTCCTTCAGGCCTCATGCCAGGAAGCTGGTCGCCATTGTAGATGTCATTGATCAGAACAGGGCTCTGGTTGATGGACCCTGCACTCAAGTAATGAGACAGGCCATGCCTTTCAAATGCATGCAGCTCACCGACTTCATCCTCAAATTCCCACACATTGCCCGCCAGAAGTATGTCCGACAGTCCTGGGAGAAGGCAGGTATCAATAGAAAATGGGTAGCCACACGATGGGCCAAGAAGATTGAGGCCAGAGAAAGGAAAGCTAAGATGACAGATTTTGATCGTTTTAAAGTCATGAAGGCAAAGAAAATGAGGAACAGAATAATTAAGCATGAAGTTAAGAAGCTTCAAAAGGCAGCTCTCCTGAAAGCTTCTCCTAAAAAAGCAGCTGCCGCGAAGGGAACTGCCACAGCAGTTGGAGAGGATGTGGAGGAATAGGAACCCTCATCCACTGCTGGTGGGACTGCGGTATGGTCCAGCCACTGTGGAAGACAGTTTGGCGGTTCCTCAGAAAACTAGCAATAGATCTTCCGTATGATCCAGCAATTCCACTGCTGGGTATATACCCAGAAGAACTGAAAACAAAAACACAAACAGATATATGCACACCAATATTCATAGCGGCATTGTTCACCATTGCCAAAAGTTGGAATCAGCCCCGGTGCCCATCAACAGACGAATGGAGAAGCAAAATGTGGTACATACATACAATGGAATATTACTCAGCTGTAAGAAGGAACAAAGTGCTAACACATGGAATAACATGGATGAATCTTGAAGACCTTATGTTGAGTGAAGCAAGCCAGGCACTGAAGGATGAACAGTATATGACCTCACTGATCTGAACTGGGGAAAGTGAGCAGTCTCTGAGAACCATTGTCTGAAAGATAGGTTAACAAAGGAGAGTAAGAGAAGAGCAGGCTTTGAGCCATCACCCATATGGACATAATCTATGGTAAAGGGATAGAGTGTGGTTGCATGTTGGGGGATGGGGCAGATGAGTGGTGGTGTTCCTGGGTTTGGAGGTGCAGCACTGGGGGTTGGGTGGATTAGGAAGGGCAGGTTCAAATCCCCAGGGCATGTAACTGAATCTTGACATTCCATGGCTAGGGAGAGGGTGGTATCATGGGCCCTGGGGTGCTGGGGGGAAGGGAAAAGTCAAGATCTATTGGGGTGTTTGGTGGTCATGGGGAAGGTTTTTCATTACCTTACAGTAGTGGACACAGGATATGGTAAATATCATCAAAATTATTAAACTGTATCATCTAAACTGTAAATCATTGACAATGTTTAGTTGCTGTATTTGCTATCTCTATAACATTTATAACAATGCTAACATTAGGAAAAAAGGGTGGGTCAATATGGGGTGTGGAAGTTGGGGTGGTTTGGTATCTGGGAGTCTCCGGCACTCTGTATGTGACTTTGCTGTGACCTAAAACTTCTTTGAAAATCAAATGAAAAATTGGGAAACAATGGGGATTGAGAGGGGGAAGGTGTCACGGCACACCAGACATCCGAGAACACAGTGATAAAAGAAAGGAAAGAAAAAAGGGAGAGAAAGGAAAAAAGAATGAATATATATATATATTTTAAAGGCATTTCCTTTGCCTTTTTGCCCATTTTCTGAATGTCCCAATCCGCTAATTATATTTTATATTGTTTTGTTTTTTGTTTGATTATTTGTTTTTTTCTCTTCTTTTTTTTTTTTTCTTTTTTACCCTGAGTTTCCTTATGTTTGTCTCTTGCATGTAAGCTTATCATACTTGTTTTTTTTTCCTGGTCAGTGTATTTGACTATTTTATGAACTACATGTTCATGGAGGATTTGGATCACAGGAGGGTTATAATGGGTACTGCAGGGGATTATTGGTGGGGGGTGTCTGGGAGGGGGGTTTCATGGGAATTAGTTCATCCGAATATACATGAAAGATATACAAAATCGATCAAAAGATCAAAAGATGGGGCATGGTCACGATAGGTGGACAATCACACAATAAATGAGGGAGTCTGAATTCCTAGCCTGGAGAGCTCTGCCACAGTCTCCAAGGGAGCAGCAATAGTCCTCTGAGTGCAGGGACAATGTCTGTCAAAAGAGGATGACCCACTGATGTGTTCTTTTTATTGATGACTACCCTTTTGAGTCTTTGTTCATGGAACTGAGACTTAGTCTGCAGTTGTGGGGTGCCTAAGGTTTGCCACCTGGGAGCCTCCTTGTTGCTCAAATGTGGCCTCTCTCTAAGCCAAACTCAGCATATGATTGCATTACCTTCCCCCCAACATAGGACATGACTCCCAGGGATGAGCCTCCCTGGCAATGAGGGATTAATACCAAGTGCCAACTGGCAACACAACTGGAAAATGACCTTGAATTAAAGGGGGAAAAGGTAAAGACAAATGAGTTCAAGTGGCTAACAGACTTCAAAGAGAGTCGGGAGGTCATCCCAGAGGTGACTCTTACGCACACCTCAGTAGGAGCTCATAGAACATCTAAGTGTCTATCACCCCACACAGAGGGGCTCCTGAGACCTCTGGAGACACCCAGGTCCTATATAAGTGGGGTTAGACCCAGAGACTGATGCCTTATCCGTGGGCTCTATTTTGGAATCTGTGCTCCTGAGAGTGACAGAATTGGACTCAAATAAGTCCTCCCTGCACATGGTTCATCAGTCCCTTCTATTCAAACCTATATGTAATGCAGAAGTTCTTAGGTATACTTCCAGAGCCTGGAGCCTCTGGCCTACCTATGTGCCAGGTGTGCATGGAATCTTGGTGGAGCTGCAACTCCTACCCTACAGCTCAATGGACTCATCCAAGTCACCTGGTGAGGAGACAACGATGGGCAATGGCCATCCCAGGGAATGGAGAGGGCCTGCATTTGCAGGCAGGATCATCCCACCCACCATATCCATGGGATATAAGCCCTCTCTCACTTGGAGGTGGAGTGGACATCACCATCCCAGTCCCTTCAGGATTGGGGGAAGAACTATGGACTAGAATGGACTTGATGGTATTCTCTTGTTCACATATGGTGATTCTAGCAATGCAAGAAATTATAACAATGAGGTGGAGCCAGTGGCCACTAGACACTTTTGTGGCAGGGAGGGGATGTGCAGTTGAAATACAGGGGCTTCTTTGGGATTTTGAGGTTGTCCTGAGTACCTTTGTGGCAATGGATGTAGGCCATTTTACAATAGCACATACCACTAAGAACTGTGTGGGAGAGAGTGTTGTCTACGGGGTGAACTGTGGTCTATGGTTGTTGGCAATGCCCCAGGATGTGTAAGTCCATTGAGGGTGGTGGGCCACACTTGTGGGAGATGTTTGTGTGGGATGTGGTGGGAGGTGTGGGAGGTGGGCAACATGGGAATCCCAGTGGGTTCCGTGTAATATTTTGGGTATCTAAGCACCTCTTAAAATATGTTTATATATATACATAAATAACATTTTTGTAAGCAAATGCACATATATGCATATACATTTATATATCATTTTGCAAATGTTGGTATGTATTGTGAAAATTTTGATTTTTACCCACAATAAAAAAAATATAGATATATATTTAAAAAAATCATTTAGGAGGAACAGATGTGGCTCAAGCAGTTGGGCACCCACCTCCCACATGGGAGGCCCTGGGTTTGGTTCCTGGTGCCTTCTAAAGAAGATGAGCAATACAATGAGCTGCCATGAAGGGCTGGTGTGGTAAGCTGTTGCAATGCGATGTCACAAAGAGATTTCACAATGAGATGGTGCAACAAGATGATGCAGCAAGGAGATTCAACAAGGTGATACAATAAGGAGACACAACGAGACACAGAACAAGCAGGGAATGGATTTGGCTCAAGTGATTGGTGTGCCTCCCTTCCACATGGGAGGCCCTGGATTTGGTTCCTGGTACCTCCTAAAAAGAAGACAAGCAGAGACAGAGAGCTCACAATGAACAGATACAGAGTAGACAGTGAGTGCAAACAATGAGGGGGGGAGATAAATAAATAAATAAATCTTTAAAAAATATATATTATTGCTCTTTGATCACTATGAAAGTCCTAGAAGGCATGTCCTTCCAAATATAAGGCTGCTTTATATAACCTGAAAATCTGTTGTTTAGTGTACCCGCCTTCATCAATTACATTAGTTAGATCTTCTAGATAAGTTGGTGCAACTTCTACATCAGCATTTTTGCTTCTCCTTACTTTTCTGTAATGAAAACAGCTTCTTTCTTTAAGCCAATATTTTCAAATTTTTCTTCTACAGCCTCCTCACCTCTCTCAGCCTTCACTGAATAAAAGAGAGTTACTGCCTTGCTCTGTACTAGTGTTTCACTTAAGGGAGTGTTGTGGCTGGTTTGAGCTTCCATCCAAACCACTAAAACTTTCTCCATATTAGCAATATAGTTGTTTCACTTTCTTATCATTAGTGTGTTCCCTGGAGTAACATTTTTAGTTTCTTTGAGAAAGTTTCCTTTGCATTCACAACTTGGCTAAGTGTTTGGCACAAGTGGCCAAGCATTTGGCTTATCTCAGCTTTCAACATGCCTTCATCACTAAGCTTAAGCTTTCTAGTTTTAATTTTTTTTGGTACTGGGGCCAGGGATTGAACCCCAGACCTTGTATGTGGAAGCCAGCACTCAACCACTGAGACACATCAGCCTCCCTGAATTGGTTTTTGCATTTGTTTGCTTGTTTTATTTTGTTTTGTTTTTAGAAGACACTGGGGACAAAACCTAGGATTTCCCAGCAGAAAGCAGGCTGTCAACTGCTTGAGTCACATCCTCTCCCAATCTTTCTAGCTTTTGATTTAAAGTAAGAGATGCATGATTCTTCCTTTCACTTGAGCACTTAGCAGCCAAAGTAGGATTATTAATTTACCTAATTTCAATATTGTGCTTCAGGTACTAGGGAGAGAGAGAGATGTGGGAAAGGCCATTTGGTGGAGTAGTCAGAACACATACAACATTTATTGATTATGCTCACTATCTTTTGGTGACACAGTATGTGGAATCCCAAAATAATTACAACTGCAACATCAAAGATAACAGATCACCATATCACATATAATAATAATGAAAAAGTTTGAAATATTGCAAGAATTACCAAAATGTGACATGGAGACATGAAGCAAGCATATACTATTGGAAAAATGGTACAAATAGACTTGTTTGAAGCAGGGTAGCCACATAGCTTCAAGTTTTATAAACACAAAGTTCAATAAAATGAAGTATGCCTTTATAGTCTCTAAATTTTGCTGTTCTTGGATGGCATATTGTTGGAACCATTCAATATTTAGCCTTTTCAGATTGGCCTCTTTCACTTGTTAATATGCATTTAAGATTCATTCATACATTTGCATGACTTACTAGCTCATTCCTTTTCATCACTGGATAGTATCCCAATGCACTGATGTACCACAATTTGGTTATCTTTTTCCCTCTTGAATGATACCATGACTCCTTCGAGTTTTCCACAATTATAGGTAAAGCTTCTGTAAATATTTGAGTGCTATATTTTGTGTGAACAAGTTTTCTAACCAGTTTTTTAAATATCTAGGAGTGTGGTTACTGGGTTGTACGATGATACCATATTTAGGTTTGAAAGAAATGTCAAACTGTCTACCAAAGTGTCTGTACCATGTTGTTTTCCTACCAGCATCAAAAGAGAGTTCCTGGGGAAGCGGCTGTGGCTCAATCAGTAGGGCTCCCGTTTACCATATGGGAGGCCCCGGGTTCGGTTCCCGGTGCCTCCTGGTGAAGGCAAAGCCCGCCTGCACGGCGTGGTTGGCTGACCCGGCGAGCACAAGCAGCAAGGGGGGGATAAATGAATAAATAAATAAAATCTTAAAAAAAAAAAAAAAAAATAAAAAAAAAAAAAAAAAAAAAAGAGAGTTCCTGTTGTTCTGAATCCTCAACAAGTGTTCTCTCTTTTTTGGATTTTAGCCATTTGAATGGGTATGTAGAACTCCCTCATTTGGGTTTAATTTCCTTTTCCATAATGATAGGTGATGTTGAGCATCTTTGTGTATACCTATTATCCACATGTATATTTTCTTTTGAGTTTATCCTACTGAAATTTGTAGACTTTTTTGAAAATTTTATTGTAATCATATAAAAACAAAAAAGTCTATTTTAACCATTTTTAAGTGTGCAGTTCAATTATATTAACTACCAGTGCAATGTTCTGCTACCATCACTCCAATTTAATTGAGCTTTCTTCTTGAAAACTTTTTGATTATTTTTTGCATATTTAGATACAAGATGTTTTTTTCAGATATGTATTTTGCAATTATTTTATCCAAGCATGTGTTTTACATTTTCATTGTATTAACACTATCTTTTCAGTGAGTAAAATTTAAATGTTAATAAAATCCACCTTATTAATTTACTTCATGAATTGTATTTGTGTTTTTTAAAATATTATCACCAAACCCAAGGTCATGAAGATTTTTCCTATATTAAAGAATTTTTATACTTTGGCAATTTACATTTAAGTCTTAAATTATTTTGAATGTAATATTTTTTATAGTGAGTTAAGTTTGTGTCTGTGTTCATTTTTTTTCTAAAAATGTCCAAGTATTCCATCACCATTTGTTGAAAGACATCCTTCTTGAATTAAATTGCTTTTGGTCCTTTCACAAAGACTATATATTGCATAGGTCTATTTTTGGGTTCTCTCTTCTATTCCATTTATTTTTGTGTCTATGCTTTCACACTTATCATGCTGTCCTGATTAATCTAGGTTTATAAACAAGTCTTGAATCAGAAAGTGTGAGTTCTTCAACTTTCTTCTACATCAGGGTTTTGTAGGCTCTTCTAGGTTTAGAAATAGATTTTTCTTTTCTAAAAAGTTGCTAGCTGAGAGTTATATTGGAATGGTATTGAATATATGGACAAAGTTGTCAAGAACTGACTTATTAATTTTTAGTCTTCCCATCACAAACAAACAATAATTATTCATTTATTTATATTTTCTTTGGTTTCTTTAAACAGCATCACATAGTTTCCTTTATACATATTGCACCTACATATTTCTTATTTTTGTTGTTTTAAATAAAAGCATTTATTTATTTTTAATTCAGATTATATTTTTTCATTCTTGGCATATAAGAGAGCAACTGGCTTTTTAAAATTATTATTTTAAAAATACTTAGATTACATAAATGTTACACAAAAAATATATAGGGATTTCCATATGCCCCATCTCCCACACCTCCCACTCCCACATTAACATTTTTCAACAGTATGGCACATTCATTGCAATTGATAAACACGTCCTGGGGCTTTGCCATAAGCATGGACCATAGTTCACATTGTAGACCACTCTCTCGCACACAGTTCTGCATGTTATATGATGATATAAAATGGCCTATATCTGTCATTGCAATGTCACTCAGGACAATTCCCAAGGCCCAAAAAAACCCCTGTATTACAACTGCTTTTCCCTCTCCCTGCCCCCAGAGCCTCCAGTGACCACTGGCTCCACATCAATGTTGTAATTTCTTCCATTGCTTGAATCACAATATGTCTATAGTAGAATACAAATAAGTCCACTCCAGTCTATAGCTCTTACCCCCATCCTGAGGAGTCTGGGATGGTGATGTCCACTCTACTTCCAATTGAGCAAGAGCTTATATCCCATGGGGAATATGGATGGGATAATCCTGCCTTCAGCTGCAGCCTCTCTCCCTTCTCTGGCATGGCCATTGTCCATCATCATCCCCCACCAGTTGTCCTGGGTGAGTCCAATGACCTGTAGAGTGGGAGTTGCTGCTCCACTGAGGTTCTGGGCCCAGTTGGCACATGGACAATCCAAAGACTCAAGTCTCTGGAAGTACACCCACAAACTGCAGCACCAAGTATAGTTTGAATAGAAGGGACATATAAGCCATGTGCAGGGAAGACATAGTTGAGTCCAACTCTGTAACTCTCAGGATCACAAATTCCAGAGTAGGGCCCACAAGCAAGGCACTAAACTACATAGCTGTCCACCCTGGCATAGGACCTGGGTTTCTCCAGAGCTCTCAGGAGACCCACTATTTGGGGTGATATCCACTTTGGAATTTTATGAGATCCTACTGAGATGTGCCTAAGTGTTACCTCTGGAATGACCTCCCAACACATTTTGAAGTCTCTTAACCATGTAAACTCATTTGTCTTTACATTTCCCCCCTTTTATTCAAGGTTTTTTTCCAGTTGCATTGCCAGTTGGTGCTTGGTAGAAATCCTTCAGTGCCAGGGAAGCTCATGCCCCATGCTGGGAGGAAGGTAATGTATTCATATGCTGAGTTTGGCTTAGAAAGAGGCCACATTTGAACAACAAGGAGGCTCTCAGGAGACAACCCTTAGGCACCTCATAACAATAAGTTAAGTTTCAATTTCAAGAACAAAGACACATAAGGCCCATCAATGGATCATCCTCCTTTGCCAGGCACTACCCCTACACTTGGGGGATTATTTCTGCTCCTTTAGAGAATGTGGCAGAGCTCTCCACAATGGGAATTCAGTATTCTTTCATATATTGAGTGATTCTCCACCCACTGTGACAATGCCCCATGAACATTTGAGCATTTATGTCTACCTTATATTTATGCTCAGGTGAACTTCCTCCCATGCATCCCCCATCCCTGACACCTCACACCAATGGTCCCCCCCCACTCCAGTTGTTACCCTTCTGTGATTCAAATCTTCTTCAAAGATGAAGCCTTTATAATAGCTGAATGCAATTAATAGGAAAATGAAATAATAATAAGTTTAAATGTAAGAGATAAAACACATAAAATTTTTTTTTAAAAACCTGAAAAATAAAATTAAAAGACTGGGACATGAAAAAAATGAAAAATAAAAAAAAATTTTTTTCCTTATGTCTTTCATCACTGCAATATCTGGTGTCCAGTCTGTACCATGGCACCTTCCCCCTCTCATTCCCCAGTGTTTCACTCTTTTTCATTTTGTTTTCAAAGAAGTTTTAGGTCACAGCAAATTCACACACAGAATACAAGAGATCCTCGTATACCCATAATCCTCCCCATTTCATCCCCCCATATTAATAATTTTTATATGTGGATGGTAGCATTGTTATAACTGATATACAAATACTTAAACATAGCTACTAAGCATTGTCAATGGTTTACACTATAGCTTACATTTTAGACCGTACACTTTTATAAATTTTGATGTTATTTACCATGTCCTGTGCCCATCACTGTTGGTTATTAAGAACATTTGTACTGACCACTAAATACCCCCTGTTTGATATATTCTATTCCTCCCACTCCATCCCCCCAGTACCCAAGACGACCCTCTGGATTGACTCATTGTTTGACAACTTTCATAGTTACATCTAACAAGATATCTTGACACATTGGTTTGTCCTCACCTATTAGGAACTGCCCTTGCTCTTGAGAGACTCCCATCTGTCAATTTCTGAACAAATTGGTCCTCCCAAAGATGGAAGTCCAACACCTTCCCCCTCATTATGTGGGTTCCACCCATTGATACAGCACATTATGACTGAATGAACACTCACACACTCCCTAGAAGCCTGCTCTAGGTACACCCTGTCTCGAATGCCCCCCCCAACCAACACCCTAAACCAGTGACACTTCCTTATCATTTTGCCATAAAATCATTCCCATCTCTGTACTTTCAACCTCATACCTACAAATCCCCAGTGTTCACCTGGTCCCTCTCCTAGCCCTCCCTCCAGTATCCTGAACATTCTGACCCACCCTTCCCAATCTACCCACCTGTCAACCCTGTGCCACCCAACACTATTATATTACTACCCTCCTGTCATATCCTTTCATTACACAGCTACTCTCTATCACTTTACCATAGATTACATCCATATGAGTGATGGTTCACAAACTTCTCTTCTCTTTCTATTTCTTGTAAGCCTATCTTCAGACAATAGCTTTCTGAGACTGATCAATTTCCTTAATTCATATCAGTGAGGTGGGTGGGGAATTGAATATAAAAGGCAAAGCAAAGAACAGTTGAAGCAGTCTTTTGAGAAGCAGTTTTGATGTTGGAAAAAGGCCCCAGGAGAAGAGAAGCAAGCCATTCGCCTGATTGTCTACAGCTGATCTTGTGGAGGAAACAGGAGCTAAGCCCGGAGAGAAACGCAGCCCCAGGAAGAGAGGAACCCCAGAAGCCTGAACCCTGGCAAATGCCGGCAGCTGTCTTGCTCTAACACGTGGCAATGGACTGTGGTGAGAAAAGAAACTTAACATTTTATGGCCTGGTATCTGTGGACTTCTACCCCAAATAAATACCCTTTATAAAAACCAACCCATTTTTGGTATTTTACATTAACACCCCTTTGGCTGACTAATACAGTGATCCATTTCAAAATTTATAATTATCACCTTTATCACTTTTATTTGAGAATATGCTTTGGAGTGCTAAAATGAGTTAAAGTATTGAATATTTTAGAAGAAATACTTACAAATTATTTTCTTCCTTCTTCTAGTAATGATGATTCTTTTATTTTTTTGCCCATGTGTTTTCACCAACTTGTTAATCCAGTGGCATGAAGTTTCTTATACAGGCAGCTTTAGAGTTTCTGAAGTATTTCTGATACAAGTACTTCACACAAGGCTGAATCCTTACTTTTTGTTCCAAGTATTGTATTAACAACAAAAATGGCAAAATGTTATTCAATACAAAAATACTTCTATCAAAATCAAAATACTTCAAAAGTAAAAAAAAAAAAAAAAAAAAAAAATGAAGATATGGGTGAGAACAAAGACAATTTTTAAATCTTGGATAGAAAAATAACAAAGCTTATGGGAATGAAAGACATAATAAGTGAGATTAAAAATACAAGAGAGGCATACAGTAGCAGGTTGGAAATCATAGAAGCAAGAATCAGGACTGAACAGCTAAAATTTTAAAGAGAGAAGAACAAAGAGAGAGAATAGAAGATTGAGCAAGTGCTCAGGGAGTTGAATGATAGCATGAAGTGCATCAACATACTCTTATGGGAGTTCCAGAAGGAGAAAAGAAGAAAAAAGAGGCAGAAAGAATATTTAAGGAAATAATGACCAGAATTTTCCCAACTCTCAAGAAAGACATGAATATATATGTCCAGGAAGCACAACATTATCCAATTAGGATAAATCCAAATATACCTACCCCAAGACACATAATATTCCAAATGCCAAATGCCAAAGATAAGGAGAAAATTCTGAAAGCAGCAAGGGAAAAGTGAAACATCACATAAAAAATGGCATACAGTAAAACTTAGTGCATATTTCTCTTCCAAAACCAGGGAGGTGAAAATATGATATAATTACAGTACTGTAAGAGAAAAACTGCCTGCCCAGAATTCTTTCTCTAGCAAAATTGCCTTCAAATAAGATGGTGAATGTAATATACTCACAGATAAACAGAAACTAAGACAGTTTGTAAATAAGAATCCAGCTTTTCAGGAAACATTAAAAGGAGTTCTTCAGACAGGAAAAATTAAAAATTAAAAAAAAAATTAAAAATTAAAAAAAAACAGAGAGCTTTGGAGGAGAATGTAGAAGTGAAGAATATCAGAAAAGCTAAACAAAATGGTAAAAAGACAGACAAAAATAAGATATGACATATGAAAGCCATAGGATAAAATGAAGTAAGTAATGCCTTTACAATAATAACATTGAATGTTAATGGATTAAACTACCCAATCAAAAGACATAAGGTGATAGAATGGATAAGAAAACCTGAGTAATCCATATGCTGTCTGCAGGAGACTCATCTTAGTCCCAAGGATGAAAATAGTCTGAAAGTAATATGTGGGGAAAAGATATTTCATGCAAACAGTAACAAAAAGAGAGAAGTACCTAAACCAGTGTCAGACAAAACACTTTAAATGCAAAAAAAGTGACAAAGGTGCCTTTTAATAAAAGGCAAAATCCACCAGGAAAGAGTTACAATCTTAAATATATATGCACCTAACCAGGGAACCCCAAAATACACAAGGCAAACTCTATAGAGAAATAGTTGTCTTTACAATAATAGTTGGAGATTTCAACATGCCACTCAAATCAATGAATAGTACAACTAAACAGAAGATCAACAAGGAAACAGAGAACTTGAACAATATGATAAATGACTTGGACCTGACAGACATATACAGAATATTGCACCCAAATCTTCTCAAGTGCTCATAGGTCTTTCTCCAGATAGAACACATGTTGGGCCACAAAACAGTTCTCAATAAATTTGAGAAGGTTGAAATTATACAAATCCCTTCCTCTGATTATAATGGAATGGAGCTGGAAACCAACAATAAGCAGGAAAGGGGGAAAATCACAAATATATGTAGGCTAAACACCGTACACCTATTCAGGGGTCAAAGAATAAATTGCAAGTTAAACTAGCAAATATCTCGAGATGAATGAAAACATGAGCAAAGCTTATGGGATACAGTGAAAGAAGTGCTGAGAGGGAAATGTGTTGTCTTAAATACCTATATTAAAAAGGAAGAAAGCTAAAATCAAAGTCCTAACTGAACAACTGGAGAAACTAGAAAAAGAAGTGTAAACCAATCCCAAAAGAAGCAGAAAGAAAAAATAACAATAATTAAAGCAGAAATAAATGAAATTGGAACAAAAAAGCAATAGAGAAAATTAGCAAAACCGAAAACTGATTCTTTGACAAGATGAATAAAATTCACAAACACGTAGCTAGAAAAAAAAGAAAAAAGGAGAGAATATACAGATTAAAAAATCAGAAATTAGAGGAGGAACATTATGAATGACCTCACAGAAATAAAAAGGATCATAAGAGGATATTATGTGTATGCCAACTATTTGTCTAGACAAAATGGACAAATGAACAAATTCCTAGAAAATCACAAACTACATTGACTTTATAAGAAATCCAAAATGGAAAAGCAGAAGTAAAACTCTCCCTATTTGCAAATGGAAGATTCTTTTCTTTTGAAAACTCCAAAGTATCTTCAACAAAGCTATTAGAGCTAATAAATGAATTCAGCAAAGTGGCAGGATACAAGATCGACACACAAAAATCATTAATCTTTCTATACACTAGTAATGAGCGAGGTGAGGAAGAAATCAAGAAAAAAATCCATGTACAATAGCAACAAAATGACTCAAATATCTAAGAATTAATTTAACAAAGAATGTAAAGGATCTATATTCAGAGAACTATGAAACATTGTTAAAAGAAATCAGAGAAGACCTAAACAAATGTAGGGACATTCTGTGTTCATGGATTGCAAGAGAAAACAACATGAAGCTATCAATCCCACCCAAACAGATTCCTAGACTCAATGCAATACCAGTCAAAATTCCAATGGCTTATTTTACAGAAATATAAAAGGAAATTACCAAATTTATTTAAAAAAGAAAGGTGTCACAAATAGCCAAAATTATCCTAAAAAAGAACAATGTGGGTTCCTGACCTTAAAATGTATTATAAAGCTACAGTAGTCAAAACAGCATGATATTGGCATAAGTTTAGATATATTGATCAATAAATTTGAAATGAGAGTGCATAAATAAACCCTCACCTCTATGGTAAACTGATTTTTGATAAGCCTTCCAAGTCTAATTTTCAGGGACAAAACAGTCTCTCCAACAAATGCTGCTGGGAGAACTGAATATCCATAACCAAAAGAATGAAAGAGGACCTCTATCTCAAGAATCAACTCAAAATGGAACCCAACACCTACATAAAAGCCAGGACCATAAAATGCCTAGAAGATAACGTAAGGAAACATCTACAAGGCCTTGTAGGAGGTGAGGGTCTCTTACACCTTACAGCAAAACACAAGCAACAAAATAAAAACAGATAAATAGGATCTCCTCAAAATTAAATGTTTCTGCATCTCAAAGGATTTTGTAAAGAGGATTAAAAGGCAGTCTACTCAATAGGAGAAAATACTTGGAAATTACACATCCAACAAGGGTCTAATATGCCTGATATATAAAGAGATGCTACAAATTCAATAATAAAATGACAAATGACCTGATTCTTAAAAATGGGCAAAAGACCTGAAAATATATTTTTCTAAAGAAGAAATACAAATGGTGAAAAAACACATGAAAAAATCCCAACATAATTGGTGAATAAGGAAATGCCAATCAAAACTACAATTAGATATCATTTCACACCTACTACAATGGCCACTTCTAACAAAACAGAAAATTACAAATGTTGGAGAAGATATGGAGAGACAGGAATGCTTATGCACTATTGTTGGGAATATAGAATGGTACAGTCACTGTGGAAGTCTGGTGGTTCCTAGGGAAGCTGGATATAGATCTGCCATGTGATGCAGCAATACCACTACTAGATATATACCCAGAAGAACTGAGAGCAGTGGCACAAAGAGACATATGCACACCAGTGTTCATAATGATGTTATTCACAACTGTCCAAAGATGGAAACAACTCAGATGTCCATCAATTAAGAAATGTATAACCAAACTGTTGTAAAGACACATGACAGAATATTATGTAGCTATAAGAATAAATGAAGTCTTGAAGCATATGACAATGTGGATGAACCCAGAGGACATTATATTGACTGAAGCAAACTAGGCGCAAATGACAAATATTGTATGCTTTCACTATTATGAAATAAATATAATGAGCAAATGAATGGAGTTAATAGCTAGAATGTAAGTCACCAGAGAATAGAATGTGGTTAGAGAATGAAAAGCTGAGGTTTAGTCTGTGCAGAATTGGTTTAAAAAGTTGTTTGTAAATGTTTGGAAATGAGCAGAAATGGTGAAAGCACATCATAGGATTTGTAATTAGTAACACTAACATATGGATAGGATAGTGGTTTGTTTTTATTTTTATTTTTTTTCTTTTTTGAAGTAATTAAAAAGCAATGATATTGGTGGAAGTGAATGCACAATTCTGTGATTAAAACATATGCCATTGATTGTACACTTTAGCTAAATTGTATGGTTTATGAACAAAAAATATAATAGGGTGGGTTGGGAAAAATAACACCAAATGTAAGATATGTACTATGGTTAGTAGTAATACTTTGATGAGGGTCTTTCATAATTTGTTAGAAAAGTTTCAAAACAATGCAAGATATTGGTGGTGGAGTGAGGTATGGGAGCTCTGTATATTATTCATGTACTTTTCCTATACACTTATTGTTTATATATTTTTATTTCTGAGTGATATACTTCAAATATATATGTAAAAGCCCATGAACAGGCTGACAATCTGAGCAAAAATAATCCAAACGATTTAGTGTATGTTCCAGGAGACCAAGCAGTTGTTGGAGTTGAGCTAAATTGGAATCCAAATCAGCAGTCAGGACCAAATTGAACCATTAAGCTTATTTTATTGCAGGACTTAGAAAAGGAGTACCCAAACAAAGGAACCTTAATAAAATCAGCAAATAGTACAGGACCCTGAAGAAAACCAGCCTGGTTATTTAGAGCAACTGCTGCAGGCCTATGGGCAGTACACTGGTTTAGACACAGATGACCCCACTAACCTGTGCACTGTTAATTATACTTAATGTAATCCTGATATAAGAAGAACACTCCAGAAATTAGAAGGGGAATTGTACATGCCTATGTCACAATTAGTAGAGGTTGCCTTTAAGGTTTTTACAACCCAGAGTTCACCCAGAAGATGCAGCAAAAGAAACATGCTGCCTACAAAGCCAGCTCATAGGAGCACCTATCAGCAAGAATGTCAGAGGCCCACAGACCCTGAGAAGAGGGAAGTTCCATGTCAAGCTCAGTGAAGAGTAAGAACTCCAGGGACTCCAGGAACACAATTAGGTTCCCAGCATTGCACTTACTATGAGGAGGAGGGACAATTGAAGCAGTAATGCCTGAGTCTCCCTGGGAAGGGAGGGGCCAGAATATCCCACCTAGCAGCCCAACTCCCATAGTTAGCAGGGGATGAAGACAGTAACCTGGAGTGATGGGGCCTGGGAGCATCTTCCACTGGTCAGGAAACCACCCAGATCACACACAACAAACCTAAGGTCTAATTTCAAGTGTATAAGAAGTTAGTTGACTTCTTGATGGAAACTGGAACCACTTATTCAGTTTTAAACCAGAGGCTAATTAAAGAAACTAATGAATCAATCCCTATCATTGATGTTTGGGAGACTAAAAAGTTTAAATAATTCTCAGAACCCCTGCCATGTCAGAGTGGGGAGAGTCATCTGACTCATTAGATTTCACTACATGCTTGAATGCCCAATTCCCCTTTTCAGCCAATGCTTTCCAAATTGCAAGCTTCACTCTGATTTTTGCCTAATGAAGTGAACTTACAGGTCCCAGCAATACACATCAGTGTCTTCCAAGTAGCCCTGCTGGATTTAGCTGGGGATCCTTAGAAGTTTGGAGGACCTAAAGAGATAAAGCACATGTTCCAGCTCAGGTATGGCATAATGGGAGACCCCCAGAATGGGCAGTTGAAGCCCAGGAAGTCAAGGTAAGACTGTGGCCAAACACTGCCCCACCACATCTAAAACAGAATCCACTCAGACAGGAGGTTAGAGCCAGCATCTCACACTAATCAAGAAATTTCTCAAGTGTGGGCTAATTAGACCCTGTCAACCAGACTTTAATACCCCTATCTTACCAGTGCTTAAACCAGGTACTCAGGGATGTAGATTTGTACAAGATTTGAGAGCTATTCATCAGGTAGTGGAGGATGTCTACCGAGTGGTGCCCAATCCCTACATACTCTTTGTTAATATTACTAACACATACACCTAATTCACAGTCCTGGACTTAAAAGATGCTTTCTTTTGCATCCTGCTAGAGAAGGATTCACAGAAACTCTATGCTTTGGAATAGGAAGATGCCAAAAATTGAATGAAGCAAACAGCAGTGTTGGACTGTGCTGCCATGGGTTAAAGAATTCTCTGACCTTTTGGGGGCAAGCCCTATCCAGGAGTCTGCAGGTGGTGCAACTCCAGGAAGGACTCTTCCTTCAATATGTAGATGACATAGCAAACACCAGTGGTCTGATGAGAACACAGTAATAATTTTACAGAGGCTAGCTGTGAAAGGATATAAGTGTCAGAAAACAAGGCCCAAGTTACACCAACTCATGTTAAATAGCTTGGTTTTAAATTCCCTGAGGGACAATGGGCCCTGCTGCCCAGTCAAAAGGAAGCCTTATATGGAGTATCAAAACCTATGAAAAAAGGAACTCATAGGGATTCTTGACTTGGCTGGTGTATTAGTCAGGGTTCTCTCAGGAAACAGAATCAGCAGGAGATACCTATCAATAATATGAAATTTTAAAAGAGTCTCTCACGCGACCGTGGGGATGCACAAGTCCAGGTTCTGCCAGCAGGCTGCAAGCCAGTGGCTCCGATGAAAGCCCGATGAAAGGTCGTTGATGAGTTTCTGGGAGAAGTTGGCTGTCCAAAGACGAGCTGGAAAATTCTCTCTGAATGTTGAAATCACTTCCACTTTTAAGTCATTCAACTGATTGGATAAAAGCACCACCCATTGATAATGTAATCTCCCTGATTGATGCAGATGTAATCAGCCAATCCACGCAGTAAACTCACTGGTGATTGAAGTCCATAAATGCTCTTGTATTACAATTAGCCCAGTGCTTGCCGGAACAAACACCTGGACACAACTACTTGGCTGAGTTGACACATTAGCCTAACCATCACAGTCCACCCCTTGTCAACTCGGCAATCATACACATTACTCTAAACCATACTTAGTCTCTAAGTAAAAACAATAACAGACAAGCATACATATATATTTCTGCCTAACAATGTTCAACTTCCCTGCGTACAACCGGAAACGCATTAATTCCCTACAGAACAGGGTGCAAGTCCTTGGATGATAGTCACTCTTAAACTCGACATCCTTAAATATTATGATGTGGGATTAATACAACTTTTCATGATAGGGGAAGAAAACAAAGAAATACATTTTGTGTACATATACAATCATACTCATAAAGAAACATGGAAGAAGGGTTCATGACCATTACAGTCCTCGTTTCTGTAACTGGTCACGTGGTCGAAGTTCATATTTATCACTACCTTCTTCCACTACCCATTCCATGTTCCCGTTACCTTCAGCAAGCACTTCAGCTGGCCGTGGTTCTTTGCCTGGTGGGGTGACCCAAACTTTCATTCCCGAACATTCTGGGCCATTGTTAGTCCTGCTTGAATTGGTTTGTTGCAATTTTCCATTGACTTTAATCACAGGGCATGGCAGGACTAGGAGATGCCCTAGAGGATCCCCTGCATTCCAGGCAAACTCTTCTTTACCCCCATTATGTAGATGTAGTCCTATTTCCCCTTGATAGTTAGGATCAATCACCCCAGCCAGTACAGTAATTCCCTTCTTTGCCTGTTGATTCACAGGTAAGAGGAGCCCAAAGTGGCCAGGTGGCAGTCTTAACTTCCAGTTCAATGGAATCACTGTTATGTTCCCAGGTGGCAGCACTCCTCCTTTTGGGACTAAAACCTGTAGACCAGCAGAGCTTAAGGTTTAAGGGACAGGAAGCAAAAATTTTCCTAGTGGGTCACTAGGGGTAATAGTGAGTGGTGCCACTCCCATTTCCACCCCTTGATTCCTGGACCCATGAATCCTGGCTATGGGAGAAACAGCACCATAGATAGGATGCTGATTCAGAGCATACAAAGCGTCCTGGAGAACATTGCCCCAGCCCTGCAAGGTATTGCCACCTAGTTGGTGCCATAATTGAGTCTTCAAAAGGCCATTCCACCATTCTATTAATCCAGCTGCTTCAGGGTGATGGGGAACATGGTAAGACCAGCGAATTCCGTGGGCATGTGCCCATTCCCGCACATCATTTGCTGTGAAATGGGTTCCTTGATCAGAAGCAATGCTGTGTGGAATCCCATGGCGGTAGATAAGACATTCAGTAAGTCCACGGATGGTAGTTTTGGAAGAAGTTTTGCATGCTGGAAATGCAAACCCATAGCCAGAGTATGTGTCTATTCCAGTTAAAACAAATCGCTGCCCCTTCCATGATGGAAGTGGCCTAATGTAGTCCACCTGCCACCAGGTAGCAGGCTGGTCACCTCGAGGAATGGTGCCATATCTGGGGCTGAGTGTGGGTCTCTGCTGCTGGCAGATTGGGCATTCAGCAGTGGCTGTAGCCAAGTCAGCCTTGGTGAGGGGAAGTCCATGTTGCTGAGCCCATGCATAACCTCCATCCTTACCTCCATGGCCACTTTGTTCATGAGCCCATTGGGCAATGACAGGAGTGGCTGGGGAAAGAGGCTGAGCATTAGCCACAGAGCGGGTCATCTTATCCACTTGATTATTAAACTCTTCCTCTGCTGAAGTCACCTTCTGGTGAGCATTCACGTGGGACACAAATATGTTCATGTTTTTTGCCCACTCAGAGAGATCTATCCACATAGCTCTTCCCCAGACCTCCTTGTCACCAATTTTCCAATCGTGTTCCTTCCAGGTCCCTGACCATCCAGCCAAACCATTAGCAACAGCCCATGAATCAGTGTACAAACGCACCTCTGGCCATTTCTTCCTCCAAGCAAAATGAACAACTAGATGCACTGCTCGAAGCTCTGCCCACTGGGAGGATTTGCCCTCATTGCTATCCTTCAAGGATGTCCCAGAAAAGGGCTGCAGTGCTGCAGCTGTCCACTTTCGGGTGGTACCTGCATATCGTGCAGAACCATCTGTAAACCAGGCCTGAGTTTTCTCATCCTCAGTCAAGTGATTGTAAGGAAGTCCCCATGAGGCCAAAGCTGTGGGCTGGGAAAGAGAAGGTAAACATGGCAGGGGTGGTGACCATGGGCATTTGGGCCACTTCCTCATGTAACTTACTTGTGCCTTGACTAATACAGGAGTGAACACAAAGGGCAGGGTGTTTCCTTGCAGTCCCTAAAGGAATGTGGAATGCTGGAAATTGTTCCAATAGTGTACTGGCCATGCTTTTTGCAGACTTCTTTTCCCATTTATGTCATGAACTAAACAGATTCAGTTACTCTGAACTTTCATCTCATTGTTTAGGGACTTCCAGAAAACATGAATATAGGAAGGGACTCAGAAAGGTTTGGTTTTCCAACAAGTAATCATGAAATATTTCAAAAATAATGGAAAGCTGAAAGAATTTTACAGTTGATACTTATTTTCCACAATATTCTACCATTAACATTTGAATGCACTTGCTTTATAAACACCCCACTCCTGGTACCATCTGTATTAGTCAGGGTTCTCTCGGGAAACAGAATCAGCAGGAGATATCTATCAATAATATAAAATTTTAAAAGAGTCTCTCACGCGACCGTGGGGATGCACAAGTCCAGGTTCTGCAGGCAGGCTGCAAACCAGTGGCTCCGATGAAAGCCCGATGAAAAGTCGTTGATGAGTTTCTGGGAGAAGTTGGCTGTCCGAAGATGAGCTGGGAAATTCTCTCTGAATGTTGAAATCACTTCCACTTTTAAGTCATTCAACTGATTGGATAAAAGCACCACCCATTGAAAATGTAATCTCCCTGATTGATGCAGATGTAATCTGCCATCCATGCAGTAAACTCACTGGCGGTTGAAGTCCATAAATGCTCTTGTATTACAATTAGCCCAGTGCTTGCTGGAACAAACACCTGGATACAATTACTTGGCTGAGTTGACACATTAGCCTAACCATCACAGCTGTTCACTATAAGCTGTAGATGCCTAATTTTGGACTTAACAGCTTAGCCACTATATGAAGCCCTTAAAGGAAATGAAAATGATGCCCAGGACTGTACATCTTAATGTGCATTTACTTTTAGAACCTTAAGCAAAAATTACTTACTGCCCCAGCTCTAGGACTCCCAGACTCCACAGTAGAAGTTACACTTGTTCTTACATGAATGGTAAGGCATCACCCTGGGAGTTTTTGCTTAGCCCTTTGGAGGAGCACCCCACTGATAGCATACCTATAAAACAGCTAGACCCTGCATCTCAAGCCTGACCTGTCTGTCTCCACATAGGAACAGTGATTTGTGACCTTATTCTAGAGACAGAAAAATTCACATTAATCTCTCCAGCTTACATCTATGCTCCTCTGTTTACAATATTTAAACAGAAAGGAGATCAATCAAGCATCTCTGCTAGACAATCCTATTGTGATCTTAAAGACTATTGAATAACTTAACCCTGCCACCTTGCTCCAAGAGTTTGGGATAAACCAGAGTGATATTCCTCAAACATGACTGTGTACATCTCCTTAAGAAAATATATTCCAGTATACTGGGACTGACTTATATTACTCTAAAAATCCCCCTTCTTGAATTATTTACTGATGAAAGTAGTTTTATGGACCATAGGAAGAAATGAGCAAGGTATTTGGTAATCACCCTGGTAGAAACTTTGAAAGCAAGATCCCTGGCCTCTGGGACTTCAGCTCAGAGGGCTGAACTAGTAGCCCTTGGAAGAGCCCTCCAGTTAAGTGTAGGACAAAGAGTAAACATTTAAACAAACTCCAGGTATGCCTTTACAGTGTTAAATACCAATGGAGCCATTTGGAAAAAGAGGGAATTACTCAATGCTACTAATAACTACATAAAACATGTTGATCTCATTCTAAAGTTATTGGAGGTTTGGATGCTCCCCCATGGAATTAGCAGTCATTCATTACTGAGAACACCAAACTTCTAACAAGGGAAGCAAACAGAACTGTTTAGCTGATAAGCCACTAAGTTACTGCAAGGAGAATAGAACCAACTCATATTACACCCCTCCACACCGAAAGACTAAACCACCAATTAATACCCTAGAGTTGGTGAGACCCTATCCTAAAGCCATTTGGTAAACCCCAATACTGGAAAAAAAGATTTAGTCAGAGCAAGAGTGGGGATATACTCAAGCCACAGTCAATGGCTGGTTGAAAAGAGAGTCCCTGACTGAACCTTGGGAAGACTATGACAAATTATTCATATTTGAAAGCCTAATGAAACCCATTACCACTTATTTCCATAGAATTATTACTGACATATAACAGCTCCAGTGGATAAGTCAACTCCTCATAAAACCCAGTCTATGCAGGATGATTCAGTCAGTAAATGATCAGTGTGTAACTTGTGCTCAAATTAACCCTAAAACTCGGCCTCCAGCCTTCAACAAAGGAGTACAATACAGAAAGGTAGGATGAGGAGAGGCCTGGCAAACTGACTTTACTGTAATGCCAAGAGCTGCTGAGAACTTCATGTGTTTGCTACTCTTTGTAGACACTTTCACCATGCCAAATGGAAAAATATTGAGAAGTAGTCAAAGTCTTACTTAAAGAAATCATTCCAAAGTTTGGACTTCTTATTTCTATGCAAAGTGACAATAGAATGGCTTTTATCTCTAAGGTGACTAAAGATGTGTCTGGACTGTTATAGATTAACACTTGCATTCTCCCTGAAGACCTCAATCCACTGGGAAGACTAAGCAAATGAATCCTAACTTAAAAGAAGCCATTGCCAAGATTTGTTTAGAAACTCACCTCATGTGGGATAAAGCCCTGCCAATTACCCAACTGTGGGGTAGAGTCATTCCCAAAAGAAGATTTTGATCAAGTCCTTATGAAATGTCTAATAGAAGACCATTTCTTAAGGGCAATGTCTAGTGAAAAAGGATGGTCCATTGATGGGCCCTTGATATTGATGACTATGCTTATGAACCTCTTGCTTTTGAATTAGCTATGTGTCCTAGTGTTGTAGGGTGCCTAAGAGCTACCACCTGAGAGCCTCCTTGCTGTTCAAATGTGGCCTCTCTCTAAGCCAAACTCACCATATAGATGCATTACCATTGCCCCAGGGAGGGACATGACTCCTGGAGATGAGCTTCCCTGACACCAAAGGATTGCTATCAAGCAGTGGCTGGTGATACAACTAGAAAAAGATCTTGAATAAAAGGGAGAAAAGGTAAAGGCAAATGAGTTCATATGGCTAAGAGACTTCAAAGTGAGTCGGGAGGTCATCTCAGGAGGACTTCATAGACTGTCAAAGTAGACAGTACCCCAAACAGTGGAGCCCTTGAGGGTTCTGGAGACACACAGGTCCTACAGTCATGAAAATAGCTCCAGAATTTGATGCCTTGCCAGTAGGCCCTACTTTGGAGTTTATGCTCCCGAGTGTGAAAAAGTTGGACTCAGATGTGACTTCTCTACACATACCTCTTCTCTCCCTTTTATTTGAACCTATGGTTGGTGCTCAAGTTGGTAGGTGTATGTCCAAGAGACTTTAATCTCTGTGTTGTCCATGGGCCAGCTGTGCCATGAGCCTCAGCAAAGTTGTTACACCTACTCTCCAGTTCATTGGACTCATCCAGAACAACTAATAGGGAGGTGAGAATGGACAACCACCATATCAAGGTACTGAGAGAGACTACAAGTGCAAACAACAGTGTCCTACACATAAGCCATATGGGATCAAAGCCCCCTCTCAATTAGAGATGGAGTGGGAATAGCTATCCCAGAATCCTCAGGATTGGGGAATAAAATATGGACTGGAGTAGACTTGCTGGTATTCTACTGTGGACTTGTGATTCTAGCAAAGGAAGAAATTGTATCATTGATGTGAAGAAAATGGCCTCTGGAGGTGCTATAGTCAGAGAAAGGTTAAAAGGGGTGCAATATGGGGGCATTTTCAGGACTTGGAATTGACCTGAGAGACATTGCAGTGACAGATACAGGCCATTGAATATCCTGTCATGACCTGTGGAAATGAGTGGGACAGAGTGTAAACTACAATGTAGACTATAGTCCATGCTTGGTGGCAATGCTTCAAGATGTTTTCCTCAATTGTGGTGAATGTACCATACTAATAAGTGAGATTGTTAATGTGGGGGAGGGTGGGAGGTGTGGGGTATGGGGTATATGAGAATCTTAAATTTTTGTGTGTAACATTTTATGTAATCTAAATATTATTTTAAATTAAATTAAAAATATTTAAAAAATAAAAATAAAATACTCAAAAGATTTGAATAGACACTGCTCCAAAGAAGAAATAGAAATCCCTAAAAAGCACATGAAAAGATGCTCAACATCACTAGCTATTAAGGAATTGCAAATCAAAACTACAATGTGATATCATCTTACACCTATTAGACTGGTGGCTATTAAAAAAAGAGAGAACTTCAAGTGTTGGAGAGGATACGGAGGAAAGAGAAAAATCATCCACTGCTAGTGGGAATATAGAATAGTGTAGCCATTGTGGAGGACAGCTTGGCAGTTCCTCAGGAATCTAATTATAGAACTGCCATATGATCATGCAATCTTACTTCTGGGTATATACCCAGAAGAGAATCTAATTATAGAACTGCCATATGATCATGCAATCTTACTTCTGGGTATATACCCAGAAGAATTGAATTCAGGGACATGAACAGATAATATGCACACCAATTTTCATAGTGGCATTATTCACTATTGCCAAAAGTTGGAAACAATGCAAATGTCCATCAACAGATGAATGGGTAAGTAAATTGTGGTATACACATACAATGGAATATTACTCAGCTGTATAAGGAATGCAGTATTAACACATAGGACAACATGGATGAATCTTGAAGACTTTATGTTGAGTGAAGTAAGCCAGTCACTGAAGGACAAATATTACATGACCACACTGATGTGACTTAAGCAAATTGAACAGACGCACAGAGCCAGAGTCTGGAAGATACATTATCAGGAGACAGAAAAGAAGTAGAGTGTGGTCAGTTGAGACTCAACATGGGCAAGACCTATGGTAAGGTGGAAGGGGGTGGTTGAGCAGTGGATGAGATGATGGTAATGCAGTGGTGTGATTGGGTTCAACAGTGCTGGAATGTGACAGGGAGTAGGGGTGGGGGTGTTGGACTATCCATGGAATTTGGGGGAGGGCTGGAGGAAGGAATAGGTGAGCTCTGGGTATTTGTAGCTCTGTGGTTAAAACTACAATGGTGGGAATCTTCTTTTGGAAAATATGGCATGGGAGGGTTACTGGTGCAGGGTTTTGGGTGTGGAGGATATATAAGATAAAGCACACCTGGGGCATGCTTTATGGAATATGAAAGTGCTCATCTGGTCATAGTGTGTTATCTCAGTGTGTGGAGACCCACAAAATAAACATGAAAATATTAAACTTTTATCCTGTGAAGTCCTTCTATGTTCTCAATTAAAGGAGCAAGGATCTCTGAAGAACATGGACAGTGCCTAATAAAAGAAAACAGACCAATACGGTAAGCCCTCAATATTAGTGCATGTAACTATGAACCTTATTCTTTAAAAATTGAAGCCTAGTGGTTACCCTAGATTCTGAGGGGAGGGGAAAGGAAGAATAGCATAGATGGAACATAGGGTATTTTTAGAGTACTGGAATTATTCTGCATGATCATGCAATGATGGATAAAGGCAATTTTAAATTTTGTCAAAACCTATAAAAGTGTATGGTGCAAAATATAAATCAAAATGAAAATCATAGTAGCAATGCTTCAATATTTGTACATCAATTATAACAAATGTTCCCTCTGCATGTAAAATGTTAATAATAGGCATAAGTATACCTATACCCCTATAAGTATAGGGGAATCCTCTATATTTTCTATGTGACTTTTCTGTAACCTAAAATTTCTCTGAAGAGAAAGCAAATAAAACATGACACTCAGATAACATATGGAAGAAATTGACACTGTACATAAAAGAAAATAGATCTTATGATGATGAAAGACACAATGAAAAAGGTTTTATTTTATTTTTATTTTTTTAACTTTTATTTTTGTATTTTTTATATTTTTTTAAAATTTTTAAAAAAGATATTTAGATTACATAAATGTTACTCAAAAAATAAAGGGTTTCTCATATGTCCCACCTCCCACACCTCCCACAACCTCACACATAAACACCCTTCATTAGTTTGGCACATTAATTGCAATTGATAAACACATCCTGGGGCTTTGCCATTAAGCATGGACCATAGTTCTCATTGTAGGCCACACTGTCTCCCACACAGTTCTGCATGTTATATGATGATATACAATGACCTATATCTGTCATTTCAATGTCATTCAGGACAATCCCCAAGTCCCAAAAAAGCCCCTGTATTACAACTGCTTTTCCCTCTCTCTGCCCCCAGAGCCTACAGTGGTCACTAGCTGCACATCAATGTTGTAATTTCTTCCATTGCTTGAATCACAATATGTCTATAGTATAATACAAGTCCACTCTAGTCCATAGCTCTTCCCCCCATCCTGAGGAGTCTGGGATGGTGATGACCACTCAACCTCCAATTGAGAGTGGGCTTATATCCCATGGGGAAGGGATGGGATTATCCTGCCTGCAGCTGCAGACTCTCTCCATTCCCTGGGATGGCTGTTGTACATCATCATCTCCCTACCAGTTATTCTAGGTGAAACAATGAGCTGTAGAGTAGGAGTTGCTTCTTCACCAAGGTTCCAGACCCAGCTGGCAAATGGACAGCCCAAAGACTCCAGTCTCTGGATGTACACCTACAAACTCCAGCACCAAGTATATGTTTGAATAGAAGGGACAGATGAACCATGTGCAAGGAAGACATAGTTGAGTCCAACTCTGTCACACTCAGGAGCACAAACTCCAAAGTATGGCCCACTGGCAAGGCACCAAACTCCAGAGCTATCTGCCCTGACATAGGACCTTGGTGTCTCCAGAGCCCTCAGAAGCCCCACTATTTGGGGTGATATCCACTTTGGTCATCCCAGAGGTAATGCTTACACACATTTCAGTAGGATCTCATCGAATTCCAAAATGTATTCTATTTTTTATATATTATTATTAATTTTTATTTGCCCCAAGGTGCCTGGACCTCCTCCCTGCCTTGAGAAGGGTACCACCCAGGCTCAAGCCTCTACTACCCAATCTTCAGCTTGCCTCAAGGAGTTTCCACCACCTCCCTTCTCTGAAGAAACCATCATCCAACATCCACCCTGTCTTGAGGAATCTGCCATCCAACCCGTGCCAGAAGAGATTAAACCTGTCTCACCAGATGAATCTGCAAGAGAATGCCCTGAAGTAATTAGCTGGCAAAACACTCCTAATTTTTCTCCATACCCACCCCCACCACTCTTCTTCTCTTCCAGACCTATAACTAGACTAAAATCACGACAAGTCCCCAAAGGTGAAGTACAAAGTGTAAACCATGAGGAAGTACACTATACTTAAAAGAACTGCATAAATTTTCCAATTTACATAGGCAGAAATTAGGGGAATATGGGTGGGAATGGATATTAAGGGTATGGGTTAATGGTGGAAGGGATATAAACTTGAATCAGGCTACCGGGAGGTCCCGGGTATCGAACCTGGGTCCCTCCATATGGGAGACGGACGCCCAACCAGTTGAGCCACATCCGACCCCAGGCTGAAATTTTTATATGGACCCACTAAGTAGAGATTTTGGATTCAATTTTGTAACTCAAAGGATTACAGAAGGATAAACTGTGGTATAGACACATGACTGAATATTATGTAGCTATGGAGAATAAATGAAGTCTTGAAACATATGATAATGTGGATGAACCCAGAGGACATTATATTGAGTGAAGCAAACTAGGCACAAAAGGACAAATATTGTATGTTTTCGTTGCCCAGTGGAAATGGCACAGCTCACTCTTAACCCTAGTGATCCACTAGGAAAAATTTTGCTTCTTGTCCCTTCATCCTTATGGTATGCTGGTCTACAGGCCCTAGGTCCAAAAGGAGGAATGCTTACACCAGGGAACACAAGAATGATTCCATTGACCATTAAGTTAAGATTACCACCTGGCCACTTTGGGGTCCTCATGTCCTTCAATCAAAAGGCAAGGAAGTGATTTACAATACTGGATGGGGGGATTGATCATACACAGTGGAGGTAAAGAAAAGGTTGCCTGGAATGCAGGAGATACCCTAAGGTACAACCACACTTTGTGATTAAAGTTAACAGAAAATTGTAAAAACCCAATCCAGGCAGGAATAATAATGGCCCAGAATCTTCAGAAATGAAGGTTTGGGTCACACCACCAGGCAAAAAACCACAGCCAGCTCTAGTGCTTTCTGCAGGTTAAGGGAACATGGAATGGGTAGTGGAAGAAGGTAGTGATAAGTATGAACTTTGACCAAGTGACCAGTAACAGGGAATGAAAACTGTCTTGGTTAGGCTGTGTCAACTCAGCCAGTTAATGGTGCCCAGTTGTTTGGTCAAGCAAGTAATGAACTAATTGTAATACAAGGACATTTCATGGACTTTAATCATCAGTGAGTTGATTGCATAGATGTCTGGTTACATCTACAATCAACTGGGGAGATTGTTGGGGCTTGTGCTGATTGTAAAGTCAATGAAGCAGAACAAAAAATGTAGCCTCCACCTGATGGGTGGTACTACAAGGAGAAAAGGATGGAGGGGTTTCTGGGCCAAGTTGCAGTCATTAAAGTGTCTGGAAATGTGAAGTTAAAGGAAAGGGGAACATGATGCATTTCATCATATGCATTCTTGAAAATAGCTTCTGCTGATGACAAAGACATGCCCAGATGGAGGATGGAGAAATAAAGTCATCATTGGTCTGGTCCTCTGTTTCAGTGTCATGACTGTATGTGGGGGCATGTGTGCCTTCAGGAGCACCAATTTGTAGGTGTGCAAGGACTTGCCTGATGTATATGTGGGGGGGTATGAGAGCCCACTCCTGTGCATGCATGCCCATATATATATTTTGGTCCTGGTTGTGGTGTCGGGAAAGCCTGTGGAGGGAGGTAACCTGAACTCAGGTGATGGAAGATGGAGTCAAAGTCACAGACCAGGGACATGGAAGGTAGGAACCTAAGGGGTGTAGACATGTCACTCGAACCTCTTCTGATGCTGGGTCTTCTTCAGGTAGGACAAGCCACTCTGTGTCCAACTCACAAAGCCTAGTGGATGGGACAATGATGTGTTCTTGAGGTCCCTGGGCAGCAATGCCCTTTCCAGACCACTTCTAGCTGCACCCTTCTCTGCATGAGCTTTCCACCATGGGAAAGGCCAAGGAGAGGAAGACACCACAGATTGTCACCAGAGAGCTTTCCAAAGATAAAGATACCCTCATTCTGAAGTGATGAAGGTCAATTGACCAAATCTTGTGCTCCCTTAGAGCCACTCCTGTCTTATGGACAGAACTGAGTACAGTCAGGGACCTGGACTCTGTTTTGACAGAGTGATGATCAGCAGGTTGGATGAGGCAGGCACCTGAAGAAGGGAGGATGCACTACCTTGGGACTGTGAATGCAGGGATGGGTGAAAGGGACAACTGACTATGGAATTAGGTTCTATCCACTTCTGGTAAAATGAGGGTTGAGAATTTCCCTCACCTTCTTGTCTGTGGGTACTTTCACAATGATGAAGCTCAAGCCCATCACCCAACACACTCACAAAATATGGATTAAGCCCTATCATGTGCTAGGCATTCTAAAAACCTCCTTGTGATGAGACAGAGAACCAGTAGAGGTGATAAAGAGTCATGAGTGGGGGTATAATACACAAAGTGTCAGCATGTGATGAAAGGGAAAGAGACTCTCCCTGATCTCCTGAGAAGAGGGCTCAGTAGGCACCACTTTAGGATCCCTAAAATAGGTGATGTGCTCTAGGGAGTTTGTACAAGGGGTTGCAGGAGTCCTGGTTAGAGGACAGACTCAGAAGCCAGATTCCAGGGTCCCAGTCCCAGACCTGCCACATCCTGACTGCATGTCCTTTTGCAAATTACTTACCCTCTAAATGCCTCAGTTTCATCAACTTCAAATACCATAGACCTCAGAGCATTTTCCTAAGAGTTAAGTTTGATAGCACAAAACAACACTATGAAGGGTGACCCTGCATGTATTCAAAGCATCTTTTGCTAGGCTGCATGTTAATGTAATGAAGATGGTGGCTGGGGGAGTTTGGTCTCCCACTGGATCCACAGAAATTTATTTCTCTGAAAATAGTTGAAACAAAATTTTAAAATATGATATTTTTATATGGAGGATCAGATCTGCTTTAGTTTCCTAGGCTGCTCTAAGGAGATACCATGAAATGTGTTGGTTTAAACAATGAGAAAGTATTAGCTTACAGTCTGAGACCAGGAAAATGTCCAAATAAATGCATCATCAAGGTGATGCTTTCTTCCCCCAAAGACTGGCTTTACCAAACCTTGGCTCCTCTGCCACATGATAAGGTAAATGATTGCATCTGCTGGTCTTTCCCATCTTGTCTGAGTTTCCTCTTACATGGCTTTCTCCTCTTTCACTTTCTCTCTCTTCATTCTCTTTGTAGAAGACTCCAATAATAGGATTAAGACCCATTTGATTGAGGAGATTCATACCTTAACTGAAGTTGCCTCATGAAAATGTCCTGCCTACTAACAATGTGTTCACACCCGCAGGATTGGATTAACTTTAAGAACTTTTCTCCTACAGCTTTCAGAGCTCTGGGGTTCACAATACTTCAAATAACCACAGGATCATAATGTGCCTTTTGTTATTCTCTACACTTTTCAGTGCCTTAAATTATATATACAATATGACATTAATCTCCAGAACGTGTGATCAGAGCTGTTGAAGAGGAGAGTGGGAAAGCTGATGAGGACTTAAAGGGTCAATATCCAAGGTTTCCCAGGATGAAAAAATATCGCCCATAGAGGTCTTGGAATGTAAAACAAAAATGCACCCACGTGGGGAAGCATCATGTGAAATTGCATGCAAATTCTCCAAGAGAGTAAGAAGAGCCTGAGACATCCAATGAAAGTTGCTCACTGGGTAGTAAGACTCCTCCCCAAATGCCAACCACCTTCCAAAGACTTCAGTGACAGGAAGTACAAGAAGAAAGGATTCATCCTTTAAAGGTAACTGTGTGAAGGATCTCAGGACCCACATATAGAATGAAAGAATATCGAGAAATGGTGATTAAGTATGAAAACCAATACATGACAACTACAAAACTAATATATAAATGTATAGCATAATAGACATAGCTGGAAGAAAAATTAGCAGTGTGGAGGAAATTTTTGGAAAATCATAATACAGATAAACGATAAAGCCAAGCAAATTAGAACAATTATTGAAAAGACATTTGGCAACAGGACAAAGCCACCTGGCATAAGGAGAGTTAGGTGTCATCTCTGAAGTAGAGTACCTACAAATGAATTGGAGAACTTGTTTCACAGATGAAGCACTGAAATTTTCCTTGGAAGGAAAGAGATGTGTCTTCACATGGCCCATGCTATTCCTTGAAAACTTAAGCCAAGGGGGAGGGTGGCTGGATGTCCCAACTTGCCTCAGTTAGTTCTCACCTTCACAGAGAAAGAAGTACTTGTTCAAGCTCCCATGATGGAAACAAAGTCACACAGAAGTTGGGGGAAGATTAGGGTGGCCTCCAGTCCAGCAGAGCAATGCCAGTACAGAAAACCACATCCTTTCTTTACCTTCTGTGAGGTCCAGGAGACATGAAATTTATGTTTAATTGAAAAGTAGTATATATATTTTTATACAAATGTATTTGTCAAATTCAGCAGCTGGCTATTGCTAAATCTGTCTATTTTCACCTTTCCAAACAAATATTCTATCTGTCAGTTTTCTATTCATCCATCTCCATATAAGAATAGGGAGACAGCTGGTAGGAGGATCCTCTGATTGATGTTGATGATGGATCACCTCCATTTTGTGGAAAATTGGATGTTTATTTTTTTTTTCATTTGTTACATTTTCTTGAGCGAATTCTTTATAATAAGCCTCTGTCAATTTCAGAAGAAAATAAATAAATTTAGGAAGAAATAGGAGGGAAGAGGGCTAGGGAAGGGAGGGATGGGTCCCTGCAAAAAGGCCTTTGTTCAGGGATGCTGAGACCAGGCAGCTGGACAGAGTGAAGGATATTTCACTGCTAGATTATTGGATTTTTTGTGTTGTTGATGAATGAATGGCAATTGCTCACAGAATTTGTCATATCTCACAATTTACATAATTATTTTAAGTACTTGTCACAAGTGAATCAATTTTTTCAGTTTATTCAAACATTTTAAAAGCTGAAAACTGGGAAATTATGTTGTATTAGCCAGCCAAATGGGTGCTGATACAAAGTACCAGAAATCTGTTGGGTTTTATAAATGGTATTTATTTGGGGTAGAATCTTACAATCATAAGGCCATAAAATATATGCTTCTTCCCTCACCAAAATTTGTTGCCACGTGTTGGAGCAGGAAGGCTGCTGATCTCTGCAAGGGTTCTGCCTTCCCCTTCCTCCTAAGGCTCCTTGGTCCCAGCTCCTTCACTTCTTTCCAGGCTCAGTGCTCTGCTTTCTTCACAAGGTCAGCTGTAGCCTATCAGGCTCATTCTCTTCCCAGGGCCTCTGTCATTCCTCATGGAGCCTTCTCTCTTTCCTCACATATCTGCTTCTCTGTGTATTTACTTCCCTGGGGCTCCAGCATCAATACTCCAACTGTCTCCTCTGTCCTGTCATTTTCTCTGGGAGTCCCCACTCACCAAGGGTGTGGAGACTAAAAGTCCTACTTATCTGGCCCAATCAAAAACCCAATCTTAATTTAAGCAAGTAAAAGTGAAACTTCTGAATCTAATATATCCAGAGGACAGAACTTTACAAATATATTCCAATATCTATTTTTCAAATTCATAAATATCAAACTGCTACAGGTGTGCATTCCCTTTCCCCCCACATACCATTTAACTCTTTAGGACACCCCCTCCCACTGGGATTCCCTCACTTCTTTCTCAAGCCAGGACCCTCAGGCTGGGTCAGAGGTGACCTTTCTCATCCAAGTCCTCAGCCTTTACCTTCTGACTTGGAGTCATTTTCTGGTTGCACAACAAGCAGTAAGTCTGCTGGTCCTTGATTGGGACTGATAAAGCCTGCTGGGCATTGAGCAAGGGGGACAGGGCTGATGAGATCACAGTCAGCATTAGCCATGTTCAAGGGTAAAAGACACTGGTCTAGATCTGGACCACGGAAGTTCAGGGTCACCCCATTCCCCACTGCACCCCAATTTTCTCTGCAGGCTACATGTCCAGACCACCACACATAGCTGCAGGGAGAGGGAACCCACCACATTGCCCCAGACAAAGCACAGTTGGTCAGCCTGAGCTGGGGTCCTGAGAGCAAGAGTGAGCAGAGAGCCAACTCTTGTCATTCCTTGCCACTAAAATTTTGTGAGCCTTAGCCTGGTTTTTCCCCACTCAGGGCCTCAGTCCCCATCTGTAAATGAGGGCCTAGGACCTCCCATGACTGACATTTGTAGAAATGGAATTGAGTCTGAAGGGAGCATTGATTGATTCAGTGTGTCTGGCCTAATATATCTTTCAATAAACCAGGACATCCAAACCATGTCTAGAATTAAATTCATGATCATCTTTGGAAATGCTTATGAAAGTAAAATAATATTTTAATCACAGGGATTTCTTTGTTTAAAAATTATTTCAAAGAATTTTGACTCTAGACCCCTATGTGAAATTCTAAAATGGGTGGGCAAAAATAACATATTAACTGAATAAGGGGCTTTATTGTTCTTTTATTATCCTTGTTATTACTTTAAACAATTTATTTATTTATTTTTATCTTAGGTATCTGATTTTTTAAAATAATTTTTCTAAAAAGATACTGAGATTACACAAATGTTGCACAAAAAATATAGGGATTCCCATATGCCCCACTCCCCACTCCTCCCACACCCTCCCATATGAACATCCTTCATTAGTGTGGCACATTCATTGCAATTGTTAAACACACCCTGGGGTGTTTAAACACACACCATAGTTCACATTGTAGTCTACTCTTTCCCACACAGTTCTGTATGTTATGTGATAATATAAAATGATCTATATCTGTCATTGCAGTTTCATTCAGGATGACTCCTAAGTTTTGGAAAAGCCCCTGCATTACAATTGTTTTCCCTCTCCCTGCTCCCAGAGCTTCCAGTGGCCACTGGCTCCACATAAATGTTGTAATTTTTTCCATTACTAGAATCACAATTATGTCTATAGTAGAATACCAGTTAGTACACTCTAGTCCATAGTATTTTCCCCAAGCCTGAGGATTCTGGAATGGTGATGTCCACTTCACCTCTAATTGACAGGCAGCTCATATCTCATGGGGAAGATTGGATAGGATGATCTTGCTTGCAGTTGCAGACACTTTCTGTTCCTTCGTATGGTCATTGTCCATCATCATCTCCTTGTTAATTGTCCTGGGTGAGTCCAATGAGCTGTAGAGTAGGTGCTGAAAATCCCTTGGGGTTCTAGGCCCAGCTGGCACATGGACAGCCCAAAGACTTGAGTTTCTTGGATGTATACCTACAAACTCCAGCATCAAGTGTAGGTTTAAATAGAAGGGACAGATGAGTCATATGTAGGGCAGACATAATTGAGTCCAACTCTGTCATTCTCAGGAGCACAAACTCCAAAGTAGGACCCACTGGCAAGACACCAAACTCCAGAGACATCTGCCCTGACCATAGGACCTGAATGTCTCTAGAGCCTTCAGGACCCCCACAATTTTGGATAGTATCCACTTTGGCAGTCTATGATGTCCTGCTGAGATGGCATAAGTGTTACCTCTGGGATGACCTCCCAACACTTTGTAGTCTCTTAGCCGTATAAGCTCATTTGACTTTACCTTTCCCCCCTTTTATTTAAGGTCTTTTTCCAGTTGCATTGTTAGTTGGATATTGGTAGTAATCCCTTAGTGCCAGGGAGGCTCATCCCTGGATATCATGTTCCACACTGGGGGGAAGGTAATGCATTTATATACATAGTTTTGCTTAGAGAGAGGTCACAATTGAGCAAAAAGGAGGCTCTCAGGAGGCAACTTTTAGGCACCCCACAACAATAGGCTAAGTTTCAATATCAAGAGTGAAGGCTAATATGCATAATCATCAATATCAAGCATCCATCAGTAGATCATCTCCTTTGTCAGTCATTGCCTACACTTGAGGAACTGTGGCAGAGCTCTCCAGGATGGGAATTCAATATTATCTCATTTATTGGGTGAGTCTTCACCCACTGTGACAATGCCCCATGAACTTCTGAACATTATTATATATATGCCCAGGTGAACTTTCTTCCATGCATCCCCCATCACTGACACCCCACACCAATGATCTTTCTCTGCCCCAGTTGTAACCCTTCTGTGATCCAAAACTTCTTCAAAAATGAAGCCAAATACAATGAAAAAATACGGAATGCCTCATGAATTTGCATGTTGTCCTTGCATAGGGTCTATCTAATCTTCTCTTTATCATTCCAATTTTAGTATATGTGCTGCTGAAGTGAGCACTATGAACAATTTAAGTAACCAGGGAGTTATTGTTAAGTAAAAACAATTCAGGGGAGTAGCTGTAGCTCAAGTGTTTGAGTGCTTGCTTCCCTCATAGGAGGTCCTGGGTTTGACTCCTGGTGCCTACTAAAGGAACAATAAAAAAGAAACAACAAACAAACATATGATAAAACCAACACAGGAGAGCTGATTTGTCTCAGGTGTTGAGCACCAGCTTCCCAAATACAAGGCCCCAGGTTCAATCTCTTTCCATGGAACCTCAAAACTAAAACAATTCAAAGCCACTTACATGGCTGTCCAAGTCACTAAAATGACTCTATTGTTTTATTATTTCCATGAATAAAATAACACCAGTTTTCTATTTCATTCATATAACAGACTCTTCTACCTGACTTTCACTTTCACAGAGATCCTCTAAATAAAATAGCTACCAAGAGCTAAAAGCATCTTAAAGTTGTTTGGGTTTCTACCTCTATCCTTATCATCATCAGGAATAACAGGGATGACTAGGCCCAACATGACCCTGTGACCACAACATGGCATTAATTTGCATCTTTTGCCCAAAGATCAGAGCAGTGAATGGGGGGGCTGAGTATCTGGGAAGCATGGGAGGAAGAAGGACCCCATAGAGGACATGGGGAACTGTTGGCCCTCCACAGGGGACTCAGGGAAGGAGACTACTTGGGGGAGCTGGTGGGGAAAGGCAGAATGAGCATGATTCTTCCAAACAAAAATAACATTTGCCTTGAGCTCAGGGAGGGATGGGTAGGGTAGGGAAGAAAAAGACAGAAGGAGTGAGAAAGGAGTTATAAATTGTTCTGTTTCCACGAAAATAAAGCATGCATAATTATGTCAGAGCAATTGATAAAGGAGTGATACAGAAGCCTTTTGTGAACCTTTAAATTAATATGTATATACATATATAAAAAGGTAGACATCAATGTTGGTGTGAATGTTTCCATAAATAAATATATCCACAGTTTGGCCTTCACTGGCCCTGAGGCCTATAGCCAGGCTTATTTAGGCAACTATCTGAGGTAGGAGGTAGGGGTGTGGCATGGAGACCAGGCCAGAAAGTTTCACAAGAGACCCAGATGAGACTTAACCCTGATTTGGAGTGCCCAAGAGAGTTTATTTTAAACAAGACAGTTTTGTTTTTTGTTTTTTTTTAATGGGGAAAACATTGTGAATGACATTACTTGGCCTAATATTGATTCTGAATAAATAAACATCTACTTACCAAGAAATGAAAGGTTTTCCAAGTGGTGTGTTTATGTTTTATGACCATTGTCATCCTGTGCACCGGCCCTTGGGGATGCATCCCATGGAGGAGGCTTCCCCTGGAAAGATAGCTCCACATTGGAAAGCCCTCATACAACATAGGGACAGGAACAAACGCATTTGTGTGAGGGGCTTAGCATTGTTGGTAATACTGAGGAATCATCTCAGACAGTGGGGTAGGTGGAAGAAGGCTTTGAGTGGAGAGGAGCCTGTGGCTATATCCCAGCTTCTTCTACCCTGAGCCTTCTAGATTTCAGAATGTCTGCAATTAAAAGAGGTGATTAAAATCTGCTAGTGGTTTTGTGAGCAAAAGCTAGGGATGGTTTCTTAAGAATTGAACAAAGCCTGAAATCATCTACAGGAAATCATTCACAGAAAATTAACAGATCTTGGTTACAGCCACCTCTGGGAACTGGTGTTAAACTGCCCTGACATCCTTCCATCTAAGCTTAGAATATTCATGTGAAATAACCAAATGAGGCCTGGTCTCTACAAGTGAGTAGTTCCTAAGCTGAATGCCACAGGGAAGGACACCTACCTCCTCAGGTGGGTTCCTTTCCCAAGAAAGGTGGGCACCTACTTCCATGAATGATCTCATCACAGGCTAATTCTCTTCTGTAAAATTGTCAGTCTACTGGGGTCTCTACTCTGATCAAACTTATGAAGACCTACTAAAAGCTGGACAATATTGGGGATGAAATTCAATGAATATTTTAGTCAAAGTGTCCATTGTGACAACATATTTGGGGGTGAGACTTTTATCCTGGGACTGCCCTTCCTTATATCTCTGCTTTGGGATCTGACTCTGGCTTTGAAAGTGCTGGGGAGGCCTGTGGAAGGAGGATGACAGGGGAAGACCACAGGATGGCTGGTCAATGGCCACTATCTGGGGCTGATGACCCCCTTGACCTGAAGATGCAGAGACCACTGATCCCTAGATCATGGGGAAGGGCAGATGGGGATCATCTGTGATTTTATGTATACAATTGTCAGGGTTTCTGTTTATTCCAGGGAAGTTGTTAAACCATCAATAACTATGGAACAGAAAGTTAGAGTAAAAAAGCCCACCACAAGATGTTGCTGTTGGATAAGAATTGTTCCTATAGTCACAAAACTGGAGGGGCAGGGGACTGTACTTTTAATTCAAGAGGAAGCTGCAAGGCCCCTTCAGGAAAGGAGCTGCATGGGTCCCTGTAGGGTGATTGCTTGGGCCTCATCTGTGACTGATGTGATACCCTCTCCTCCTGATCATAGCTCACCTGGCCCAAACCTTGTTGATATAGAGCCTTGCTTGAGATAGACTGCCTGATAACTTGGGTAGAGGGGTTTCACAGTAAACAATGTTCCATGACTGTGTCAGAGTGGCCTCCTCAGGGCAGGAGATGCACTTAGGGACTCCTCTATCTCAATGTTCAAAGAAATGCATCATCTGCATCTTTTTAAGTAAAAACCTGGCCTTATGAATTGTTTGCCTGTGGGCATCTGCCTTGGCCATCAGTCAGCTCTGGAGAGGCCTGTCTCTCTCCTTTTGTATGTAAATAGAGTAGGAGCTTGGGCTCTTTAGTGTTCCTAGGCAATTACCTCTTTCATTCTCTTTTTCTTTTCTTGTATGAAAGTGGTCACTCAGAACCCATTTTACTTTTACCAACCAGTCTGCCCTTTCTCCTCCTCCCTCTCTTTTTTCCACGTGTTGATGAGCACTTTTATTTTTTCCAGTATTTGTGACCAAGAACAAAGCTGCTTAAATATTTGTGTACAGGATTCTGTGTGGAAATAATTTCTGTTCACTTGAGTAAATATGTACAAGTGGGGTTACAGGACCATTTGTTAAGTGTATGATTTACTTTATTAGAAACTGACGTTATCTTCCAAAGAGGCTGTATTGTTTTTTATTCACATGGTAATAAATGTGAGTTCATGTTCTGCATTCATGCCACTATTTGGTATTCTCATTTTTTTTCAAGATATTGTGTTGTGGTATCTGATGAGGTATTGTTGCAGCTGTCATGATGAAAAACCCAAACCGGGACTCGGAGAGAGTGGAAGAATCAGGCTTTATTACACAAACATGCTCATAGGAAAGTTTGGTTTCCAAATTCTGGGCCCCCAGCCCCAGTTTTATGGAGTTTTTCTTGGGGTCTGCAGGCTCCCATTCACTGGCTAGCAAGTTGGCAGGTGGAATTTTCCATTACCTTAGGCAACTAAGTAAGTGCGGTTACCGAAGCAGAATTTGCAGGTTATGAAATCAATCAGGCAGGGTTACAGAGCCAGAAGTTCAGGTTCCAGTATTAAGGCAGGAGAGTCTTGTCAGGAAAAGGGGGAGGGGGAGGGCTGCAGTGAATTTTCCTTATCAATACTAATTTGCATTCCACTCATAACTAATATGTTGAGCTTTTCTTCATATATTATTTCCCACCAATATATCTTTCTAAAAATGTACTATTAAGATCATTTAGACATTTTTAATTGGAATTATTGTATTCTTAGGATTGAGTTTAATGTTCTTCATATATTCTGGATGCAAGCTCTTAATTATGTATGAGATCTACATATATATTCTGTAAGTCTGCTTGTCTCTTCTGTCTTTGTCTAAATAAATGTCTTTAACTTTAATCAAGTCAAATTCATCAGTTTTGGTTGTTGATGCTGTTTTGGCCTTCCTTGTCCTCCTGAATCAAATCTTTAAGTATTGTTTGTATCTCCAATCAAGTAAAATTTGAGTTTCAGTTTCCAGTTTGGACTCCCTTTCTGGGTCCTTTTTGACATTACATGTAGTAATGAAGAAAACTTGTGGTCACCACTGACTACACTCATCAACAACCCTCTCTCTCTCTCAGGCAGATTTTTAACCAGGGGTCCATAGACACCAGGGTGTCCACTGAAAGATTTCAGGGGTCTGTGAGCTTGAATTAATTTTGAATAATCCTCAAATTTAAAGACATGCCTATGTTGAGTGTCATAAATCCATCTGCCACTACATTTTCAGAAGGGGTCCATGGATTTTAACTGAGTAGCAAAGTGGTGTGTGGAACAAAAAAGGTTATGAATCCCTGGTCTAGGGTGTCCCAATTCATCTTGGGGATGAGTATGTTCTTACCAGGATGATGTTGGCTCAATTGTATATCAATATGTCATTGAACACTTATTATTGAAAAACCTATGTTTTCTCACCAGATTGTCTTAGCATATCTGCAGAAAATCTATTGCTAATATATGAAAGCCTACAGGGGCCACAACTCTGAACATGCTTATAAAGACCTACTAAATTCATGATGATTTCAGAACTGTAATTCACTTGGTATTTTAGGCAAACTATCCATGGTAGTGACATAAGTGGGGATGAGACTTAGACCATGACTGCCCTTCCGTATAGCTCTGCTTGGGATCTGACTATGGCTGAGAAAATGCTGGGGAGACCTGGAGAAAGAGGATGGTGAGGGGAAGTCCACAGGATGCCTGATCAGTGGCCACTGCCCAGGGCTGACAACTCCTTTTGCTGAAAGACACAGAACCTACTGATCCCCAGATCAGAGGGGAAGGAAAATGGGAACCAGGTATGATTTTATATATGCAAATGTATGGGCTTATGTGTATTCCAGGTAAGATATTATGGTAACAATACCTATAATGGGGGAAAGATCCAAAGAAGCTACCACTAGGCAATGCTGTTTGAAAAAAAAATTGTTCCAATACTCACAATTCCCATGGGGGGCAGAGGACTTGGCATTTGATATGCAGAGAGAGGAGGTGGGGTCCTCCAGGGAGGGGGCTGTGTGGCCTCCATAAGGTGACTGCCTGGGCCTGATTGGCAACTGATGTGAGACTCTCTCACTCCTGATGGTAGCTCACCTGGCCCTAGCCTTGCTGGTAGTAGGAGCCTTGTTTGAGCAAAGGCTGCCTGGTAACTTCTTGGGGAGAGGGGATTCCTTGTAAAAAAAAAAAAAAAAGTTCCATGACTCTGAGTCAAAGGGACCTCCCCAGGGCTGTGGGTGCACACCAGGTCTTTCTATCTAAATGACCAAAGAAATGCTCTCCCCATTGCATAATTGCCTTCTTTTTAAGTAAAATTCTGGCTCTTTTATTTGTTGGCCTGTAGGCATCTGCCTTGGTTATCAAGCCCTCTCTGGACAGGACTGTCTCTCTCTTTTTAAACTGTAAATAGAGAAGGTGCTCTGAGTCATTAGTGTTACTTGTCAGTTACCTCTCTCTCTCTCTCTCTGTTTTTTTTCTGGTATGAGTGGCACCTCTCAGACCACTTATTACTCTTGGAAAAAAGTCTTTCCCTTTCTCCTCATCTTCTTTTTTGTTTTTCACCTGTTGATTAACATTTTTATTTTTTCCTGTTTATTGTGACCAAGAAGTTGTTGTGTACAGGATTTTTTATGAAAATATTTTTGGTTCAATTATGTAGAAGTGGGGTTACAGGACTCTTTGTTAAGTGTATTATTTACTTTCTAAGAAACTGCCATTGTCTTCCAAAGTGGCTGCATTGTTTTGTTTGAATTCACATGAAAAATGAATATGAGTTCCTGTTGTTCTAGATTCATGCTACTCTTTGGAATTCTCATTTTTTCAAACTAGTCTCATAAGTGTGTCCTGGTGTCTCCTGAGGCTCTAATTTGTGTTTCCCTCATGACTAATATGTATAGCTTTTCTTCCTATATCATTTCCCACCTATATATCTTTTTAAGGAGGTACAAGTAAAATCATTTAGCCAACTTTGTTGGAATGTTTATAATCTTATGGTTGAGTTTTAAGTGTTCTAATATTCTGGATACAAGCTCTTAATTAGATATGAGGTTTACATATATAGTCTGTAAATCTGTGGCTTGTCTTTTCTTTCTGTTAACAGTGTTTTTCTCTGAACAAATGTCTCATTTTAATCAAGTCAAATTAATCAGTTTTTCTTGTTGATGTCATTTGGTGTCCCTTGTGCTCTTGAACAAAATCTTTAAAAGTATTATCAAGTAAAATTTTGAGTTTCAGTTTCCAATTTGCACTCCATTTCAGAGCCTCATTTCACTTTCCATGAGGTAATGGAGAAAATTTGTGATTCCTGCCAACTAGACTCCTAGGCAACCATTACTGTCTGTTTAGGGTGTCCATATTGATCTTGGGGTGGGGGTCTATTCTCACCAATGTGATGGTGACTTGTTAATATGTGATGGTTTGAACACTCATTGTTGAAAATTCTGTGCTTTCTGCACTGAATTGTCTTAGCATAAGCAGAAAATCTAATGGCATATATGAAAGCCTTCAGGGTCCTCAACTCTGAACATGTTTATAAAGACCTACTAAATGCCAGACAATTTCAGGGATGTAGTTCAATCAGTATTTTAGGTAAGGTGTCTATGGTGGTGGCATATGTTGGGAAGAAACTTAGACCATGACTGCCCTTTCATAGAGCTCTGCTTGGGATCTGACCATTGCTGAGAAAGTACTGGGAGGCCTGGAGAAAGAGGATGGTGGGGAGCAGTCCACAGGAAGCCTAGCCAATGGCCACTGACCTTTGTTGACAACTCCCTTTGTCAAAATGTACAGAGACCCCTGATCCCCAGGTCAGGGGAAAGGCAGATGTGGGCCAGCTAATATTTTATATATGCAATTGACAGGGTTTATGTGTATTCCAGGCAAGGAGTTAAGATATAAATACCTACAGGGGGAAAATGTAAGCACAAAAGAGGTTACCACTAGGCATTGCTGTTGGATAAGACTTGTTCCAATAGTCACAATTCCTGGGTCCAGGAAAGTGGGCATTTGATATGTAGGAGGAGGAATTGAGGGCCCTTCAGGGAAGGCACTGGGTGGTCCCTGTAGGGTGGCATCCCCGGACTGATCTGTGACTGATGTGAGACCCTCTCAGGTCCTGCCAATAGCTCACCTGGTCCCTACACTTGCTATTAGTAGGAGCCTTGGTAGAGCAAGGCTGCCTGGTAACTAGCAGAGAGGGCTTTCCTAGTAAAAAAATGTTCCATGACTCTGAGACAAAGGGACCTCCCCAGGGCTGGGGATGCACTCCAGGTCTCTTCTATCTTAATGTCAGAGAAATGCTCTCCCCATTGCATCATCTCCGTAATTTTAAGTAAAAACAAGACCTTATGAATTGTTTGCCTGCGGGCAACTGCCTAGGCTAGCAGCCAGCTCTGAACAGGCCTGTCTCCCTCCTTTTAAAATGTAAATAGAGGAGGGGCTCCCAGTCTCCTGTATTATTAGTCAATTACCTCTCTCATTTTTCTAGGGTGATAGGGGCTGACCCATATTACTCTCACCAACAGTCTGACCCTTTCTGATTTCTAGAACAAAGTCTTTAAGGATATTTGGTATCTCCGATAAAGTAAAATTTTGAGTTTTAGTTTCCAGTTTGGGTTCCCTTTTGGCTCCCCTTTGGGGACATGCTGGACTTTCCAAGTGGTGACAGAAAATCTGTGGTTCCTGCTGACCAGACCCAGAGGTAACTGTCTCTCTCTCTCTATGATGTGGCCGTATGATGGGTGTTTATTCAGTTTTGAAAGAAACTGCAATTTTTCTCAAAGTGGCTATACAGTTTTACATTCCCGTTAGCATTTTGTGAGGGTTCTGATTATTTCAAATCCTGGTCAACACTTGGAAAATTCAGGCTTCTTAAATTTAGCTATTGGAGTTGATGTGTTATAATTTTAATTTCCAGTTTCCTAAAGACTAAATGTTTTGTGATCTCTTTTAGGTGATTATTTGATATCAATACATTGTCTTTTTGTTAAAGTGTTTGAATATTTCACCTATTATTTTGTTATTTTTGAGCTCTGCAAGCTTTTGTATTTTGGATAAAAGTTATTTTACAGATATATGATTTTCAAAACTTTTCTCTGAGTCTGTGGCTTATTTTCAACTTCTCTTCATGTTGTCTTTTGAATAACAAGTTCTTCATTATGATGAAGTCCTGTTTTATTTATTCAGAAATTGTGGTTTTGCTGCCATGGCTAAGACTTCTTTGCCTAAGTAAAAAATATGAAGTCTTTTTCGTAAGTTTTCTTACAGAACTTTTGTAGATTACATTTCATATTCCAGTCTGTTATCAATATGTGTTTGTTTGAATACTATTTATTGGAAAGCCCATACTTTCCACTGAATAGTCATAGCATATCTGCTGAAATTCTATTAACCATATGTATGGGCTATTTTTTTTCATTGCATTGTTATTCACAGATTGAATTGGCTGTTTAGTTGCCAAAGCCTTATGGTCTTGAGTACTGAAGATTTAAATTCTGTCTTGATATCAGGTGGTTTAGATCTTCTAAATCTATTCTTTTATTTCAAAGTTTTTTTGGCTGTTCTAAGTAATTTTCATTTCCATATGAATTTAAAAATCTGCTCCTTAATTTCAGAAAAGACTGCTGGGATCTTGGGGTTTTATTGTATCTATAAATCAATTTGGGTAGAACTGAATCTTACCAATACTGGGCTTTGGGGTACATTTACACAGGCTCCTTCTCTATTTATTTACTTTTCCTTTTAATTAACAAGGTTATTAAAATAAGTTATCAGTTTTCTGACCTTATTCAACTTTCAGATTCATAGATGTATTTATTTTATATTTTTGATGCTCTTGTAAATAATACTTTTATTTTGATATCATTCCATTGAAGTATATTGCAATGCAATTTCTTGTTTTTTATTTTTATTTTGGAATAATTCTTGATTCACATGTGTTTGAAAAGATAGTATACTGTGATGTCCCATATACCCTTTATACTTTTTCCACTAATAGTAACTTCAGATATGACTATAGTCCAATATCAAAGAAGGAAATTGAAATTGGAACAATGTGCACTCAGCTTTTTTCTTTTCCAGTTTTTTTCACAGGTGTCAGTTTGTGTAACCACTATGACATCAAGGTACAGAATTATTCAGTCCTTGCATCATACCCACATCCCTTAGACCCCCACTCTAATCTTCATCATTCCTAACCCCTGTCAAACACTAATTTGTTTTCCATCTCTATAATTTTGTCATCTAGAGAGTGCTATATAAATGGAATCATCCAATAAGTGACTTTTTTAAGGTTGGCTTTTCCACTTGGCATAGCATCCTGAGACCCATCCACAGTGTTGTGTGTATCAATAGTTTGTGGGTTTTTTGCTGTTTCATATTTCATGGTAGAGAAGTATGACAATTTGTTTAAAAGCTTAACTATTAAAGGGCATATGTGTTGTTTCCATTTGGGGTTAATTACAAATAAAGCTGAAATAAATATTCATGTTTTTGTGTGGACATAAATTTTTATTTCTGGCAAAAGTAACCAGGAGGGCAAATGTTGCATCTTATGATAGTTGCATTTTTAGTATAGTTTTTGGGGTTTTGTTTTGTTTTGTATTTAAGAAACTATTTTCAAGAGTGGCTGTCCCATTTACATTCCCATCAACAATATAGCAGGGATCCTGTCAGGGCATCTCCTAAAACATTTGGTATTATCACTATTCATTAATTTATCTGTCCTTGTAGGTGTGTAGTAACATCATATTGTGGTTTGACTTTGCATTTATCTAATGGTCAATCACGTAATGCCTAATAAAAGATGGTTATTTCCCCACCCAGGAACTCATAGCATGAGCTTGGACCCAATATAGGTCCAAGCACAAAGGACTGACTTGAATGCCGTTTCTGAACTTTGGGGGGCTGTCTTTTTACAGGATTCAGCTCCTCTTCCTGGCAGAATGTCTCATGTACATTTTTTTTTTTTACATTTCCCAAACTCTGATGTAAAATGAAAACAATTTCCAGGGGCAAGAATTCTCTGGTTAGGCCTGAATGAAGTCTTGTAATTAGAGGTGTTTCTGATCTCAGTGGAGCCTGGTTTTGCTTTCCATCCATTTAATTTTACTGCCACACATGCACATGCCTGCACACACATGTGCATGCAGAGGGAAATATTTAAAAACAAAATAAGACTAGAGCACTTTGGCAACTTTGCAAAGCATGCTTCTGCTATTAGATCATGGTAGGATAATTTTAGCCTAAAATGGGAGGAGTAAACTTATTTATGTGAGCCATTTTATTTACAACCATTGTACTTACATAAATGCTTCATTTTAAAAATGATAAAACATGGTACAGGGAGAAAATCCAGTGGGCATCAGAGAATGTTCTCCAAATTTTAGCCAACATAGAGGTTGCTGTGGAGGCTGGAGGCCCAGGGATTGCACCTGACTCCCATCACAGTTTCTCTGCTTTAATCTGGTTTACATAGTGGATTTCAATTGTTTAAAGAGCAAGTGTCTTTTCTTTTAACTAGAAAGTTTAAAACCAATGTCTCCTCTTTCTTAATTTTTTTTTATTTTTTAAAGATAGATAGATTACATAATTGATAAATAAAAAATGTAAAGAATTCCCATATGCCCCACTCCCCAACCCTCAAACACCTTCCCACATTATCAACATCCTTCATAAATGTGGCACATTTGTTACAACTGATGAAAACATATTGGAGCATTGCCACAAAGTGTACATTATAGTTTAAGATCTCTCCTGCACAATTTTGTAAGTTATGACAAAATATATAATGGCTTATATCTGTCATTTCAACATCATTCAGGTCAATTCCAATGTCTCAAAATTGCCACCATATTACACCTATTTTTCTCTTTCCCTCAACTCAGAACATCTGGTAGCCATTGCCTCACATCAATGATATAAGTTCTTCCATTGCTAGAATAACAATAAGTCTATAGTGGAATAATAACAAGTCTACTCTAGGCCATTGTTCATTCTCCAGTCCTGAAGATTCTGGGATGGTGATTTTCTCTCCACCTTTAATTGGGAGGGGCCTTAGGTCCCTTGGGGCAGATGGATGGGACTATCTTGCTTGCAGTTGAAGACTCTCTCTGTTCCTTCGTATGGTGGTTGTCCATAATCATTTCCTTATTAGTTGTCCTGGGTGAGTCCAATGAACTGGACATTAGGTGTTGGAACTCTGTTGAGATTCAGGGCCTGACTGTCACATGGAAAGCCTCCAAATGATCTGTTTTTTCCTTTCTTGTCAGACAAAGAAACACACAAAGAATTTCAGTAATTACCCCCATGCCAAAGTGCTCATTGTGAGGCAGAACTGGGCCTATGTAAGGGCTCCTTGCATTCACTTACTCCTCTTAGACATAAAATATGGTGTGTGTGTGTGTGTGTGTGTGTGTGTGTAAACAAGATTCCAGGGGGAAAGTTGATACAAGGAAAAAGTTTCATTACAAACTATGCTTATATGGCAGCATATAAGCAAGGTTACTTGCTCCAAAAGGTATTAGGAAAACACATGAAACTTTTTTGAAAACAGAGAAATGGAATCATGCACATTGCTAGCTTTATATTAATTTGCTTCAGATTTTTGCAAAATGTGAATGTTTGAATGTAATTCTAAGAATAAGTGAACCAGTCCTTCTAAATATTGGATTTTATGGGGAAATGAGCTGTATCTTTGCATCTACAGAATTGTCTCCTCTACAATGCCAGCTTCATCACAATTACTGAACACACTACATTGTCTACAAGCAATTTACTGAAAATAAATTTGAAAAAATTAAATTTCCCAAATACAGCATGTTTTCACTTTCACCAACATCACTAATAAAACTTATTTTTTTGTAAATCATTAGTGAATTTTGAGGCCATTCATATTTGGGTTGAATTGTTTTTAATGCCATTAAGGATAGCTGAAAAATTTAATTGAGTAGTTTCAATTTTCTTAAATGGAACCATTAAAATGATTGCTATTTGTTGACTGTCAGACTGGTTCAGTGGTCTAATGAATATAATATTAATATTTATCTAGAAATGCATACTTTGTTGCCAGTGTCCCAAATTTAATTACACAATGAAGTAGGAAATGATATAAAAATCATAAAAGAATCCTCATGAACAAAAACAAAATCAAAATCAAATCAACACAGTCTGACAAATTATCTGATCAAAAAACCTTGATAAGATCATACTTCCTAATATCTGAGAGGAAAGAGTTACCATTCTAGAGAAATGTATATGAAAATTTCTAGCAGTTAATGCAGCCAAGAGAGTCTGATCAGAGACACTTATGGAGTCTTCAAAGAATATGGTTTGAAGGACAAAGAAACAGTCTTAATCAGGGACATACAGTGAAAAGTGTATAAAGTCAAAACTAAAATTCACTCCTGCTATATGGCCTCTCCATTCTAATTTTATGAAAAGGTCACTGCAAATGTTTTCTCATGTGCAAACTTACTGAAATATTCTAAGTAATTAATATAGGCACATGTGGTATCTCTCTCTCTATATTGATCTATACAGGAGCTTGGTTCCCAGTTTTTTCCATATCTCAATTTTCAAAAGAACAAACTTATAATGGACAAGTTCACCAGCTATTATAGTAACTGCATGTCTTTTTAATAAATTTGCATTATTTGTAACATTGGCTGTGTAGTTACCCATCTTCCCCATCCTAGATTTTGGAATAAGAACTTCACTTTGGTGATTCTTCTTTCCCAAGTGGAGTCCACTGTGGATGCTTGATGGACTTCAGGTGGTGTCAGTTCAGGTTTCATAGGCCCTGATGGCTTCATTCACTGGTCTGGTGCCTTAAGAAGGATGACCAGAAGGCTGGGGTCCCTTGGGACCATCAAATAGACAGCACCTATGGCCCCAGCATCAGGGTGGTCACATGGGGTATCCTGGAGGGGGGTGGCAAATTGAGCAGCCTGTGCCACAAGCCTTAGTGTGGCAGAGATCCTCCCCCACTTTCTCCTCCCCCTGGCCCTGTGATCCCACCTTCACTCAGTCTTGTGGGACTCCTATACCCCGGATCTTGCAGTTCCTGCTATAGGCAGTTTTCCAAGTATTTATTGGTCCCTGCATGTTTCTTTTTCTTATATACTCTTTTCATTCTCTGTTGGGTCATTTGTGATTTTCATATTGAGTTTCAGTATTTTGAAAATTAATCCTTCATTGGTTTATTTGTTATGATATTTTCTCCCAGTCTGATATTGTCCTTTATTTTCTAGTAGTTGTTGACATACAGCAGTAATGTTGATTTTTTTGTTGAGCCTCTACCCAGAGACTTGTGTTCTCTTACTGATTGTAATATTTGTAGATTGTGGTGGATTTTCCATTCATGGATTAACAACATCCATGACTATCTAACATTTTCATTTCATTCTAGTTGCCTTCTTGCCCTGACTGGCCTTTCACTACAAGATAGACTAGAAGGGATGAAAGCAGACTTCTTTGTCTGGTTCTGATTCCAGGGGAAAAGTTGATCTCCCAAAAATCCTATGTTAAATATGGTTGTTACCAGAAGTTCATATGAGACAAGCTTAATCTGTTTAAGGAAATTCCCTTCTACACTTGTGCTAAGAAGTTTATTTTTTACTTTTTTAAACTTCATATAATTAACTATTATATTTATTTTAGGGAGGTTTAGATTTCAGAATAGTTACTTTGAAAGTATAGAAGATTGCCATATACCCCAACCCCTCCTCCTGACTTTTTACTTTTTATTTTCCATTTCCAAACCTTACCAATAAATCAAAATAGAAATTGTGTACAAGTTAAACATTAGCTCCCTATTCCCTGAAACAATCAATATATCCCCAGATAGCCTATATTCTAGATTTTTATCTCTATAAATTTACATTTTATATTTAGTTCAAATATTGAGGTCATTCAATACTTGTCTTTTTGTGCCTAGCTTATTTCATTCAGCATAATGTTCTCAAGACTCATCCATGTTGTCTCTTGCATTAGGACTACTTCCTTTTTACACCTGAATAATATTCCACCCTCCACACCACCCTCATCCCACCTCTTGCCCAGGGTATTGGGGTATTTGGGAGCTCACCCTGGGACTGTGATTTGTTTAACTTTTGAGACCTGCCTGTAATTTTTTTAGTGGATAACTAAATAATTTTATTTCTGTAAAATTAAAATTAGTGACAAGCATTTATATAAATACAGTTCCAAAGCAGAGCAAAATAAATTATTGAAGTTTTAAAGGAAAAGTGTAACAGCTAAATGATGTCAAAATAAGTTTTGGAACCAACTTGGTTTTTACCAGAGCAGCTTCATTCTCTTTTTCTAAATGTCTTAACACAATTCTGTAAAATAAATTTCTGACATCAAAGAGATATTAATTTTAATGACCATAATTTATGGACTCAGATTTAAAGCAGCAAGGTCAATACTCACCCACAAACACACATAATAAATGTAAGGATGGCATTATGAGAAGTCACTAGTGAAAATTTTTAAACTGCCTCATTTTGGGCGTAGTGGGATGGAAATAAACATTCTGAATATGAAGGAAACAAGAAATACATATTTACTATAATTTCTTTTGCTTTATGTGCTGTTGGGGGAAGTTCAACTAATCTTTTAAGTGGGTGGGGGGAGGAGGAGGTGGAAGACACTACTCATTTCTTTGGTTTCACTTTGGCAAGCTTATAACTGTGGGATATACTAGAATTTAATATACTAGAATGCATTACTAATCTGACTCTTAAGAGAGTGTGTAGTAAAACTAAGTGTTTTAAAAGCCACTCAAGCTATGACTTACTATGATATGGCTACTATCAGGGTAACCATAGTCAGAAGTTGCTTCATAGGTTAGATTTTGCTATAAGGGCAATAACAAGGATGAAGAGAAAATGAAAACACTGAGATACATGACAGACCTTTGTTATTCCAAACACAACATTATAGCCCTCCTCCCATCCAAGATACCTTTATACATTGGGCTTTCAGCTACCACTGTCAAGTCAGAGACCCTTACCTTAATATATGGATAAGTTTCCTCTCCACCCAGTCCCATAAAATTTAGCTTGGAAAGAAGAAGGTGTTGAGGGTTTTATCTCAGTGATTTCTGTCACAAATTTCCTCAAATCTTTATTCCCACCAACCTTAAGTTAAAAATGTAATTAAACACTGAAATGAAAACCAATTTTCTTGGTTTTACAACCATAGCTGAAGAAAAGATATTTTAAAAATAATTTGTAGAGTACTAAATTTCATAAGTACTTAAAAACATTCAAATATCTTACAGTAGCCTAAAATAACATCTCTCAGTAAACTAACTGGCATCAATTAGAAAAAGTTAACACTATAACAACTTTACACTTTTACCTTTTTGGTTTTCATGTTCAGGTAACCTAGTTTCAGGGTCACTAACCTGAACCTCCCCAAAATAAGCCAAACAAATAATTTATTCTTTAAAAAAGCTGACTTCTGTTTAGGGCATATACATTTTATATTAGATCTTACAACAGTAATAACAAAAGCATATTTCTTCCTAAACAATTCAAATCAAAACTGGTAAACATTAACACACACAAAGAGATTCAAAAAATTTCTTAAGAAAATCACTTGGAAACACTGGTTGACAATCCTCAACAGTGTAAACACCAAGGTAAAGAATTAGAAACAAAAAGGAAAGCACTTTTGAACAATTTTCAGTGGCAAAATATATGATAAAATGAAAAACCTAAAAAATGTTAATATCTGTTAAGATGCCAACAATAAAATACATTTTATTTTGACATGAACTTTATATTTTAAAAATAATTTACAGATCACAGATACAGATGCTCCAAAAAAGCTCCCTCTCTCTTCTTTTTTTAGGATACTTCTTGCCCCTGAAATCACAGATATGCCAATCTTGTGAATACCAGACTTTGAAGAGAATCATGGGGGCCACTGCAACACAGTCAGTGAACAGATAAATTGTTTCAATTTATCCATTATAAAATTTTTTAATCTCTCCAAATATTTAAATGCTCAGTTTGGATAAAAATCAAGACTTCATCCAGTTTTTTAATATATAGCAAACTGTACTTGCTTTAAAAATATACTTTCTTCAGCTTTCTCATATATATTTATAAATATATATATATTTCCCTCTCTTTCAAAATGGAACTTTTGATATTTTTACTCTAAGTATTGTTACATGTATGCACATTTTAACTGCACATTTTAGGAAAACACAAAATCCATGTATTTCAAATGTCCATAAATAGAAAATTGTGTGTTTATAATATACAAAGCTCTCATCAAAATACACATTTCACTGGGAAAAATAAGTAAAAGAGATAATTGGATTTACACAATTTAAGAAAAAAATAACCTGGGTAGGTTTCTGTGTGGTTCTTGGTTTGTACCAAGTAAACTTGATATTATTCTCCTAAAGTTTTCATCTTCAGTGTATTTTTTAAACACTTTCAATTGAGATTTTATGAACCCCATATTTGTTTTTCATTCCACATCATCTTCCACCAAACTCTGAGATTGAACGATTGTCAGGAGCTTAGTTAGAAGCACCTGGAACACTGGTGGTGCAAGAGTTCACAGTAAAACTTGCCATCAATCTGTGGCTGGTCACACAGGGCAGTGGCATTGGCCAATTCTCCACAACCTTCTCCTATTCACTTGGGCCTAGGAAGTCCTTTTCTGAGCTGCATTTCTTCAAGTAAATATTTCTGAACTGCTTCGTTATGTTTCAGATTGGATAACTTGGAAAACCCAGCTCTGCTTGGCAAGTTTCTGTTTTCTTTCTTGGCTCTCACATCTGTTTTTGAAAATAGGTTTTCTCTGTATCTTGCAGTTGAATTAAATACAGTACCCCATTCAGAAGGCCACATGTACAATTGTGGTGAGTCCTCTTTTCCAACCCACCATTTTCCATTGGTTGCCAAGTGTATAGGGCAGCATTGGCCAGTGAAGGAACCATTGGCCACCAATACTCTGATTATGAAATTGTTTTTGTTATTATTTTTCATCTTTTGTATGTGCATTAGGGAGCCATCAAGTTATGTGGCATCATGACAAATGGTAAAATGTTAAAAATGAAGATACATATTTAGACATACACGGGTTCCCTCTCTTCACAGACTGCACAAGAGGTGTGGAAATGGGCAATTGAGGAGGCTCTTTTTTTCTGTAGGTATCTATTTGCCTAGCATCTTAGACTGGTGAGGAAGTGGGAAGATGAATTTAACAAAATTAGCACTCAGGTAGTCATGATTGTTGTGTGATATGGCTTTCTTTTTTCGATGTTGTTATACTCACTATAATGTACTACCATCAACTATTGATTTTCACAGATTTACAATGAACCATATTAAAAATTCCACTTATTCAGCTCCCATTCTCAATCCACATTCTATTTCTTAGTTACTTTACTCTAGAGTTTTCATCATTTTGTATCTGGCTTATTTCACTCAACTTAATATCATCTAAGTTCATATATATTGTCATATGCATCCCAATTTCATTTCTTCTTACAGCTGAATATTATTCCATTTTGTTTATACACTCATTTCTTGGTTGATGAACACTTGGGTTGTTTCCACATTTTAGCAATGTGGATAATGCTACTATGAACATCAATGTGCAAATGTTAGCTCACCTCCTTGTTTTCAGTTCTTCTGAATATATTTTTAGTAACATGATTGCTGGATCATATGGCAGTTCTATATTTAGTTTCTGAGTAACTGCTAAACTGCCTTCCACAAAGGCTGCACCATTCTACATTCCCACCAACAGTGAGGGGGTTTTTCTATTTCTCCACATCCTCTTAAGCACTTGCAGTTTTCTGGTTCTTTAAATAATGGTCATTCTATAAGGCATGAAATTATATCTCAGTATAGTTTTGATTTGCATTCCCCTAATAGCTAATGATGTTGAACAATTTTTCAAGTGCTTTTTTTGACATTTCTATTTCCTCTTTGCACAAATGTTTACTCAAGTCTTTTACCTATTTTTAAATTGGGTTTAGCTGTTGGGCAACTTGATATAATTATGAATTCCAAAAATATAATTGGATCAAGCTTGTAAACTGATCTGTTAATCTGGGCATGATTAAGTAATGATTAGGGCATTGACTGAACCATGTCAGTAGGGCATTGAGCCCCACCCCTTGGTGGGTGGGGGAAAAATATAAAAGGCACCACAAAGGACAGAGCTGCAGCAGTTTTTGAGAAGCAGTTTTGATGTTGGAGTTTTGATGTTGGAGAGAAGGCCCCAGGAGAAGAGAAGTGAGCCATTTGTCTAATAGTCTGCAGCTGACCTTGTGGAAGAACCAGAAGAGCTAAGCCTGGAGAGAAACACAGCCCTGGGAAGAGAGGAACCCAAGAAGCCTGAACCCTGACAACTTCAACAGCTGTCTTGCTCCAACACATGGCAATGGACTGGTGAGCGAAGAAACTTAATGCTTTATGGCCTGGTATCTGTGATCTTCTACCCCAAATAAATACCCTTTATAAAGACCAACCCATTTTTGGTATTTTACATTAGCACTCCTTTGGCTGACTAATACAGAATTTGGTACCAGGGGTGGTGTAGTGCTTTTGCATATACCAAAATGTTGGAATGGTTTTATAAATGGGTAAGGGGTATTTTTTGGAGGAATTGTGAAATGCTTGATGGAAAAGGCCTAGATCACTTTGAAAAGACTGTTGATAGTAATATGGATGCTAAAGAGTTTTCTATGATACCTTAGAAGTAAATAATGAAACTATTATTGGAACCTGGAGGAAAGGCGATCCATGTTTTAAAGTTGTGGAGAACTTAACAAGATTAACTCCTGGTGTTATATGGAAGACAGAATTTGAAAATGGTGAACCAGAGCATTTAGCTGAAGAACTTTCCAAGGTAAACTCAGAGAATGTGGCTTGGCTTCTCCTTGCAGCTTATAGCAAAATACTATATGAGCAAAATACATTAAAGACTGAACTTTTGGGCACAAAGAAAACAGAAACTGATTCCAGAACTTCCAAGTTTCTGGAAATCAAATTCCTATATGAAAATGCCCTATTTGAAGACTTTACTAAACTTGGAACTTGTAAATCTGAATTGAAGATGCAGTTATCTTGGAAAGACTTGTGGAAAGTCTTACTGTCTGATAGCATGGACCCCTGCTTCCTGCATGCTAAACCAACAAAGTTTTTGAGAGAACTGTATGAATAAAACCACTGTTAGCTTGTACAAAAGAGGACATGGGATGGAGAGATTGAAGGAGAAACAGCTTTAAGAAGAAAATCTTGGAAGCAGAGATCTGGGATTAAGACATCTCCTTGGGCCAAGAGAGAAGCCCCACCCATAAGTACAGAGAGGGTGAGTTTTCCCCAGTAGTTGAAGAGGGTGGATGTCCCCATCCAATATTCTGAGAGAGTTTTGCTACCCCTGGGTTCAGGGAGGGAGTAGCATATTCCTCAAATATTAGGGCAGTTAAGGTCAACACCCCATAGTTCTAATAGGGGTGTACCTGTCCCCCATGGATTAGAGAAGGCCAAGTGGTCAACCCATTGCTCTGAGAGGGTTGAACCTGTATGCCAAAGATTAGGGAAGGCCAGGTGGTCAACTCATTGCTCTGAAAGAGTTGAACCTGAATGCCAAAGATTAGGGGGAATGTTGTCTTCACCTCACTGTACTAGGGGAGCTAAGACTCTAACCCAAAGATTGGGTAAGATGTGGCAATCACCCCAACACTCTTGGAGGGTGAGGTCTGCAGCTTGGTTGACACCCAGATGCTTGATGAGGGTGGAATCAAGAAAAATGACCTTTGGGCAAGCCTGTGGAAAGGTTGGGTTTCCATGTGGCCCCAAGGAGAAGAAACCATCATCTTAAGAATGACTCTCAGACTTTGAAATCCAATGGAGGATACCCTGCAGGTTTACTGAGCTGTAGAGGATCCATGACTCATATTTAACATCCCAATTTCTTCTTATGATATTGAAAATGTTTATCCTTTGTCTTTCCATTTATGTATTGGAAGCAGTTAAATGGTTTTGTAAGTTTCAGAGGTCTACAGCGGACGGGATTTAGCCTGAAGACAAAGTGTATTTCTTTAAAATGATTATGATATGATTTTGTACTTGAATTGTTACTGAATTAAGGGTTTTTGAATATTGTGATGTTTTTTTTTTAATTCAGAGGGTGGAGTGTAGCAGTTTGACAATTTGATGTAATTATGAATTCCAAAAATATAATTGGATCAAGCTTGTTAATCTGGACATGATTAAATTATGATTTGGAAATTCACTTGGGCCACATCAGTAGGATGTTGAGCCCCACCCCTTGGTGGGTGGGGGAAGAAAATTTAAAAGACATTACAAAAAAACAGCTGCAGCAGTTTTTGAGAAGCAGTTTTGATGTTGGAGAGAAGGCCCCAGGAGAAGAGAAGTGAGCCATTTGTCTGATAGTCTGAAGCTGACCTTGTGGAGGAACCAGAATAGCTAAGCCCAGAAGAAACACAGCCTTGGGAAGAGAGGAACCCAAGAAGCCTGAACCCTGGAAAACATTGGCAGCTGTCTTGCTCCAACACATGGCAATGGACTTTGGTGAGAGAAGAAACTTAATGCTTTATGGCCTGGTGTCTGTGGACTTCTAGCCCAAATGAATACCCTTTGTAAAGACCAACCCTTTTTTGGTATTTCACATCAGCACCGCTTTGGCTGACTAATAGACTGGGTTTCTTGTCTTTTTTTAAATTTTTAAATTAAAAAAAATACTTAGATTACATAAATGTTACACAAAAAATATAGGGATTCCTATATGCTCCACCTCCCCCAGCTTCCACAACCTCTCACATAAACATCCTTCATTAGTGTGGAACATTAATTGCAATTGATAAACACATCCTGGGGTTTTACCATTAAGCATGGACCATAGTCCACATTGTAGACCACACTGTCTCCCACACAGTTCTGCATGTTTTATGATGGTATAAAATGGCCTACGTTTGTCATTGCAATGTCACTCAAGACAATTCCCAAGTCCCAAAAAAGTCCCTGTATTACAACTGTGTGATATGGTTTTCTGTTTCTTTTGAATAACTTCAAATAAAATGTGAAATGAAGAAAATAATTTATCTTTTATTCTTTTAATGAGAAAATGCAAAAGTCTGTGGCTTCTTAACATGGACACTGGGCACTGAAAATGTTTATTTCCTCTGAGTTATACATATCTATTGGGAACCAGAGGATACAGCAGTCCTTGGATCTAAAACAGGACAGGATCACTCTCCATAATAGTACATACATCAGAAGCAAACATGGTGATCTGGGGTGTTGGGAAGGGAGGGGCCTGGGGCTGGGAGAGGACAAGAGCAGAAATTGCCAATTGCGGGCCACAGGTCAGACGAGGTTCCCTGGGCCTAATCTGGTTCCCATTCCCTCTTTAGGAACCATCCCTCTTCACATCAGGTGGTGTTTGCAAATCATGTCTCATGGGTGGAACTCTATACTTTGCTTCCTTAAGAACCCAATGAACTGTCTTCCACATTGGTGGCTGGATCCTTTGCCATTTTACCACACCACCAGCAGTGAATGAGCATTTCTCTGCCTTTCTCCACATCTTCTCCACACTTTTCCTGGTATGTGGGAAGCCTGTGCTTCCCACCTATGAGGTCCCAGGTTCAATACCTCACTCTGGAATATATATATATATATAATTCAAAACTACTTACCTGGCTGTTCCAGTCACAGAAATTCCTCTATTGTTTTATTATTTCCATGAATACAATATACCAGTTTGTTATTTCATTTATATACCAAACTCTCCTAACTGGATTTCCTGTTCACAGAAATCCTTTAAATAAAATACCTACCAAGAGATACAAACATCTGAAAGTAGTTTGGGTTTCTACCTCCATCTTTATCATCAACAGGGCTAGGCCTAACATGACCTGTGGCCACCACATGGCATTAATCTACATCTTCTTCCCAAAGGATCAGAGCTGCAAAAGGAGGAACTGAGTATTTAGGGAGTCTGGGAGGAACCAGGACCCCATAGAGGACACAGGGAACAGTCAGCCCTCCATAGGGGATTCAGACAAGGAGACTGCTCAAGGAAGGGCTGGTGGGAAAAGACAGAGTATGAACAGGATTCTGCTGACCAAAAGTAACATTTATCCTGAATTTAGGGAGGGATGTGTGGGGTAAGGAATAAAAAAAGAATTAGAGCCTCCTGACCCCATTTGTAAGAAGAGATTTTTTTATATTTCATTCCTGTTGTTCTATTCAACTTGCTCATCAATTTAGGAAAATTCTATTCCAAAGATTCCTTGCCACATGCCCCCTTCTACCTGACCCCAGAAGAGTGGGCAGTTATATTGTACAGGTCCTTGTAATATTGTTTTTTAATTTGCCTTTTTGCTTTCTTGATGTTTGTCTTCAAAATTTCTGTGGTGAAATTGTTGCTTGAACTTATTGTGACTCACTTGGAGGAAACACATTGCTTTACCCTTGCATCATTCAGAACTCTCTCCTTACACATGGCATTTTACTGTGTGATTCCTGTGTGTCTGGGCATTATATTCTATGACTTTATTCTGCTTGGGGTTCTTACTGTTCCTTGATTGTACATACACATGCCTTTCATTACATCTGAGATGTTTCCTGCCATTATGTCTTTGAATATTCCTTCTGTCACTTTCTCTTTATTTTCTTTCTGTCTATCCCACAAAGTATATGTGTAATTCTTGATTTTATGCCATATGCCCTTTTCACCAGGTGTAGAAGGGCATAGAGATTCTTGAGGTTCCAGTTTCCATTTCCCCATGGAATGTTTTAATGACTAGGAGAGTCTGGTAGATCCATTTCCCTGCAGTGGTCTGTGCTCCTGCAAGTCTAGGACCCAGTAACATAAGGAGCATAGTAAGGCAACATCTGCCACTAAAAAGTTGCAGCCCTACCTAAGAAATGGCACCTGCTTGGTTCCATGAGAGGAGTGGGGTCAGGGTGGAGACACCAGCAATGTCTCTGCAGGAAGGTTTTGTTGTTTAAGCTTCACACAAGGTCCCCATGGCTCTAACACATGCAGGTCTCTGTGGCACAGACTGGAAGTTGGTTTCTTGGGTGATTTTAGGGAAGGGGAGTTGTGGGTGCTGTCAATAGTGTTGACCTTGATTCTGCCAGGAGCTCCACAGGAACCTAGGGTCTAAAGGTAGCCCTCACCCCAACACACACCAGGAGTCTGGGCACCCAGTGCTGTGTTTGTGCCTGGTCCAATCCAAGGATGACCTTTAGAAGTCATGCCTTCTGAGCTGGCCTCACAGGCATCTGCCATGTTCCCCACTCCACCCCAGTGTCAGCCATCTGCTTCCTGACAGAGCTGACAGCCGCCTACTCCCAGGTCAAGCAGCCTCTTGATGGCCAAGGTACATGGTGGAAACAGTTGGCCATAGTAAGACATTCCCATGGTGCTCCAGACTTACCAGATGAACCCTTACATGCTCTCTTAAAATTTGTAATTTCTGTCTAACTCATTTTTCTTTTATTTTTCAATTTTATATTAAAGGTCTTATCAAGTGCATTAAAAAAAAAACTTTCCTTTTAGGGTTTGGTTAGACCACATGGCATGGGAAAATATCTCAATAAAATGGCCTCAAAATTAATTAATATTACTGCAAGAAGAGCCTGAAAGAGCCACTGTGTATACCAGGGGTAATGGCAAGATTGTGAGGGGTGGCATTTATGTGTGAGTTTTTTTGTCTGGTTTTTGTTGGTTCTATTATCAAAATTATGAAAATGCTTTAATAATGATTGAATTGATGAACACAAAGCTCTTTGATTACAGCAAATAACATGAATTGTACACTTTACCTCAGTTGACTTCTTTATTATTGTCTCTATAAAATTGATTTGTAGAAAAAATTAGGGTGATTTAGGGGAAATACACCTGATGGGAGATAGGGTCTACAGTTAGTAGTTAAATGTGCATGATGCTCTTGCTTAGTTTTTAACAACCCTTTCAGCACAAAAACATGAGTTGGTGAGGCTGCTGTATGGGGCACCTGTACGATGTTAGCCATGTTTATTTGGAAAGTCCCAGCATTCACTACACATAATTTGTTGTACATTCAGGTATGAATTGTACACTTAAATAAAAAATATTTTTCCAAACAGAGGGTGTTGATAGTCACATACAAAAGTCTTGTACATTCCTATTTCTTTATTCAGGTCTTCCATTTTTTTTCTCTTCAAATATGGAGGATGTGCTCATGGGTGCATTGAGATGGATGGTTGTACCCTCAGACTGGCCATGCATCTCTTGACATTATGAGTCACTCTCCCTGATATCTGGGGAATAGCCAAATTGGGTTTTGTGTCCTTGTTCAGCCTACAGATGTTTTCTCCCTCCCAGTGGTTGGTAGGGTCATTTGGACCCCATTGGCACAGATTTGGAGGTTGGGGAAGGTGCATTATTTTGTTGTCAAAGAGATTTTCTGTAAGTTGCCAACCTTGGTTTTTGCTGTAAGAATGTTGCAGCAGAAGAAAAACTTAGACTATGAGAAACCCAAGCATGCACTCAGAGAGATGGAGGAACAAAGCTTTCATTATGCATGGGCCCAGAAGTGAATCCAGTCTCCCAATATCTGAGCCCTGGGTATCAGCTTTCATGGGTTTATATAGGTTTCTGTTTATTGGCTAGTGGGTTGCTGGGCAAGTGGGCAAATTCCTGAAGCAAGTGGGCAGGTGGGGGTTACAGAAATAAAAGTGCAAGCTTAGCTTATCTTCATAAGGCAGGGGACATCAATGAGGAGAGGAGTAGAGTTGTTAACTTTGTGGAATCCAGACAAAAGGGGAAGGAGGGTGCTTATCTCCCTAAGTTGTGGATTCTATGGGAGAAAAGGAGGAGGGGCAGTTATTTTTCTAAAAAGCTGTGGGTTTCTGCAAAGGTGGAGAAACAGAACAGAGCTGCAGCCCTTTCTTCATCATCCCCCTCTTTGATGCCTTTATAATAGTTTTTTTATGGGGCATCATCTGTTGATATGGGAACTTTTTTGTGGGAGTTACATAGAAGTTGGTGAAACCCCCTTCCAGGGAGTGGCACCTACCAGCAGGAGTGGCAGAACCCTCTGCTCTTACAGGGGTCTTGGCAGAGGTATTTGTCATAACTTCCATGGTGGTGGTTTTTCCACCCTCTCCCAGGGGCAGTATGGGGTCATGGGGGTATGGGGCAACTAGGAACTTTAAGGAATGTGATCTTGGATTGCCCTGCAAGTGTCAAATATTACAGAAGCTGATGTTGAACCTGTTGAGAACAGGACTGAATTGATCAGCACGGACTGTCTGCCCCAGCTTTGACTGGTTTTGTGAGTGGGCATTGGCTCTCAAGGAGTGGGTGTAGAGGAGGAGGAGAAGGATAAGCAAATTAGGACACAGAAGCATCCCACTATGCACCAATAAGTTATTGCAAGTAAGGATTTATTCATTATAGTCCAGTCTGTAGGAGATACCGCAGCCAGTCCAGTTCTGAACAGCAGGGTGAATAGCCCCTCCAGGAACAGAAATCACTAGGAGCAGGAGCCCATTCAGTGAGCATCCAGTGAGGTCAGTGTTTGGGGATCCCAGGAGACTCACACTCTCAGCTGGTGGCCAGTTATGAGTTGGGATGTCAAGCTGTCCAGTTCTTTATCAGGGTGTGCGTTCTTGACCCTGAAATGAGGACTCCAAGGGATGATGCCTGCAACTTTAAGAGTAGTAGGAGTTACAAGGATCACAGTATGTGGACCTGTCCAAGCAGGCTGAAGGGATTCTTTTTTCAGTCTTTGACCCAGACTAGGACCCCTGGCCAGTCGGGGTGAACCAGGTGTCCCAGTGGGATGAGGTTTCAGGGCAAGACAGTTTATGTATTTGGGCTAGAGTCTTCCCTAGCTGCTGGAGGATGGAATTTTGGCCAGCCTACCCCAGGAGCTTGAGATTTTTTCTGAAGACCTGCATAGTTGGGGGTGGCCATCCAAATAGAATTTCAAAGGGTGAATAACCCATAGGTCCTGGGGTACACCTAACTCAGAGAAGGGTTAAGGGAAATAAATTGACCCAAATTGATCAGCTTTTTTTTTTTACAGAATTTGGCTAGGGTGGCTTTAAACGTTCAATTCATGCATTCAACTTTCCCTGAACTCTGAGCCCTATAGGTGGTATGGAGTTTTTACTCGATCCCTAACATTTTTGCCAGTTTTGTGTTGCATCTGGGACCCCCAAGGCAGGGTCTTGGTTGAGTTATCTTTTGATGTTTTGAAAGATCCCCTGTTGAGCTTTTTCCCAGGCAAGGGACTCTTTCTCTGGACCCTCTTTGTACTTTGCAAAGAGGTTTGGCCATGGCTGCAATTCCAGGAATCCAGATGAAACAGAACCCTGCAGCCCCAAGGAACTCACAAAGCTTTCTTTTTGTGGTGGAGGCAGGGATGGTGCAGATTACTTTCTTTCATTCTGGTTTGAGCATCCAGTGCCCTTGTGTGATGCTAAACCCAATGTGCTTGACTTGCTGTTTACAGATTTGGGCTTTTCTCCAGACACTTTGTATCCAGTCTGTGCTAGAAGTTGCAGGAGAGTCTGGATACCTTTACAGCAGTCCTTTTCCATCCCACTGGCAAGTAGAAGGTCATCCACCTATTGTGAAAGGGCACACCTGCAGTCTTCCTGGGGGTAGATGGCTAGATCTGCTGCCAAGTCTTCCTCAAAAAGGGTAGGGGAGTTTTTGAAGCCTTGCAGGAGCTGAGTCAAGGTTAGCTGGGTTTTCTGTTGGGTTCTGGAATCTTCATACTCAAAGGCAAGCAGGCTGGCTCAGGGGGGCAAACTGCAGACAAAAGAAGGTGTCTTTTAAGTCCAAGCAAGTGAACCAGGTGGCTCCGGGTGGCAGCTGTCCCAGCAAAGTGTACAGGTTGGGACCAGCCTGGTGCAAGGTGAAGATGGCATGATGACAAGGAGTTTGAGGCTGGTCCCAAGGCTTAAGCTTGCTGGACTCCAGGTTTGAACGTAATTTGGGCTCCCCGCTTGGTTAAGAGGTCCTTGCCAAGTAGGTGAACCAGACATTCAGGCAGATACAGAAATTCATGTGTCACTTCATGGTCACCAAGATGATAAGTTCTTGACTGGCAAAAAGTCCATTGGCATGAATTGTCTCCAGTCACTCCTATGATGTTAGCAGTTTTTCTGCTAAAGGGTTTGACAGGGGTTGTGGCCACAGAATATTCAGTGCCTGAGTCTACCATGAAAGTTACTGACTGGCCCCAAATTTGTAGTTTGACCATGGGCTTGTGCGGGCCAGGTTCCAGTGAACCCCATTGCCCCTATTCAGAGTTGAGTCCCGCCAAAACAATCAGATGATCCTGGGGCTCAGGTTGGTGTTTCCCTTTGGGGTTGCTCCCTCCATGTGCCTGTTTCTTTTGGGGACACTCATTTTTCCAGTGTCCACTTTCTTTGTAGTAGACACATTGGTCTCTGGCCAGGGGCACCCTTTTGGTGCTTGTCCCCCCATTTTGAGGTGGTCCTCCTCATTTGGTGGGGCCAGGAGTTCCCAAGGCTGCTGCCAGTAGGGAAGCTTGATGTTTCACTCATTTCTTGGCCTCTCATTTGGTGACTTCATCTCAATTGATGAATACTTTATTGGTAACCTCAAGGAGTTGAGAGATGTTCATTCCTGCAAACCCTTCTAATTTCTGGAGCTTTCTTTTAATGTCCGATGCTGCCTGTGCAATAAAGGTGACATTCACCATTGTCTGGTTTTCCTGAGCTTCTGGGTCAAAAAGGGTGTAAATTCTGAAGGCCTTGCAAAGTCATTCATAGAAATCTCCCAGAGATCTTTGGGCTTTTGAGTGACTAAAGTCATCTCTGTCATGCTTGTCGTTGTTTTGCCCCTTCTTGAAGCCCTCAAAGGAATGCTTCCTGATATTGCTGGACTGTAGCCTATCCCTGATCAGTGTCAAAGTTCCCAGTTTGGTTGGGCCTCTGGCACCACCTCTAATGCCTAATCCTCTGGATTTAAGATGGCAGCAGGGGCCTGTTCCTGCAACCAATTTTGGGCTTCTGTCAGAATCCATCGTCTCTCCTCTGTATTAAACAAAGTCAGGAGGAGTTTGCAGCAGTCATCCCAAGTGGGATGATGGGTTTAGAAAATGAATTCCATGAGATCAATAAGGGCCTGGGGCTTTTCTGAGTAGGAGGAGTTGTGGTGCTTCCAGTTTAAGAGGTCTGAGGTTGTGAAGGGCTGGTAGTACAAAACAGGCCTCCTGGGTTGGATAACTCTATCCTTGCTGATGTGGGCTGGACCCTGTGTCTCAAGGAGGGGCATCTGTAATGCAGGTTGTGCCAACTGGAACCTCCTTGCTACTGGGGTCCTGGGGCTTTCTCCAGAAGAGGCCAATGGTCCTGGAGGAACTGATGGTGGGGGTGTTTCTGGGATATCTGCTGGCTGACCTGTGCTAAGAGGAGAGGTTAGAGAGGATGGAGCATATGGCAGTGGTGTTGGGGGGTGGGTCTTCTTCCATGGATCCTTGATCAATGACTGGCTTCTGGGGCCCCATTCCCTGTACAACCAAGACCCTGCTTGCCCTTTTTTTCCAACACACAGTTGAACCCAATGGGGCAGAGTCTGGACTATTACTAATCAAGAAATTAATGTAGAGAAACTGATTGGGGTGGCCAGGAGTTCATGTGACAACCAGCCACACTGCACAGACTCTGGCTATATCCAGGGTCCCTTATGAGGGCCAGTCAATGTTAAAAGTGGGCCACTCTAATTCACATAACATCCAGAGGGTGCTGGGGTTCATCTGGATGCCATAATCTCTGGAAAAGCCCATCTTGAAATTCTTAAGCATGCAGTTTAAGATCGTAGGTTTTGACTGTGATGGGCCCATACCCTGTGTTGGTGGCACAAGACAGACAAAGGAAAGGGTTGCCTCTTTCAAGGCCACTCAGATGACCACCTGTCCATGTCTCTCATGAGAACTTCAGCTCATCTTAGCTTAGATGCCCAAGCAGAGTTCAGGATGGGCTGTTATGCTGTATGACATAGCCACAGAAAACAGGTTAGGACCCACTCAGGCTCTGTAGCACAGGCCATGGAGTCACAGACTGGAATAACAGAGGCAAGCCTCTCTCATCCTCACTCACACACAAAATCAAACAGAAGTTACCCAGTCCCTCCCATAGGGATTAACAGTGATAAGTCCCCACCCTGAGTCAGTGGTGCAAAACAAAGAAAAGGGTTGCCTCTTCTGAGGCCACTCAGATGCCCACCTGTCCATGTCTCTTAGGAGAACTTTGGCTCATCTTAGCTAAGGTGCCCAGGCAGACTTCAGGTGGGCTGATATGCCATGTGACATAGCCATGGAAAACAGGTTAGGACCCACTCAGGGTCTGTAGCACAGGCTGTGGTTTCACAGACTGGAATAACAGAGGCAAGCTTCTGTCATCCTCATTCACACACATAATCACTCAGATATTAAGCAGTCCCTCCTGCAGTGTCTGCCCTATTATAGGATCTCAATATTTGAGACTTTGGGAGGTGATCAGTCTCCCCTTCCCTCCTGAGAAGGGCCTCACTGAGGACTTGGAACCTGGGGCCTTACCTTTCTGGAGTCTTCTGGAACTGTTCAGTCTGCCTCCCCACTGAGTCAGGCTGGGGTGTGGGGATGGGGCCCATGGGGACCACCTCAGAAGGAGGTCCCATTAAGAGGACAGGTGGTGCCTACCTCATTTGCTCAGAGATCACCATCAGCTGCACCCATCAACCCCAACCCAGAGAGGCACAATGGGCCTGATTGGATGGGTTTCCCAGCCAATGCACCAAATGTTGTGGCAGAAAATTACTTAGACTATGAGAAACCCAAGTGTGCACTAGGGAGATGGAGGAAGAAAGTTTTTATTATGCACAATCCCATAGGAGAGTCCAGTCTCCCAATATCTGAGTCCTGGGCATTGACTTTCATGTGGTTATATAGGTTTCTGTTTATTGCCTAGTGGGTTGCTGGGCAAGTGGGCAAATTCCTGAAGCAAGGGGGCAGGAAGGGGTCATAGAAGTAAAGGTGCAAGTTTAGCTTATCTTCCTAAAGCAGAGGGCCTCAGGGAGGAGAGGAGTAGAGTCATTAACCTTGTGGATTCCAGAGAAAAGGGGGAGGAGGGTGATTATCTCTCTAAGCTGTGGATCCCATGGGAGAAAGGGAGGAGGGATGGTTATCTTTCTAATGCTGCAGTTTTCTGCAAAGGGGGAGAAACAGAGCAGAGCTGCAGCACTTTCTTCATCATTCTATTCATCTAATTTTAGAAGTTTATTCTTTGTACTTACTTCCCTGAAGGATATTAACCATACTTTCTCAGTTTTGCTTACAGGAATAAGATAATGACTCAAAGTAAAACCAGACACAATGATATAAATTTGTAACTTTTCTCAGGGACAAAACCTTGACATCCTTGAACAGTTGACAGAAAGAGGAACCATGGAGACCTTGCACTTGCACAACAATATCTAAATTGTTGTTTATTGGCTGTTGAAACCAAAGACAATTAGACATGCTTGAGACAAAGCAGGACTGGGATATTGCACATATCCACCTCACAAGACACCTAGCATCACTTTTTTTTCTTTTTCCCTACACTTCTCTTTTGCCAATGAAAACCCTAGTTCCCATTCTCACTTTGAACTTGTTTGGGGAAGATTCCCCCATTCCCTGCTGGTGCACTCACAATATATCACCTTCTCACTGAGTGACATGTTTGTCCTTTGTGGTGCCAGATTGGGCAGGCCCACCTATTGGAAATAGCCATCCTTATGGTAACACAGGGAGGGGAGAGAATATACACCCCAAGTGCACAGAAGTCAACCACACTCCAATAACAAATGGAAAAAGCAGGTAGGGTGGACCATCCTGGAACCTGACAGAGACACACTCTGTATCTGCAGGGCATTTTTTCAGTGAACTACATGGGAACATCTAACCCATAATTTAACATAGGTAATACACATATGGAAGAAGTTAATACAGAATAATTATATTCTCTAAATGAATGGAATCATCCATAATATTAGATTCATCTAAAAGAAAGCATAAAAGTAGAGAAAAAGAAACTAAAACAAGCCAGTTCAATGACAAAAAGTAAGATACTAGGTGCAAATGGGTTAAACCACTTACTGGAACCATGAAATGCAAGGTGACTGAATATTGTAAGGAGAAGGCTGATGTTATCCACATGAATTAATACAAAAACAAATAGATGCTTCTTTCATGTCAGACAGGACACAAAATATTGTTTCTACCAAAAGAAAGATGGGAAAAGGTATACCACTCAAACATGGAGCCCAAGAACGCTGCTGCATCTCAATGAACATCAGATAAGAGGGAATTTAAACAGGAAGTATCATCAGATGACAGTAGGATGGTTCAGAAAGATAACTTGGTTTGAATGTTATCTTAAAACTGGTGATTTGAATCCACCAGTCAGAGAGTACAGCCCTCCATCTTTATGAACCCATTATCATAGTCTACAATTTTGTGTAGGAACAAAGGGAAGATCTGATAAGAAAAAGAGGTAAATCCTAAACCCTAGTGTGTGACTATCCCAACTCTTTTGAAAGACATCAAACCAAAAAAAAAAAAAAGAAAGATAGAAAAGAAGGAAGGCAGGAAGGCAAGGAGGGAGAGAGGGAGGGAGGAAGAAAAAAGGAAAAATAGAAAAATTTCAGTAAGGACAAGCACATTAGTACCTTCACTGCTCACAAGGATAGACTCCTCTTGTTTAAAGTCTACCTGGAATGTGACTAGCATCACCCATATGTTAGGTCAAAATAATTCTCAAGAAATTTCAAATAACTAAACAATGTAGGGTAAGGTTTCAGAATATCATTAAATTAAAATAGAAATCAATCATGAGATTTCTATGAGAAAACCTCCAATGTTTAAAAACTAAGCTGCAAATGTTTTAATAAGTCAAGTGCCAAAGAAAAAATGATAATAAACATTAGAAAATTTTTGAACCCAATGAAGAGACAGTCTAACAAAACTTATAGAATACCAGAAAAATCAGTGCTTAGAAGGAAATCGATAACCTGCTAAAGTAACTCGAAGCTGACCTTCAGGCCCTGGGTTACAAAATGGCTCCTGGCAAAGGAGGCACCAGGTAGGAGCAAGCACCCTACTCCAAGGCAAACAGAGTCCACGGAGACACAGCTTGGAGAATGAAACTGACAGGAAATAGGAGAAAAATAGAGACCTAAGCTCTGACCCATCAGTTTCAACAAGTTTCCTTCTGCCTTCATGTTACAATATGCTGCTAGAACAGAACTTGCCTGACAACTGCCATTCCTTGCCCCTCTTTTTTTTTCTTGCTTTATTTTTTACTATTAGTTCCCAGTTCCACCCCCAGCCCCCAAATCTTTGGACTACCTGCTTTTACTCGATGTTGTCCAATTAGTGATACTTTGTTCCCTGAATAAAGCTCTCTTCTATTTTCAGAAGCAGTTCTTTTGGCAAATTTTAATAAAAAGAAATATTAAAATGCAATCACCTCTGCTTGCTTTTTAAGAATGAATAGCAAAAAAGAAATAAAAATGAAAGATTATAGAAAGATGGCAGCCATAAAAAGAGCAACCATGAATGAAATAGAAAATAAACACATCATAGAAATAAATTAACTAAGCTATAATCCTATTTTTAACTATATAAGTAAATTGAATAAATCACTAGAAAAGCTGATTATGGAGAGAAAAAAGTAACCCAATCAGGCAACAAACCAGACATATTCTCTATAGACATGAAGGAAATTGTACCTTTTGTTGTTTGGATGGTGAGATACCCTATTTGGTTTCTCAGAACAATAAATAACTACAGTGGTTACCAATAACTTTCTTGATGAATGACCACAAAGTCTATGACAAAAATAAAAGAACAAATAACTCATTCATTCATTCATTGGGTTCATTCAGAATATGAATGATAAGCCAAAGGGGGCAGGGAGGAGAATAGAATACAGACAGGCCTCAGGGGGAGAGAGAGCCTTGCTCCACCAATTGAGAACAGAATTCTCTCTCCCATATCAGAGCCCACCCATTATCACACCACCAACACACACAGGCACACAATCCACTCTTCGACCACAGCGGACATCTGGTCCACCACCAGGGCACCAAAATGAAATATGTTAGGCAGCAGAATAGATCAGAATGCTGGGATAAGGTCATACTTGGCCTGTGCTTACCTGTCCTCCACAGACTTGAGCACCAGCAAAGAGCTACAAGGCCTAAGGTAAAATAGTTTGGTCTCATGCAGGATCCTCTTCTTTCCAACAGGTCCCTCATAGACCACCACTCTTTTCACTATCTGACCTTCCTTTCTTCCCAAGGGATATACCTCAAGGACCTGAGTGGGAAGAGCAGAGTGGGTGGGAGGAGAAAGACAGGAAGAGAGAGAGAGAGAAAGAGAGAGACCCAAATAACAGGTTTCACACATCTTCAATCCACAAACTTATAGTCTTTTCAACACAGATCTCCATAACTCAGCCTCCAGACACCCAAACAATCTTTTGCCCAAACCCTTCAGACACAGTCCCACACTGAGCCACAATTAATGTTGCCCACATGAACCCATCTCTTACCCTTCAGACACTGAATAATCTTCCACTGGTCAAGATACATTCTAATACCATGTCTAGAGCCCTAGCACATCACACAGCACTGACTCCACCCATTCCTTCTTCAGCTCACAGGACCTTCCTTGTTTTTTTTTCTGAAATCACTGGAGCTCCAGGGTTGTTGAATATTTAACTTATAACAGGGGTAGCTTGATTCTTCTTTACTCAGACTTGCAAAATCCCCTATAGTTACTACACACTCCTTGAATGCATGTGAATGGTTACATTACACACACACAAACAGATTCTAGATGACTATACACAAAACCTGACTGCATACAAAATTTAATGTCATACTTATATGTTCTGATCATCAATACATTTCCCCTCCAAGCACATTCCAAAATTTCCACAATAACCACATCTAAGTAGTTTCTATTGGCCTATCTTCCAACAGAAAACAATAATAACAACAGTATATAACCAGAAAAATACCTGTATGAGGCATTGTAGAGGAACCAGTTCACACAGTATTTGTGGGGTTACAGTACCTGATAAAAAAAAGCACAATTATAAGAGTATCACATTTATAAGGGCTTTCTTCCTGAGGCATTTGGCAATTTTGGATTTGGGGTATAAAGTCCCAGAAAGAAGAGATTTCCTTTGTGGATTATGGAGAAATAGACTGACATATTTGTAGGTGCAATATGTAAAATTCTGAGTCCAGGTAGGATGTATGGAAGAGAGACTTGACAACAACTAAAAGGAGATTTATTATAAAGTATTTTTTAAACATCACAGGATTGTACAAACATAGATGACTAGATGAGATAAGATTCCAGAAAAGTAGAAGCCTTTGCTAAGTGAGGCAAGATCACCAAACATTTTCACACATAGGGGAATTTGCTTAGTTTGAACACTGACAATAATAGGTAGAAAGGCACTATTAGGGAACAAAAACAAGAAGATAGTTATATAGACTGAAGTTGGGTAGAGATTGGGTTGAAATCTAGTGTGTTTTCAAACTAGTGTATGATTTACCCACAGGCTATTAGTTAGGGGCTAGACAAGGAAGTGTAATATCTCATGCAGTACAAGGATTCTTTGGAGATAACATCCAACCACTAGTAGATGTTTACAATAAATACAAAGAAGACTGATCTTAAAGACATGAAGATTTGTCTGAGTATAAATCAAAGCAGTAATGAAGCTAGAGTTCATATCAATTCCTGATTGACAGTGATGAGCCTTCCCTCATTCTGCCTAAGAGAAAATAGTCAATCTCATTGGGGAAAACATCAACTAAATTCTCTGTTTATTAGTCAATGTCTGACATATTATAAAAAACATTTTCTGTGTAAATTGACAGGGAATGTGATGAAGAATAAAAAGGAAAAATGACAAGGTGAAAAATTCTGCATATATTATGAGATCATTTTTAGAAAAAAATTAATGTAGAATAATTATAATTATGATACATAAAATTGAGGAAATTGTAAGAAAAGCATGCAATGATGCAGAATTGCAATAGCTGAGAATTTGCCAATCTATGGCCCAAGGGTAATCACAATGGATGAGTTTAACAGATGTCACAAATAGTAAACAACATTTATGAACTTGAAGATATTTGAATATAAAATATTCAAACAAAAACTGTAGCAGTAAAGTGGGGTTGGAGGATAGCATTGCAATATGTGGGTTGAATTAATTAAAAACAACAAGGTTCTCTCTTTTCCAATGTGTGAAAGAGGGATAATTATCAAATTACTGAGTACAAAGACCAAGATTTCTGTTGTCATACTGGCAGTGGAGAGATCTCCACCATTTTCTTCCCTAGCTTTCTATATGAGTGTATGGAGTGTGGGATCACCAATTGGTGATTTGGAGGTTGATGATTGTTGTGTCAGGAATTGTTCAAGGTTATATTGTCATGTATCTTGATCTCAGATTTGTTGAATAGTGCTATTTCTGTACTTAGAAGGGAAAATGCTTTATGAATACTTAATTTATGTGTATAAGGAATCCTTAAAATGGAACACTTCATACACCTTCAATATTTTCCCAATAACTTTTTCATTGTGATCTCAATTTTCTTGTTGAAAAACGCCTTTGCAAATAAAATTCTAATGTATGGAATTACACACTGCATTATTCTGTGTTCTGGAAAATTTTTATGCCAACGTATCCATTATTCTCCAGGACTGACATGTTTTTAATTAACTTAACACAAGTGTATTCATTTTCAATTCCATCATACATTTTGTTGACAATATTAAACAACATTTTAAAATGATGAAAATGTATGTACCATCCCCCTTTACTTATAAAGTGCATGTGATTATCATGTTAATTTCATCCTTGCCATTTGTATACACATCAGAATACTAAGATAATAATTAAGACATGCAGTTTTGCATTCTAAGTGTTTCAGTTTATATTTTTACAGTTTGAAATTTATTCAAAATTATTATTACATTGATTAAAATCTGTGTTTAGAACTGCACTAACAAACAAATTATATCTTGACCAATATTAAATTTTCAGTAATAATTTTACCACATACATATATCCTAATCTATTGAGTTTAATATGAATTCTTATTCATTCCTTGCAAAATTCTGTACTAAATATTTCCAAATAATACAAAAATTCTGTATTCTTTGATGGATTTTGAGCTTAATGTTTCTTTCACAGATTTAATTGTTTTTATTCAAGTCTGCATTGTCTGTTGTGAAATACACTATGTCTTTAGGATTATATTCTGCTTTATGTAAGAATATTAATATTGTTTAAGGAATTATTGCTCACTGAAGAAATTCCTTCATTCATAACACTGAGATGACTTGATATAGTATGAATCCTCTTATGTCTTACAAGTGTTGTGTGAATGAATGATTTCTCTTGAATTTATTTGAATAACTTCTCCAACATGAATTATCTCTGATAGGCTTTGTTCTCCTAGTAAATATTTTCAATCTTATTTAATGTTTTGGCTATTCCTACTGTGAGTTTTCTTCTTGTGCTTGGCTGAATAATAGTGAATAATGATGGCAGGCCTAGAATTCATCTCATAAGATTTGACTCTTTTTGCTTAGAGGATAAATTGTAACTTAAGAATAATTATTATGGCAGTTTGAAGTTCTTTTATGAATTCCCAAAACAGAAAGATTGTTATTTTAACTAGTTCATTCTTGTGGGTCTGAGAGCCTTTTGTTGAACTACATCAGTGAGGCATGACTCAAGTTGGCCTCTTACTGGGTCTGATAAAAATAGAGACAGAGAGAGAGAGAGAGACACCCAGGAAAAGGAAGCTTCCATTTTAATCCTGTCATGTGAGAGTAAGGACTCCAGGTTCATGTATTACCTGCAGAAATGTAGAGAAGCTGTGAGAGACTGATATGGGACACCTGGAAAGAGACAGACCCATCTGTCCAAGAGATGGTGGATTCTGGAGGGGAAGACATAGGTATAGGCAGTGTTTGGTAGGCATCTTGCTTTACCATGTGGCAGCTGAGTTGGTAAGAAAGCATCTTTGCTGATACCTATATTGGACATCTCTTAGTTCATCTAAGTTAAGAACACTGACTCTAGGCTATGCCATATACATGGGATACATATGATTTCTCACCAGTGTGACATATTACCTAAGTTCATAAAAATAATATCTTTCCCACATAGATCATATCCTTATGATTTATCTCCAAAGTGTTTTCTCATAATTTCTAAAGACTGAACATCTACTAAAGACTTTCGTACATAGCTGACATAGGATTCCTTTCCATTATAAGTCTGCCCATGACTTTGAAAAACTGAACATCTATTGGAGGTTTTTCCACATATATATCATAGTGTCTCTGTCCAGTATGAGTCTTCTCATATTATCTAAGAAAAGAATAACTAGCAAAAAATTTTACACATGGTTAACAGTCAATTATGTTTATTTCCAATGTGAGTTCCGTCATGTTGTCTAAGGTTACATATATTGAATGTATTCCAAAACATATGACAACCATATATGGTTTCTCTCCAGTTTGATTCAATTTATGTTATTGAGGGTAGAACTTGCATTGACTACTTTCCCACAAGTGTGACATTCATATATTTTCTCTTCAGTGTGAAGTCTCTCATGTTTTCTAAAGTTGGACCTGGTATTAAAGCATTTCCCACTATATGGCATTCATATCACTTCTTTCCAGGGCTAGTATTCTCATTTCATTTATGGTCAGAATTTTATCAAAAGTTATCTCACATAGATGACATTCTTATTGGTTCTCTCCAATGTGAATTCCACTATAATGACTAAAGATAAAGATTCAAGAACGATTTCTCACATAGATGCCATCTGTAAAATTTATTTCTACTATGAATTTATGTTGATTGAAAGTTGACTGGTCCCTGAGGATTTTTACAATTTGTTTGCTAAAATAGAGTTTCTTTCCCATGACATATAACTCTCCTTGAGTCACTGTGGATCTCTGATTGAAATATTTTCACAATCATTTTCAGAATCAAAGGGATTCTGTCATGTGTGTTATTTTTAATTTTGGGAAATAGATGAAAGCCTAAATATTTCTCCATAGACATTAATTTATTCATTTCCCAAAATATGTATTCTAGCCTAATCATTCAGTGATAGTCTCCAATTAAAATGTTACCCACCTTGGACAACCAGCAAGATAGTGGCAGAGTAAAGAGCTCCTAAAACCAGCAAGATAGTAGTAGAGTAAAGAGCTCCTACAGGGCAGTTAGTAATCACCCAGAACTATCTAGAGCACTTGTTTTGGGGCTCCAGGAGACCAGAATGGCATCCTGAAACCTCCTTGAAAGAGTGGAAGGAGGTGACTGCCAATCTGCAGAGAAGACTTGTAAATAGAACACCCACACCATGGAGGCCAGTGCCCATACTCCACTGGAGGCACAAGCCACCTCGGGAGCTGTTCTGTGGCTGGAATTGAAAGTTACACTTCCCAAAAATGGGGCAGGAAGAAATGGTTGGGCACCAGCTTCAGCTACTGATTAGTAGATTCTGCAGGCTAAAGTATAATCCTGAGAAGAGCTAAAGTCTGAACCTGTCCAAGTCAGAAAGAGGCCTGTAGCCACCATCTTAACTCCACAACTGACATGAGGGGAAGTGGGGCTGACTGGAAATCACAGTGGTGGTAGGGCCTGGCTTCTTTCCATTTAGATCATATTGCAGTTCTAACCTAAGCCCCAGGCCCACCTCAGGCAGGGAGAAAGCTGGGGGAGGGCTGTGCCAGCCTCTCCAGGAAAATACAGGCCATGCCATGGAGGCTGGTGATCATCCTAGATTGGTGGCACAAGCCACCCCAGGAGCTATTCTGTGGCAGGACTTAGAAGCTCCATTTCTCAAACACAGAGGAGGAAGAGATGGTTGGCCACCAATTTCAGCTACTGATTAGAGTTCAGCTGGCTAAAATATAACCCTAAGAACAGCTGAACTTGGAACCTGTCCAAGTTGGAAGGAGGCCGGTAGCCACCATTTTGATTCCAACTCCAACATGAGGGAAAGCCAGGCTGACTGAAAATCACGGTGATGGTAAAGACCGATTTCTTTCACCCAGATTGGCCTGCAGCCCTAACATACTCTTCAGCTCCACTTCTAGCAGGGAAGAAGCTGGTAGGTCCTGCAATAGCCTTTCCTGGTAACTGCAGGTACATTTAGCTGACACAGACTGAATAATCAAAAGTCTACAGGGACAACTTCAGTCATTGTGGACCTGTACTGCCTAGATTGCTGCCCACACCTGCACTTCCATCCTTGCCCCAGGCAGGGAAGAAAGAGGTGTGAAGCTTCATCAGTCTCTCTGGGTAACTACAGTCTAGGCCTGCCCAACTTGGATTATTCCACACAGCTGTGATTCTGTCTCTACCCCTGGCAAAGGAGAAAGTTGGGAGAAGCTTCTTCAGTCCTTGGGGAACTGAAAGCAGCCTGAGCTTCCACAGCTTATAGCACCAACTACATCCTTGGCCCCCACTACACAACTAGCAAGAGAAAAAGGACAGGAAGTCCTTAATTAAGAGAAAAACTGCAACCAGAATAAATACTCTAGTAAGCCAGACGCCAAGACACTAACAAAAAATTACAATCCATACCAAGAAACAGGAACATATGGCCTAGTTAAAGGAACAAGATAAGGCTCTGGATGGCATAAAGGAGTTAAGACTACTAATCATAGATGTTCAAACAAATCTCCTTAATAAATTCAATGAGATGGCTAAAGAAATTAAGGATAATAAGGAGACACTGGATGAGCACAAAGAAGAATTTGAAAGAATACACAGAAAAATCTTATGAGAATGAAAGGCACAATAAATGAAATTAAAAAATACACTGGAATCATATAATAGCAGATTTGAGGAGACAGAAGAAAGCATTGGTGAGCTTGAAGAAATGGCTTCTGAAAGTCAACATACAAAAGAGCAGATGAAGAAAAGATTGGAAAAACTTGAACAAGGTCTCAGGGAATTAAATGACAGCAAAAGATGTGCAAACATATGTGCCATGGGTATCCCAGAAGGAGAAGAGAAGGGGAAAAGGGCAGAAGGAGTATTTGAAGAAATAATGGTGGAAAATTTCCCAACCCTATTGAAGGACATAGATATCCATGTCCAAGAAGCACGATGTACTCCCACCTCAAAAAATCTGAATAGACCAACTCCAAGATACATAATAATCAGAATGTCAAATGCCAAAGACAAAGATAGAAATCTGAGAGCAGCAAGAGAAAAACAATGCATGACATACAAGGGATACCCAATAAGATTAAGTGCTGATTTCTCACCAGAAACCATGGAGGCAAAAAGACAGTGGTATGATATATTTAAGACACTGCAAGAGAAAAACTTCCATCCTAGGATCTTATATCTAGCAAAACTGTGTTTCAAAAATGAGTGTGAGTTTAGAATATTCACAGATGAACAGAAACTGAGAGAGTTTGTAACCAAGAGACCTGCTTTGCAGAAAATACTAAATGGTGTGCTACAGCCTGAAAAGAAAAGACAGGAAAGAGAGGCCTGGAAGAGTGTCTAGAAATGATGATTATATTAATAAAAGTAACTAAAAGCACCAAAAGAGTGGTGGCAATAAAATATGACAGACAAAACCCAAATATTTAGGAAAAAACTTAACCAAAGATATAAAGCACTTGTATTCAGAAAATTGCAACTCATTGTTAAAAGAAATTTAAAAGTCATAAATAATTGGAGGAATATCCCATGCTCACTGACTGAAGGACTAAATATCATTAAGATGTCAATTCTACTCAAATCACTATACAGACTCAATGTAATCCTGATAAAAAAAAACTCCAGCAGAATTTTTTTTAAATAAATGGAAAACATGATTATCACATTTATTTGGAAGGCTAAGGGGTCCTGAATAGCCAGAAACATCTTAAAAAGGAAAAGCAAAGTTGGAAGGCTCTCATTTCTGGACTTTAAATCATATAACCAAGCTACAGTGGTAAAAAACATCATGGTACTGGCATAAAGACAGACACATAGACCAATAGAACTGAATTGATGGTTCAGAAATAGACCCTCACATCTATGGTCAAGTGATTTTTGAATAGCCTGTCAAACCCACCCAGCTCAGCAGAGTGGTCCATTCAACAAATGGTGCTGAGAAAAATGGATATCTATAGCAAAAGTAGGAAAGAGGACCCATATATCACACCTAATACAAAAATTAAGTCAAAATGAATTAAAAAAACCTGTATTACAGCTGCTTTTCCCTTCCCAGCTCCAAAAGTGTCCAGGGCTCACTGACTCCACCTCACTGTTGTAATTTCTTCCATTGCTTAAATCACATTATCTCTACAACAAAATACCATTAAGTCCACTCTAGTCTATATGGGAATACCTTATATATTTTTAATGTAATCTAAGTATCTTTTAAAAATATATTTTAAAAAAAGAATCAAAAACCCAAATAAAAAAGCAAGAACCATAAAGCTTCTAGAAGAAAATGTAGGAAAATATCTTCAAGGTGGTAGGTGATGGATTCTTAATAAGTGGAGGACTGAGATGGAATACATATTGTATGTAGAAATTTTAATTAGCTTTAATGTAAAAGTGTGGAAATGTATAGGGTTGATGGTAACACATTATAGTGAGTAACAGCTGGCTTATAAATGGAGAAGTGGCTGAAAATGGTAGTCTAGTGATGTAAATGCGATTGATGGGCAGCTAGGGAACAATCTAAGAACTGAATAGCACAATAAATCCAGAGGTGGATGAGAATTGTGGTTGATGGTACAGAGGCAAGAGTGTCCTTTTTGAGTTAGAGCAGATGTACATTACTATTGCAGGGTGGTGGGAATGTGGAGAGGCATAGGAAAAATACAACTGGAATGACCTATGGACTGTAGTTAACAGTAATAATGTAATATTTTTGCATCTATGCCAAGGATTTACTGTGCTGATAATGGGGGAGTATGGAAAATGTGTACCAAATATATGCTATGGACCTGGTAATAATCAGATGATATTACCTCATAATCTATAGCAAATATTCCACCAGCATGTGGTGTGTTGATAGAGGGGTGTTGTTTGGGAATTCTGCACATGTGCATGATTGTTTTGTAAGTTTACAGCTTCTGTCATAAAAAATATATTCAATAATAATAATAGGGTGGGTTGGGGCAAAAATATACCAAATGTTAAATAAGGACTGTAATTAGCAGTAAGAGTTTGACAGTATTCTTTCATAACTTGTAACAAATGTGTCACAACAATGCAAGGTGTTCGTGGAGGGTTGATGTATGGGACCCCTGTATGTTGTTATGAATGTTTGCTTTGTAAGTTCACAACTTTTACTATACACTTATTGTTTATGTATGTTCATGTATAATTATATAATAATAATAATAATAGGGTGGATTTGGAGAAAATACTTTGGTTAGTAGTAATATTTTGTGGATGCTCTTTAATAATTAGATAAAAATGTTTAACAACAATGCAAGCTCTTGGTGGTAGGGTGAGGTATGAGGGCCCTGTATGATGTTATGTATGCTTGTTTTGTAAGGTTACAACTATTGCTATACACTTATTGTTTATGTATGTTAATGTATGAGTGATATACTTCAATAAATTAAAAAAAAAAAGTTACCCATCTTGGTCACATGCAGCCATGTTACTCTCTGGCATGAACAGAAATTTTCTCTTTTTAACCATCACAAATAGCAAATTATCTGACCAATTTTGAGGCATTCTTTAAGTTTAAAAAACAAGATATATGAATCAGATTTATGCAATTGTATATTTTCAAGACTTCATATTATAGTTTTGAGCTCAGGTTAATTTTTCCTTCAAATCAAATACAAGACATTTTACTTGATCAGCACTTAATCCAACTTTAATGACAATCACATAATTTTGCTGAATTATTTACTTATGCCTTTCCCATTTATCTAATTATATAACTATGGTTCATGTCCATGGACTTACCAATGATATTATGGTAGATGTGTCTTCCTGCTAATATATTGAATGCTACTTTTGTAAGACCATTTTCCCACCTGAAATAATTGAAGAAAAAAAAAATCAATTCATTGCTAGAGTAGAGTTAGGGAAAAGAAAATGTAGAAATTTTCCAAAATTTCATATATTTCAAATATTGATTCTTAGCTTGGCAAATATTTTCAAATAAGGAATAATCTAGGGCATTGTAAGTTTAAAAGGATTTTCAGGATTGAAACATGAGAAGAATGAAAATTGGAAGTTGTGCAGGTAAGGAGAGGGAAAATCTTCAAAGAGGGGGATCAGGACAAGGACCATTATGTAAAAATTTATTTCCAATAGATTTGACTATCCCCTTCCCTGAAAACAAATACATTTGCATACAGATTGAAAATGTCAAGGATAATGGCACAATAGGAGGAAATTTTTCCACATATTCTCATGTATATTTCAGAAAATAAGTTAATGGAATATTATAAATATCAACAGTTGATATTTAAAAGTATCTACTCATTCAATCATTAAACTCCTCCTCATACTTAACACATGTTCCTGGAGTATTTACCTGTACTCTTCAGAAATCATATACCTTCTTTCCACAGACCCCTTATTTTTTCCACTTGAAATACTGCATTTGATTTGAAGACCTGATGTTCTGTCATGTTGAATAGGTAAAAGGATTTTGAGTTCTGTATTTTAACAATGCTTGAAAATCAAATCCAGGACTGGATATTGAAGTAGAGTGAGGTAATCATTGCAGTTATACCATGAAAAAGGTTCCTAAAATACAGGACATTGACAACCCTTTAATAGTAAATGAGTAACTCAACTTTGTATCCAAATTCAATGATAATTCTGGATGTTAATGCTTATGTACAAGTTCAAGCACAGACTTCAAAATACTCAGATTTTTCAAACATAGAGAAATTCTATGTTTCCACAGTGGCTGCAAATAATTTCCAAAAATAACCTAATAAATATAAATATCAATAGAACACTATAAGTTCAAAGTGGAAAATGGTATACCTATTATTTTTACTACTATGATCTAAAATATCAACATAATTCATAAAGAATATTTAGAAAATGTTTAATCCATATATTTATGTATTCAAAACTATTCATTTTGTTTCCAATGCTGTTCTAGCATAGGAGATTGAGTGGCAACAATGATGTGAAATTTGGGTTAAGAAAATTGCACTCTATCTAGTTGGAAAGAATCTATAACTAAAAATTAGAGAAACATTTCTTTTAGATAGTTGTAGAGATTAAAAGTAATAAGGAGTTGAAGGACAATGCCTATCCCAGGGAACAGTGAGTGTCTGTAATTGGAAGCAAGATAGTTCCATACATCTGCCCCACAGTATCTGAGCTCCCTCTTGTTTAGAAGCAGAGTGGGCATCCCTATACCAAAGTCCCCAAGATTGGAGAATGAAAAATGGACTAAAGTGGACTTGTATTATTCTACCATAGACTTATTATTCTAGCAATGGAAGAACTCTTAATGCTGACTTAAAGACAGTGGCCACAAGAGGTACTGAGGGATGGGAGAGGGAAGAATAGATGTAATATGGGGGCATTTTCAGGACATTGGAATTGTCCTGCATGACATTGCAGTGATGGATACAGGTTATTGTATATTTTGTCATAACTTACAAAATTGTGTAGTACAGAGTGTATACTATAATGTAAACTGTAATCCATGGTAAGTAGCAATGCTTCAATATGTGTTCATCAATTGTAACAAATGTACCACACTAATGAAGGATGTTGTTCATGTGTGAAAGTGTGGGAGGGAGAGGGAATGGGCATATGGGAATCTCTTATCTTTTTGTTACATTTATGTAATCTAAAACATCTTTAAAATTAATTAATTAATTTAAAAAGTAATAAAGTACAATTGGAGTGGTATATGAGAAAGAACTTCTAAATATTTTTTGGAAAGATAGATTAGATAGATAGCTATAGTGTGGTAATTTGAGTCTTATTGACCTAAGAAAAGATCATATCTTTAGGGCTAAATCATTCTTGTGGGTATGAATTTATTGTAGGTGGAGCATTTTGATTAGATTACTTCAAAGGTCTTTTGTTTAGGATTATTTCAGTAAGGCATAATTCAGGGTGGGTGTTAATCCTTTTATTGGAATCATTTACAAACAGGATAAATACAAAAGAGAAACATACCAGATCATAGAAAGAAACCCCCAGAATCTGTAAGACAAAGTCCCAGAATGCAGAACCTGTGGGCAATGGAGACCAAAGGATAAAGCAGAGACCAGAAGATGTTGTCATATGCCTTGCCATTTGACACAGGAGTCCAGAATCACTAGAAATTATGCAGCCTCTAGTGAGAAATCACCAAAGGGTGATGCCTTTTCCCAGTGTAAGCTTGAAAACTAATAAATCCCCATTGTAAAAGCCAACTCATTTCTGGTGTATTTCTTTCAGTAACTTTTAGCAAATTAAAATAGATGATTGATAGATGATAGATAGATAGATAGATAGATAGATAGATAGATAGATAGATAGAT
>JAKSZT010053875.1:1735866-1755468 GCA_026826555.1 Tolypeutes matacus
GATAGATAGATAGATAGATAGATAGATAGATAGATAGATAGATAGATAGATAGATAGGATAGGATAGATGGATAGAGATAAATTTGGAGAGTAGCCTACTGAGACCAGACAATTGATATTCTCTTTCATTACAACTCTGGTATGTGTCCATTAGGTTTCCTTCTTCCTTGGTGAAGCCTATAGATACTCCTTTGAAAGTCATGACTCCTAAAACAACATAGACATTCAGGTTTAAACAGGACTATCACTACCAATGTCTAAAATGGGATGGTCAGTTGACAGCACTGAGACAGTGGGAGTTGTGTGTATAGAAAGATCAAACTGTTTTTTGGGTTCCAGTCAGATAATTCTCTATGGTGACCTTCCATGTGATTTTCACGTACATACTCTGAATATGGAAATCTTCATTATAAATGTGATCATAAGACAGTTGGTTTGATATAACCTGGACATTTCCCAATAGTTAATTATGATTTCCAGATGGTGGTCATAAATTTTGCACTTGAACAGTCATGACATACACAATATTCTCCAACAATTTCTAGTAAATTTATTTATCAAAAATAAAAAATATCCAAGATGGAAGTGGATGTGGCTAAAGTGGTTGGGCTCCTATCAACCATATGGGAGACCCTGGGTTCAGTTCCCTGGGCCTACTAGTGAGGGCAAGCTGGCCCACACCCACAGAGAGCTGGTGGCCTGAGCCTGTAGAAAGCTGGCACAGCAAGATGATGCAACAAAGGGAGACAAACAGACACAGAGGAAATGTGCAGCAAATGGACACAGAAAGGAGACAGTGAGCACAAGTGGTGGTGGTGGTGGGAATAAATTTTTAAAATGATCAAAGTTTTTAAAAAAATTCATGATATGTCACCTTTAAAGCATGATCATGGTTAGAATATTTACCTAGATGAGATTAGTTTCTTGTCTTCTATAAAAAAGTCTAAAAACATGTTATTAGTATAGAAGTCTCAAATGAGCTAAAGTGTAATGTGCCTCCTATCTAAATATGAGCCACATCCACAGGTCTATTATCCATTAAAATGGCAGTTGACTTTGAAACATTGTCTATTATTCTGAAGCACTGACCAGACTTTGTACAGAACATAGGGTCCATAGGTGCTGCCTCTCTTGACTCTACACAACTCAGGTGTTCATTTTACATATAAGTAAATACTGCTCAAGAGTGCATATGATTCAAGACTACTTACTGTAGAATCGTTCTATCCTGATCATTCCTGTGATATGAGATCTCTCATTTTCAACCTTTTTCTCAAACATAGGTTTTAATTTTCTCTCTTGTATCTTCAATACAAGACAAAATTCAGTGATTCTTGTTTAAGAGAAATAGAAGTCTCGATTTGTTTTTGTCTCTCAAATTCTTCAAAATCTCCAAAGAGCCATAATTTTTTTTTACTACATTCTATTTCTGAATGTACAGTCAAAATAAGGAAACAATACTTTCTATTTATGTCTTCCATTTATCAAATTTGATGGAAGGTTATCTATAGGAGGGAAAATGGGCAATTGAGGACAATGGTGGTAATGAGAATATTAGATAACTTTTATTGAGTTTTCAAAATATGCAATATATTCTATCAAAATTTTAAAAATTTAAAATTAGGAGATAAATATGTGATTCCTCATTGCCTTCTCTGTCCAAAAATGTCATGTATGCCCACCTCAAGAATTCACTTTCCTCTTCACCTAAACATCTGTAACTCTGGGTTGATTGAACTAAACTGCAGAAACAGCAACCTCCTTAATGGACTTTAAAATTTTATCTTTATTCATTTCTAACACCTATGTTTAATACATTCCTAAGCTGATGGCAAGTACTAAATAATCAATGAGTGTATTATTTCTGCAGAAAGGCCTGATATTGGATGGAAAAATAAATCCTCTCTCATCTTTTCAGGTAATACATAGCATTAGCGGAGGCTGGAACAAATTGGTGTAATGTTGGGAAGGAGATTACTTACTGATGAGGCCTTAGTCTATCATCATCCTGGAGTTCTGGAAAAATTTAGCTGGAGCTCAGGTCATTGAATAGCTCTTGAACACACTTAGACTGTCCATGCTGTGGTGGTTTGAAGCTGTATGTATCACAGAAAAGTATATTTTTTTAAGTTAATCCATTCCTGTGCATCTGGACCCATCCTAAGCAGGAACTTTTGGTGAGGCTACTTAAGTTAAGGTGTCACTCATCTCATTCAAGTTGGGTGTTCATCCTCTTACTGGAGTCCTGTCTTAGAGAATGAAATTCAGACAAAGAGAAAGAAAACCACAGAATCAAGAAGCTGAAATAAAAAACACCAGTAAATGCCACTATGAACCTTGCCATGTAACAGAGGAGTCCAGGATTGTGAGAAGCTGGTCACCCAGAAGAAAGCACCATCTTGATGATGCCTTGATTTGGACATTTTCATGGCCTCAAAACTGGTATCTGCTTTAATCAGCCTAGGAAACAAAAACATATGTCAAAAGGAGAAACCTACACATTTGCTAGCAACAGAATTATAATTTCTATTGAAAAAAGAATTTCCTTCTCGCCAGTGATTGTGTTGTCAAAAGCTCATTTGACAACAGTCTTCCTCTGGGTTTTCACTCACAACCATATAAGCATTAGGTGGGTAAACCTTAGGATGGAGAAAAAGTTATGAGAAAACAGTCTTTAGAATTTCCAGACCCACTTATCATGAAGCCCCAGCCCTTTACCTGGAGGTAACCCCTACTCCAATCAACAGGATAATTTCAAGTACTCCAAGAGAAATAGGGGAAGGACTTTCCCTTCCCAGGGTCAAATGAAGATTGTTACGGCTATTCTTGCTAATAAGGAAGATAAAAATACCATCACTGTACAGATAAGAACATGGAAACACTGAGCTTTGCAGTTAATTATCTCACAAGATTCAGAGTTATAGGACACTCTAGAAAAGTAAAAACTATAGAGACAGTAAAACAAAGTGGTGCCAGGGGATTTTGGAGGGTGTGAATTGATGAAGCAGAGTAGATGTTTAGGGCAATGAGACTAGTCTATGATCCTCCAATAGTGAATACACGACACTATTCATTTTGTCAAAACACATAGTAGAGTTGAATACAAAGACTGAACAATTAAGATAAGTATAGACTTTAATACAAATATATCAATATTGGTCAGTCAATTGTAACAAATATACCACACTAAGTGAAGAAGTTAATTATAGGGAAATCGTGTTCAGTAGGAAAGAGTATATATATATGAACACTCTGTATTTTCTTCTTAATTTTTCTGTAAACCTAAATCTGCTCTGCAAATAAATTATATTAATATAAAAGAAGTTCCACACCCACTTGTTCTCCCCCATCCTTGTCCAAACTTAAGGAATCACTTTTTCTCCCTCTCTCTATGCATTTCCCATTCTGGACTTTCATATGTATCAAGTCACATAATATCAAGTCTTCTGGGACTGATTCCTTCACTTACCATAAAGTTTTCAAGGTCCATTCTTATTGTAACCTGTACCAGGACTCCATTCGTTTCTATGGCCAAATAATATTCCATTGTTTGGATAAACTAGCTTGTGTTTGTTCATTAGTTATGGACATTTGTATGGTTTCCACAATTGGATATTATGGATTATGTTACAAGTTTATGAATTCATGCACAAGTTTTATTTTGTGGACATATATTTTTATTTCTCTGGCTATAGGCTTAGGAGTGGGTTTGCTGGGACATATGTTACTCTGTTTCATTTATTTAAGGAATGGCCACAGTGCTTTCTGATGTTATGGTACCATTTTATATTTCTACATGTAGTGTATGAGGGTTCCAGTTTCTTCACATCCTCACCAAACATATTATTATTATTTTTTCTATTCATCCTAATGGATGGGAAATGGTATCTAATGTTTGTTTTGAATTAATCTTCCCTGATGACTAAAAATTTTAGTCTCCCTTTCATGTGCTGATTTGTCATTTGTTTAACTTTGTTCCAGAAATGTATATCCCAATCCTTTGCTCATTTTGTGTTATCTTTTTACTATTGAGTTGTAAATTTTCTTTATATATTCTTGAAATATGTCTTGTCAAGTATACGATTGGCATCCATTTTTCTCCCATGAATGTTGTCCTTTCACTTTCTTGAAGCTTTCCTTTCAAGGAAGAAGTTTTGCACTAATTTTTGTATAATATGTGAGATAGAGGTCCTCTTTCTTTCTTTTAGATATGCATATCCAGTCCTTCCAACACCATTTGTTGAGTAGACTGTTCATTCCCAACTGGGTGGACTTGACAGTTTTTTCAAAAATCAATTGACAATAGATGTGAGTGTCTATTTCTGAACATTCAAATTGATTTCCTTAGTCAGTACGTCTATTTTTATGCCAATAACATGTTAGTTTGTTTTTGTGTTTTTGTTTTTTGTTTTTTTCCTCAATGTAGCTTAGCAATATGCTTTAAAGTCAGGAAGAAAGTCTTCCCCAAATCTGATATTCTTTTTCAAGATGTTTTTGACTATTCAGGGCCCCATTAATTACCATTCAAATTAACTTGATAATTGGCTCTTCCATTTCTGAAATATAGGCTAGTGGTATTTTTATTGGGTTTAAGTTGAATCTTTAATCAATTTGGGTAAAATCAACATCTTAATATTTTGTCCTCTAATTCATGAACACAGAATGCCCTTCCATTTAGTTAGGTCTCTTTTGATTTATTTTAGCAATGTTTTGCAGTTTTCTGAATACAAGTCTTTTACATACTTGGTTAAGTTTATTTCTAAAATTTTAATTATTTTAGTTACTATTGTAAATGGAATTTCATTCCTGATTTCCTCCTCATTTTGTTCACTACTGATAGAAACACTACTGATTTTTGCCTGTTAATCTTGTATCCTGCCAATTTGCAGAACTCATTTATTACCACTAGTAGCTTTGTAGATTTTTGGAGGGTCTATTTAAGTATACCATAATGTCATCTGCAAATAGCAAAAATTCTACTTCTCCCTGTCCAATTTGAAAGTCTGTTTCTTTTATCTGCCTAATTGCAATTACTAGCACTTCTGGCAAAATATTGAATAACAGTAGTGACAGAGGGCATTCTAGGCTTCTTCCTAATCTCAGCAGTAAAGATGTCAGTCTTTCACCATGGAAATCTGTGTTAGCTCCTGGTTTTTCATATATACCATTTATCTTATTGAGGAAGTTTCCTTCTGTTCCCATTTTTACTGAGTTTTAATCAAGAAAGGATGTTGAATTTTGTAAAAGGCCTTTTCTGCATCAATCAAGATGCTCATGTGATTTTTCTCTTCTTATTTTTTAGGGTAGTATATTATATTAATTGATTTTCTTGTGTTGAACCACACTTGCATGCCTAGTATAAAACCCACAGAATTATGATGTGTATATATATATATATATATATTTTTTTTTTTTTTTGAGGTTCTGGGGCTGGGGATTTAACCCAGGACCTTGTATGTGGGAAGCCGGTGCTCAACCACTGAGCCACATTGGCTCCCCTAAGTTGTTTTTTTCATTTGTTTGCTTGTTGTTGTTGGTTTTTTAGGAGGCACCAGGGACAAAACCCAGGACCACAAATTTGGGAAATGGGCTCAGCCACTTGAGCCACATCCATTATCCATTCTCCCATGGTGTATAATACTTTTAATGTGCAAATGGATTCGATTTGCAAGTATTTTGTTGAGGATATTGGCATCTATATTTATTAGAGAGATTGGTATGTAAGTTTCTTTTCTTGGAGTATCATTGGCTTTGGCAGTAGGGTGATAATAGTGTCATAGACTGGATTAGGTAGCATTCCCTCCTCTTCAATTTTTTGGAAGAATTTGAGTATTGGTATTAATTCTTCAAGGAATGTTTCATAGAATTCACCTGTGAAACCATTTTGTCCTGGGCTTTGCTTTATTGACAGTTTGTTGATGAATGATTCAATCTCTTTACTTGTGATTGCTCTGTTGAGGTCATCTATTTCTTCTATGGTCAGTGTAGGTTCTTCATGTACTTCTAGAAGTTTGTAGATTTCATCTAAGTTGGTGAGTTTGTTGGCATACAGTTGTTCACAGTAACCTCTTATGATGCTTATTTCTGTGGTATAAGTGAAAATGTGCCTCCTCACATTCTTGATTTTATTTGCATCTTCTATGTCTTTTCCTTGTCAGTCTAGAATTTGTCAATTTTGTTGATCATCTCCAAGAACAAACTTTATTTTATTGAAACTTCTCATTTGAAGGAGTGAGCTTCCTTTTCATTTTTCTCCTCTGGGAATATTGATCTATTCTGGTTTTTTTTTGTTTGTTTGTTTGTTTTTTGTTTTTTTTTAGGGAGTATAAGGGATTGAACCCAGGACTTCATATATGAGAAACAGGCACTCAACTACTGAGCTACAAGCACTCCCCAATGAGAGTTGTTTTTGTTTGTCCTTTTGTTTTTAGAATGTACTGGAAAATGAACCTGGGACCTCATGCATGGGAAGCAGGCATTCAACCACTTGAGCTGCACCTGCTCCCCTGTTCTGTTTGATTTTATTTGCCTCTATATATGTTTAGTATTCCTTTCATTATCTCTAGATGTTTTCACCTGGAGGGCTAATTTTGGTAGGAGGGTCTTCCCAGAGTTGGCCTTTCCAAATCAGTTATCCCAGGCAAAACAGGCCCAGGGACACACAAAGTGGAAGTACATTGTTTCCAATGTGCCCTGGAATGGAAACTTGAAAGGTTGCCAATCTTCTCTTTGATGCCCCCCAGAATCTGTGCTTTTCTGACTTGTCCAGCAGATGATGCTCTTAAGCCAGCTGTTCCTGACATTCCTAACATGGTACTTTGCCTTTCATTCTCAGGCAACTTTGCTCCTGTCAGGGGTTCAGTTAAGATAGAGGCTGCTAGCTGCAATGGACCAAGAAGGAACTGTTATGCATACCCCATACCTTGCAATGTAAATTCTCTAATAAACCACCACAACCTGTACTGGGCTTTGCCCCCTTTTCTTGTAAAATAGCTGCCCATCAGCAAGCTGCTCCCCACCACCCCAAGAAGGTTCTGTGTCTCTGAATTATCCCCAATTTCTTCCCCACTGGGGGTCTGTTTGAAACAGAGGCTGCTGATTTCTTTCAGAACTTGTTGGGTTGAAACTCTCCCTCTTTTCCCCAAGAAACTAACAAAACTCTCTCCCACTTCTGCCTCTGCCAAAGGCTGGCTTGTAACAGAGGCTGTGGTGTGACTTTCTATCCTAGACAGGTTGAAACTGTCCTGTGGCACCAAGAAACTTATCAAATTCTGACCCAATTCCTCCCCTGCTGGGAAGGATGGTAGAAGTGGCTGCTCATACCTTTCCAACTTTGGATAGGTTGACACTCTATCTCTTTAGAGCTGGAATCTAATATTCTGAATTAATGAATCCAAAGCCACAGTCCATACCCAGCCATGTTCCCCTCAACAGCTTTTGAGAAACAGATCTTTAATTTCCAGCCATGGAGTGGCTACCAAGGGGGACTGGTATGCCAATAGAACATAAGCATTCATTTCCATAGTGTGGAGAGATGTACTTAGAAATCTTCATCGCAGTTTGTCTGTCTCTTCCTTCTGCTCTTCCCTGGGGTTCACAGTGTTCTTATCTCTGGAGCCCCCAAACAGTTGACTTAGACAATTCCCTGTTGATTATTGGCTGCCCCGGAAGACAAAATGAATCTCTGACCTCCTTGCTCCACCATCTTGGATCCCCCATCCTATGCAATTCGTTGATCGACATAAGATTGTTGGTTGACAGGTTTGTTCTTTAAGAACTTTGAATGTGTTTTTCCACTACTTTATGGTCTACATAGTTTATGGTGAGAAGTTAGCTACTATTCCTTTTGGGTTTCCTTTGTAAGGTAATAGGTGTTTGTTCTTACTAATTTCAAGATTTTTTCCTTGATTTTGAATTTCAGCATATTTTCTCTGTTATGTCTGTGAGTTTCTGTGTATATTCATTTTTGAGTTCATTGAGCTTCCTAGCATACTTGATTACTCCCTTGTGGTTTCTGACTACAGTAGTGTTCCTCTCAGCCATCCCTTCCCTAATTCTCTCTCAATTTACCTGACCCACATTGTAGCCTATATATTCATTGAATCAATGGATTCCTCCCACTTGTTCCCACCACAACTTCCACTCATTATTAAATGACAGTTAGGCTCAAACATCTCCACACTGTTACAAGATTTTTCAGATCCTCTGGGAATATATTAGTCTTTATTTGTTTTACAATCTAATTCTCAACCCAATAAAAATCTCTAAGTCAGGGATCTGGGGTTGGAGATAGGAACAATGACATTCTTTGATTTGATTTACACCTTTGTTTTAGGAGCTAAGTGCACAATGGATTTGGGGAGAGTTTACATGTCTTCTTGGTTCTTAAGAACTTTGAATGTTAGCTTCTCCTGTCTGGACACCACCTCTTTCACAGACTTGGTGTTTAGGGTCTCAATATTCTAAGTGGTTTCCATATCTAATGTAAAGCCTCCATTCCATAAGTGAGGACAAGTGGAATATGAGAGTTCCCACCTCTCCACTACACTACCCAGGAACTTAGTCTCCACAACAGATATCTAAAGGAAGGGTCAGAAATGCTGACCACCTGTAAATACTCAGATAAAAGCCATCTGATCTGAAATTCAGGGAAAGAGAACCCTGTTCTCTTGATTTCACCAATATGAAGTGATATTTCTGTCTTTATGAACATGGAGGAATAGAGAAGGAGATATTCTGTAATAGATATCACAGACACTCCATTTTATTATCATAGAGACATAGATGGTTATTGTATTGAATTTTCTAATGAGGGGAGTCTTCTAATATGAGGTAGAAGATTTTTCAAGGAGTTTATTATAGGTTACCAGAATTGGCTTTACTATGATACTTAGCTCTAAATTATTTCTTGTGGGTGATCAGCTTATTTCAATCCCTTAGAGTGAAATTCTTTACCTTTGTTCCTAAATCCACTAGCTGAATTTAGTCACTTCATTCAAATGCATCAATTATGAAAGCTAGACATCCCCTTAAAGTTTCAGTTTTTGATAAAACCTCAGGAACTTCTTTATGAAAAGGATTTCTTCAACTTCCTCATGCTTTGTTGTTAAGTTTAAAACTGAGAATGTCTGAGAAGTAAACAAAATCTGTGTCAAAACAGTCCCCAACTTTTCCTAACCTGGGAAAAATTGCTAAGTCAATTGAGATTTATTGATAGGGAGGCACATCTTTTATATATGTCTATTTAGGGGTCTCCAAGGAAAAGGGATGCTAAATAAATTACCTTCTTATCTTTAAGTTCATATATAAAACAAAGGAGTGATAAAATAAGGGCATACTTGGCTGTATACAATTTTTCATCTATCATTCCTGGGTTTTAGGCCCAGCATAAACATAGTGCAACATTCTTTTGTGTGTTCAGGATTTTACACTTAAAATTCAAGTTAAATGATTCTTCTCATTCTCCCAGATGTTTTCCAATAGAAATCTTTAGTCTAATGCCACATGTCTACAGTAGTTGTATGGTCATGCGAAGTCTTTTGCCTGGTCTTAATTTGAAAGAGTTAGATTATCTTCATGAAAAACATGAAGATAACTCTCAAAGAAAATCTCTGAAGTAAGAATTCTGACTGAATGAATTGAGTTTTATCTGGAAAATTGTAACTCTGAGACCTGATACAGTGTCATTTTGTAAATTGCTATGAAAGTGCTAACATGGGAAAAGGTGTTATTCTGAGCACTTTACTTGGTTTCTGCACTAACCACACAGTAGCCTTCTGAGCCAGGCTCCATCTCCCATTTTTTCCACATATGTTGTGAGAGGGGCAGATGAAGCTTTTCATATACTCCTGACACTCAATTTGAAGGCCAATGTCAGGTGGGGATCAAAGCCAGGAAGAGCAACTCCAAAGCAGCTTAATTATGCCTTACAGTTTGCAGATGTTATATATACTGGTGTATTTTTGGTGTATTTTGAAGGTGGCGATGAAGAACTGTGAGAGACCTGGTGCATCAATTACACTGAGTTTAAGGGAAAAACCAAATTTGTAATAGTAATAAAATTTTAATTCTCCCTGTTGAACATAAGGGAAGTGGTTCATTTCTTCCTTCCATCTCACTTAACATTTACTTTACAAAACCAGTAATTATAAGTTCTATTTATCATCCATTTAAGTATATGTAAATTTAAGAGATAGAATGTCAAATGAGACTCTTACAAATTTCACCAAAAAAGAAAGTCTATTCAAGGAATGATTTAATTTCTATTTTTTACACATTTTTTTTCTTTATTGAGAAGTGCATTTACAAATCAATCAAGCATAAAAAGGGGTTTCTGATTAAAGAAGACTTAAATAAATGGAAAAATATTCCCTGTTCATGGATGGGAAGACTAAACATCACCAAGATGTCTATCCTACCCAAACTAATCTACAGATTTAATGCAATCCCAATAAAACTCAACACTATATTTTTTAAGGAACTGGAAAAAATAACCACAAAATATATTTGGAGAGGCAAGAGGCCCCGAATTGCCAAAGATATATTGAAAAAGAAACATGAAGTTGGAGGTATCACATTACCTGACTTTAAAACATACTACAAAGCTACAGTGACCAAAACTGCGTGGTATTGGCACAAGGATAGACCTACTGACCAATGGAACCGGATTGAGAGTTCTGATAAAGATCCTCGCATATACAGTCAGATGATATTTGATAAGGCCATGAAGCCCACTCAGTTGGGAGAGAGTGGCTTCTTTAACAAGTGGTGCTTGGAGAACTGGATATCCATATCCAAAAGAATGAGAGAAGAATACCATCTCACACCTTATACAAAAATCAACTCAAGACGAATCAAATATCTAAATATAAGAGTCAAAACCATAAAAACCTTGGAAAATAATGTAGGGAAGCATTTACAGGACCTTGTAATAGGAAATGGTTTCATGAACTTCACAGCCAAAGCACTAGCAGCAAGAGAAAAAATTGATAAATGGGATCTCCTCAAAATTAAAAACTTCTGCACCTCTAAGGATGTTATTAAGGAAATAAAAAGGCAACCTACCCAATGGGAAAAAATATTCAGCAACCATATATCTGATAGGAGCCTAATATCCTGCATATATAAAGAAATCCTACATCTGGAAAATAAAAGGACAAACAACACATTTAAAAATTGGGCAAGTGACCTGAAAAGACACTTCTCCAAGGAAGAAATACAAATGGCTAAAAAGCACATGAAAAAATGCTCAACATCATTTGCTATAAGGGAAATGCAAATCAAAACTACAATGATATACCATCTTACACCCATCAGAATGGCAGCTATTAAAAAAACAGGAGACACTAAATGTTGGAGAGGATGTGGAGGAATAGGAACCCTCATCCACTGCTGGTGGGACTGCGATATGGTCCAGCCACTGTGGAGGACAGTTTGGCGGTTCCTCAGAAAACTAACAATAGATCTTCCATATGATCCAGCAATTCCACTGCTGGGTATATACCCAGAAGAACTGAAAACAAAAATACAAACAGATATAGGCACACCAATGTTCATAGCGGCATTGTTCACCATTGCCAAAATTTGGAATCAGCCCGGTGCCCATCAACAGACGAATGGATAAGCAAAATGTGGTACATACATACAATGGAATATTACTCAGCTGTAAGAAGGAACAAAGTGCTAACACATGGAATAACATGGATGAATCTTGAAGACCTTATGTTGAGTGAAGCAAGCCAGGCACTGAAGGATGAACAGTATTTGACCTCACTGATCTGAACTGAGGAAAGTGAGCGGTCTCTGAGAACCATTGTCTGAAAGATAGGTTAACAAAGGAGAGTAAGAGAAGAGCAGGCTGTGAGCCATCACCCATATGGACATAATCTATGGTAAAGGGATAGAGTGTGGTTGCATGTTGGGGGATGGGGCAGATGAGTGGTGGTGTTCCTGGGTTTGGTGGTGCAGCACTGGGGTGTGGGTGGATTAGGAAGGGCTGGTTCAAATCCCCAGGGCATGTAACTGTGAATCTTGACATTCCATGGGTTGGGAGAGGGGGGTATCACCGGCCCTGGGGGGCCGGGGAGAAGGGAACTGTCAAGATCTAATGGGTTGTTTGGTGGTCATGGGGAAGGTTTTTCATTACCTTACAGTAATGGACACAGGACATGGTAAATAGCATCAAAATTATTAAACTGTATCATCTAAATTGTAAACTATACTGTAAATAACTGACAATGTTTAGTTGCTATATTTTGCTATCTGCATAACAGTTATAGCAATGCTAACAACCAATAAAAAGGGGGGGGGGAGTTAATATGGGGTGGGGAAGGGGGGTGGGTTGGTATCTGGGAGTCTCTGGCACTCTGTGTGTGACTTTGCTGTGACCTAAAACTTCTTTGAAAATTAAATTAAAAATTGGGAGAAAATGGGGATTGAGAGGAGGAAGGTGTCACGGCACACCAGACATCCGATAAAACAGTGATAAAGGGAAGGAAAAAGGGGAAAAAAGAAAAGAGAAAGGAATAAAAATGAATATATATATATATATATTTTAAAGGCATTTCCTTTGCTTTTTTGCCCATTTTTTGTATGTCCCAATCCACTAATTATATTTTATTTTGTTTTGTTCTTTGTTTGATTTTTTTCCCCTCTTTTTTTTTTTTCCCTGAGTTTCCTTATGTTTGTCTCTTGCATGTAAGCTTATCACACTTGTTTCTTTTTCCTAGTAAGTGTATTTGATTATTTTATGGACTAAATGTTCATGGAGGATTTGGATCACAGAAGGGTTACAATGGGTACTGTGGGGGATTATTGGGGGGGTGTCTGGGGGGTTTCGTGGGGATTGGTTCATCCGAATATACATGAAAGATATACAAAATCATTCAAAGGATCGGGGGATAGGGCATGGTCACGACGGGTGGATAATCACACAATAAATGAGGGAATCTGAATTCCTAACCTGGAGAGCTCTGCCACAGTCTCCAAGGGAGCAGCAATAGTCCTCTGAGTGTAGGGACAGTGTCTGTCAAAATAGGATGACCCACTGATGTGTTCTTTTTATTGATGACTACCCTTCTGAGCCTTTGCTCTTATAAATGAGACTTAGCCTGCAGTTGTGGGGTGCCTCAGTGTTGCCACCTGAGAGGCTCCTTGTTGCTCAAATGTGGCCTCTCTCTAAGCCAAACTCAGCATATGATTGCATTACCTTCCCCCCAACATGGGACATGACTCCCGGTGATGAGCCTCCCTGGCAACGAGGGATTAATACCCAGTGCCAACTGGCAACACAACTGGAAAAAGACCTTGAATAAAAGGGGGAAATGGTAAAGACAAATGAGTTCAAGTGGCTAAGAGACTTCAAATAGAGTCGGGAGGTCATCCCAGAGGTAAATCTTACGCACACCTCAGTAGGAGCTTATAGAACATCTAAATGCCTATCACCCCACTCAGAGGGGCTCCTGAGAGCTCTGGAGACACCCTGGTCCTATATAAGGGGGGATAGCCCCAGAGACTGGTGCCTTATCAGTACTTTCTATTTTGGAATCTGTGCTCCTGTGAGTGACAGAATTAGACTCAAATAAGTCCTCCCTGCACATGATTCACCAGTGCCTTCTATTCAAACCTATATGTGATGCTGGAGGTTTTAGGTATACTTCCAGAGACTGGAGCCTCCTGCCTACCTATGTGCCAGGTGTGCATGAAATCTAGGTGGAGCTGCAACTCCTACCCTACAGCTCAATGGACTCATCCAAGTCACCTGGTGAGGAGACAACGATGGGCAATGGCCATCCCAGGGAATGGAGAGGGCCTGCATCTGCAGGCAGGATCATCCCATCCACCATATCCATGGGATATAAGCCCTCTCTCACTTGGAATTGGAGTGGACATCACCATCCCAGTCCCCTCAGGATTGGGGGAAGAACTATGGACTAGAGTGGACTTGATGGTATTCTCTTGTTCACATATGGTGATTCTAGCAATGCAAGAAATTATAACAATGAGGTGGAGCCAGTGGCCACTTGACACTTTTGTGGTAGGGAGGGGATGAGCAGTTGAAATACAGGGGCTTCTTTGGGAGTTGGAGTTTGTCCTGAGTACTGTTGTGGTAATGGATGTAGGCCTTTTTAAATCAGTACACACCACTCAGGACTGAGTGGGAGACAGTGTGGTCTACAGTGTGAACTGTGGTCTATGGTTGGTGGCAAGGCTCCAGGATGTGTAAGTTCATTGAGGGTGGTGGGCCACACGTGTGGGAGATGTTTGTGTGGGATGTGGTGGGAGGTGTGGGAGGTGGGCAACATTGGAATCCCAGTGGGTTCCCTGTAATATTTTGGGTAATCTAATCACCTCTTAAAATATATGTATATATATATATAAATAACATTTTTGTAAGCAAATACACATATATGCATACATATTTATATATCATTTTGCAAATGTTTGTATGTATTGTGAGAATTTTGGTTTTTACCCACAATAAAAATAAATAAAAAAAAATGGGGGGGGTGTTTCTGTGCACCACCTAAACACCAACACTTTGCATTTGGGTGGAATATTTGTTACAAGTGATGATAATACATTTCAATTATTGTACTATTAATTAAATTCCATGGTTTAACTTAGGGCTCACTCTTTTTTTTTTTTTTCAGTTTTTTTTTTTTTTTAAAGATACTTAGTTTAAATAAATGTTACACAAAAATTATAGTGATTCCCATATGCCCCATGTCCCCCCCTCCCACAACCTCCCACATAAACATCTTTCATTGGTGTGGCACATCCCCTGCAATGGATATACACATCCTGGGGCTTTGCCACTAAGCATGGACCATAGTTCACGTTGTAGACCACATTCTCTCCCACACAGTTCTGCATGTTATATGCTGATGTAAAATGGCCTATATCTGCCACTGCAATGAGAGTCAGGACAATTCCCAAGTCCCAAAAAATCCCCTGTATTACAATTCCTTTTCCCTCTCCCTGCCCCCAAAGCATCCAGTGGCCACTGGCTCCATATTAATGTTGAAACTTCTTCCGTTTCTTGAATCACAATATGTCTATAACAGAACACAGTAATTCCAATCTAGTCCATAGCTCTCCCCACAATCCTGAGTGATATCCACTCCACCTCCTAGTGAGAGGGGGCTTATATCCCATGGATTAGATGGATGGGGTTATCTTGACTGCAGCTACATACTCTCTCCATTCCCTGGGATGGCCATTATCCATCATCTTCTCCCTGCCAGGTTTCCTGGGTGAGTCCATTGAGCTGTAGAGTAGGAGTTGCAGGTGCACTGAGATTCTGGGCACAGCTGGCTCACAAGCAGGGCCAAGGCTCCAGTCTCTGGAAGTACATCTACAAACTCCAGCACCACATATGGGTTTGAATAGAAGGGACTGATAGACCATGTGCAGGGAAGACATATTTGAGTCCAATTCTGTCACTCTCAGGAGCACATATTCCAAAGTAGGTCCCAATGTTAAGGTGCAAAACTCCAGAGCTTTCTGCCCTGATATAAGACCTGGGTGTGTCCAGAGCCCTCAGGATCCCCTCTATCTGGGGTGATACCCACGTTGGAAGCCTATTAGGTCCTACAGAGGTGTGCATAAGCATCACCTCTGGGATGACCTCCCAATTCACTTTGAAGTCTCTTAGCCATATGAACTCATTTGTCTTTACCTTTTCCACCTTTTATTCAAGGTCTTTTTCCAGTCATATTACCAGTTGGCACTAGGATGTAACCCCTCCTTGCCAGGGAGGCTCATCCTCGGGAGTCATGTCCCATGCTGGGAGGAAGGTAATGCATTCATATGCTGAGTTTGGCTTAGAGAGAGTCCACATTTAAGGAAAAAGGAGGCTTTCAGGAGGCAACCCTTAGGCACCCCATAAAAATAGGCTAAGTTTCAGTTTCAAGAGCAAAGCCACATAAGGCTAGTCATCAATAACAAGAGCCCATCAGTGGATTACCCTCCCTAGCCAGACACTGCCCTTGCACTTGGGGAACTGTGCCATTCCCTTGGAGAATGTATCAGAGCTCTCCAGGTTGGAATTCAATATTCTCTCAGTTTATGAGTTGTTCTTCACCCAATGTGACCATGCCCTAAGAGCATTTGAACAATTGTATATACTTTTTATATATGTTCAGGTGAACTTCCTCCCATGAACCACCCATCCCTGACCCCCCTGACCAATTATCCTCTCCCACTCGAGTTGTAACCCTTCTGTGATCCAAAGCTTCTTTAAAGATGAAGGCAATACAATAGCCAAATTTAAAAATTGGGATATTTGAAAAATGGGAAAAGGAAATTTTAAAAATGTTTTTAAAATTTTACCTTTTATCATTGCAATTTTGGGTGTCTGGTCTGTCCTGTGGCACCTTCCTCCTCTCACTCCACAGTGTCTCACTATTTTTCACTTAATTTTCAAAGAAGTTTTATGTCACAGCAAAGTCACACAGAGAATACAAGAGACTCTCATATACCCAACCTCTTCCCCCTTTCCTCATCCCATATAAAACCTTTTTGTATGTGGTTGGTAGCATTGTGATAACTGTTATACAGATAGTGAAACATAGCTACTAAACATTGTCAATGGTTTACAGTATGGTTTACATTTTAGACTGTACAATTTTATACACTTTTATGATATTAACCATGTCCAGTGTCCATCACTGTAAGGTAATGAAGAACATTACCACTGATCACTAAAAACCCCCTGTTTGATCTATTCTATTCTTCCCTCCCCATACCCCTGGGGCCCACAACAACCACCTGACTTGACTGATTGGATGGCAAGTGGTTTGTCCTCCCATATTAGGAACCAACCTTGCTCATAAGAGATGCCCACCTATTTCTGAGTGAATTGGTCCACCCAAAGATGGGAGTCCATCACCTTCCCACTCATTGTGTGAGTCTCTACCCACTGATACAACATATTATGACAGGATGAACACTCACACACTGCCTAGAAGCCTGCTCCATATGCGCCATGTCCCAAAAGTCCCCACAACAAACACCCTAAATGAGTAACACTTCCTTGTCATATTGACATAAAAGAATTCCCACCTCTGCACGTTCAACCTCATACCCACAAATCCCAAGTGTTCATTCACCTGGTCCCTCTATCACCTCTCCTCCCAGTATCCTGGGTATTCTAACCCACCCTTCCTAATCTACCCAACCCTGCACCACCAAGCACAATACCATCACTACCCACCTGTCCTATCCCTTCAATATGCAACTACACTCTATCACTTTACCATAGATTATATCCATATGGGTGATGGCTCACAACTTTCTCTTCTCTTCTCTTTTTTGTAACATGTATTTCACACAATGGTTCTAAGAGACTGTTCAGTTTCCTTAATTCATATCAGTGAAGTCATGTACTGCTCAGCCTTCAATGCCTGACTTGCTTCACTCAATATAAGGTCTTCAAGATTCATCCATGTTATTCAGTGTGTTAGCTTTTATTCCTTCTAACAGCTGAGTAATATTTCATTTTATGTATATACAACATTTTGTTTATCCATTCATCTGTTGATGGGCACCAGGGTTGATTAAAACTCTTGGTAATAGTGAACAATGCCACTCTGAGCTTTGGTATGCATATATCTGTTCATGTCTCTGCTTTCAAGTCTTCTGGGTATATACCCAGCAGTGGAATTACTGGATGATATGGAAGATCTATAGTTAGTTTTTTGAGGAACCACCAAACTGTCCTCCACAGTGGTTGGACCATTCCACAATCCCACCAGCAGTGGATGAGGGTTCCCTTTCATCCACATCCTCTCCAACACTTATATTATGCTGTTTTTTTAATAGCCACCATTCTAATGGGTGTAAGATAGTATCTCATTGTAGTTTTGATTTGCATTTCCCTAATACCTAGTGATGTTGAGCATTTCTTCATATACTTTTTAGCCATTTGTATTTCATCCTTGGAGATCTTTTCAGGTCACTTGCCCACTTTTTAAATGGGTTGTTTGTCTTTTCATTTTCAAGGTGTAGGGTCTCTTTATATAGGCAGGATTTTAGATTCCTATCAGATATATGGTTGCCAAATATTTTCTCCCATTGGGTAGGCTACCTTTTTGTTTTCTTGATAACATCCTTTGAGGTGCAAAAGTTTTTTATTTTGAGGAGTTCCCATTTATATATTTTTTCTTTTGCTGCTTGTGCTTTGGGTGTGAAGTTCATGAAACCAATTCCTATTACAAAGTCCTAGAGATTCTTCCCTACACTATCTTCCAAGGCCTTTAAGGTCTTTGCTCTTATATTTAGATCCTTTATCCATCTTGAGTTGATTTTTGTATAAGGTGTGAGAGGGTGTTCCTCTCTCATTCTGTTGGATATGATTATCCAGTTCTCCAAGCACCACTTGTTGAAGAGGCCATTATTTCCCAACTGAGTGGTCTTGATAGCCTTGTCAAATATTAGATGACTGTATATGTAAGAATTTATATCAGAACTCTCAATTCAGTTCCATTGGTCAGTATACCTATCCTTGTGCTAATACCATGCAGTTTTGACCATTGAAGCTTTGTAGTATGTTTTAAAGACAGGTAGTGTGATACCTCCAAATTCATTTTTCTTTTTCAATATATTTTTGGTGATTTGGGGCCTCTTACCCTTCCAAATGAATTTTGTAGTTATTTTTCCCAGTTCCTTAAAAAATGATGTGTTGATTTTTATTGGGATTGCATTAAATCTGTAGATTAGTTTGGGTAGGATAGACATCTTGATGATGTTTAGTCATCTTATCTATGAACAGGGAATATTCTTCCATTTATTTATGTCTTCTTTGGTTTCCTTTAACAGTGTTGTGTAGTTTTCTGTATATAAGTCCTTTACATCTTTAGTTAAATTTGTTCCTAGGTATTTGATTATTTTAGTTACTATTGTAAATGATTTCCTCCTTGGAGTGCTCATTTCTGGTGTACAGAAATGCTACTGATTTTTGAGCATTTATCTTATAGCTTGTGACATTACTGAACTCTTTTATAAGTTCTAGAAGCTTTATTGTAGATTTCTCAGGGCTTTCTACATATAGGATCATGCCATCAGCAAATAATGAATTTTTACATCTTCTTTTCCAACTTGGCTGACTTTTATACCTTTTACTTGCCTCAGTGCTCTAGCAAGTACTTCTAAGACAATGTTACATTGGACTGGAGAATGTGGGCATCCTTTTCTTGTTCCCAATCTCAAAGTGATGGCTTTTAAGATTTCACCATTGAAGATGATGCTGGCCTTAGGTTTTTCACATATACCCTTTATCATGTTCAGAAAGTTTCCACCTATTCCTATCTTTTGCAGAGTTTTTATCAGGAAAGTGTGCTGTATTTTGCCAAATGTCTTTTCTGCATCTATAGAGATGATCATGTGATTTTTTTCTTTCAATTTGTTTATGTGGTGTATTACATTGATTTTCTATTTATTTATTTATTTATTTATTTATTTATTTATTTATTTATTTATTTATTTATTTATTTATTTATTCATCCCCCCCTTGCTGCTTGTGCTCACTGGGTCAGCTAACCACGCCGTGCGGGCGGGCTTGCCTTCACCAGGAGGCCCCGGGAACCGAACCCGGGTCCTCCC
>JAKSZT010053875.1:1755478-1773802 GCA_026826555.1 Tolypeutes matacus
ATGGGCTGGCTTGCCTTCACCAGGAGGCCCCGGGAACCGAACCCGGGGCCTCCCATATGGTAAATGGGAGCCCTATCGATTGGGCCACAGCCGCTTCCCTATAATTCTCTTGATATGCCGTTGAATGTGATTAGCAAGTATTTTGTTGAGGATTTAGCATGTAGATTCATTAGAGAAATTGGTCTATAATTTCCCTTTCTTGTGGTATGTTTGTTTGGCTTTGGTATTAGGGTGATATTGGCATCATAGAATGAGTTAGGCAATGTTCCTTCTACTTCTCTTTTTTGGAAGAACTTAAGCAGGATTGGTGTTAGCTCTTTCCAGGATGTTTGGTAGAATTCAGCAGTGAAGACGTCCGGTCCTGGGCTCTTCTTAATTGGGAGTTTTTTTTATGACTGAGTCTATCTCTTTACTTGTAATTGGACTGTTGAGTTCATCAAATTCTTCTTTTGTCAATGTCAGCTGTTATTGAGTTTCTAGGAATATTTCCATTTCCTCTAAATTATCATTTTTCTTGGCATATAATTTTTCAAAGTATCCTCTTATGATACTCTTTATTTCTGTGGGGTCAGTAATGATCTCTCCTTCCTCATTCCTTATTTTGTGTATTTGCATCTGTCCTCTCTTTTTCTTTGTTACTCTGGCTAAGTGTTTTTCAATTTTATTGTTTCTGTCGAAGAACCAGCTTTTGGTTTTGTTTATTTTTTTTTTTAGTGCTTTCTCATTTTCTATTTCATTTAGTTCTTCTCTAATTTTTGTTATTTCCTTCTTTCTACTTCCTTTGGGCATAGTTTGTTGTTGTTTTCCCAATTCTTCCAGGTGTACAGTTAGGTCTTCAATTTTAGCTCTTCCTTCTTTTTTAATATATGCATTTATGGCTATGAAATTCCCTCTCAATATAGCTTTGTCTACATCCCATAGGTTTTGATATGTTGTGTTATCATTTTCGTTCATTTCAAGGTAGTTACTGATTTCATTTGAGATTTCCTCCTTGACCCACTGTTTGTCTAAGAGTGTGTTGTTTAACTTCCATATCTTTGTGCCTAATCTGGTTCTCTGGCCCTTACTGATTTCCAAATTCATTCCATTGTGGTCAGAGAAATTACTTTAATAATCTCAATCATTTGGAATTCTTTGAGAGTTGTTCTGTGGCCTAGCATGTGGTCTATCTTGGAGTATGTCCCTTGTGCACTGTAGAAGAATGTATACCCTGCTGTGTTTGGGTGTTGTGTTGTGTATGTCTACTAAGTCCAGGTCCTCTAACCTATTATTGAGAGTCTTTGATTCTTTATTGAGTCTCTCGCTAGATGTTCTGCCTAATGGTGATAATGGTGCATTAAAGTCCCCCACTATAATTGTAGGGGCATTTATTCCTCCACTTAGTTTTTCCAATGCTTGTCTCATGTATTTTGAGGCACCCTGATTAAGTGCATAAATGTTTATGATTGTTCCCTCTTCTTGAGAGATTACCCCTTTTACTAATATATTTGTCTCTTACAGTATTTTGCACTTAAAGTCTATTTTGTCCAATATTAGGATAGCTTCTCCTGCCTTTTTTTTGTTTGTTTGTTTGTTTATTGTTTGCTTGTATAGTTGTTTTCCAGCTATTCACTTTCAGCCTCCTTGAATCCCTGGGTCTAAGGTGTGTTTCTTATAGTCAGCATATAGATGGATCATATTTCCTTATCCATTCTGCTTATCTGTGTCTCTTGACTGGTGACTTTAAACCACTAACAGTCAGTGTTATTACTCTCAATGAATTTCTTACATCAGCCATATTTTCTTTTCAGTTTATGTATGTAATATGTTGTTTTTGTTTCTCTTTTTGTCTTTTTAGTTGCTCTTATACTCTCCTCCAACTCTCTCTCTCCCCTGTTTTTTTCCTTTCAACTTGTAGAACTTCCTTTAGTATTTCTTGAATTACAGGTGTCTTATTGGCATACTCTCTTAATTTCTGTTTATCTGTGAATATTTTGAACTCTCCATCATTTTTGAATATCAGTTTTGCTAGATAGAGAATTCATGCCTGGAAGATTTTTTCTTTTAGTACTTTGACTATGTCATATCACTGTCTTCTTGCTTCCATGGTTTCAGATGAGAAATCAGCATTTAATCTTAATGCGTTTCCCTTGTACGTGATGGTTCTCTTTTCTCTTGTTGCCTTGAGTATTTTCCCTTTGTCTTGAGCATTGGACATTTTGATAATTATATGTCTTGGTGTAGGCCTGTCAGGATTTATACTGTTTGAGGTGCACTGTGCTTCCTGGACATGTACTTCCATCTCCCTCATTAGGGTTGGGAAGTTTTCAGCCATTATTCCCTTCAACACTCCTTCTGCTCCCTTTCCCTTCTCTTCTCCTTCTGGGATGTCTATAATGTGTATGTTTGTGCACTTTGTGTTGTCAGTTAAATCTCTACATCCTTCTGGATTTTTTCTATATTTTTATCTACCTGTTCTACCATCTGTTTGATTTCAGATATACTTCTTCCACATCACTAATTCATTCTTCTGCCTGGTGAAATCTGCTATTATGTGATTCCAGAATCTCTTTGATTTCTTGGATTGTGCCATTCATCACCATCATATCTGTTATTTTTTATGCATGTTTACAATTTCTTCAGTATGTCCTCCCAGTGTTTTCTTAATATCCTTAATCTCTTCCTTCACTTCATTAAGTTGGCCCATTACATTTGTTTGGACAGCTTTGATTAGTGGTTCAATGTTCTGCATCTCTTCCTGGTTTTTAATTTTTTCATTGGAGTGGTCCATATCTTCCTGTCTCTCAGTATGGTTTTAATTTTTTGTTGCCCTCTGGTCATCATTTTATCCTGATGGATTTATTCAGTTGATTAGCTTCTCTCTATGCTCTAGAGTTTTATTTAGCTTATGGTTTTGTGTGTGTTAAGTTTTCTCTTTGACACTTTCTTCTTGTTATTCTATTTCTTTGCTTTTTCCTATGTTCCCTTGAAGAAAAAATATTAAGATTCAAGGAATCAAAAGAGGTTATAAAGGAAAAAGGATAATAGTAATATTGATGAAAGTTACAAGTGTGGCCTTATAAGACAGTAAAATGAATATTTAACTCATGTAGGCAGTGTAGAGTAATAGGAAAAGTTGCAGGCTAATGAAAAAATGTGGAATGCAAAACCACAACAGAAAGCAGAAGGTAGAAAAATGAAGGAAGGAAAAGAGATAACATTGGTAGAAAAAATCAATATACACAGAGAATGGGAAATCAAGGAAGGAGAAGTACAGCAAAGAAGAAACAAGATAGCCACACCTATTTTTTTTTTAAAGGTGAAAGGGGGGAAGAAAGAGGAAAGAAAATCAATAAGCAAACAAGCAAATGAAGAAAAACCAAACAAAAACACAAGCAAGCAGTCAAACAAAGCTAAGGAAGAACAGTGTTCCTTCTTGGGCCCTTGTGGAGCCTCTCAGCCTGCTTGTGTTCATCACTCAATTACCCTCCAGGCTTCTATCTGCAGTTTATGAGGCAGCTTTTAGCAACTAAAGTAAGTTAATTTAAATTTTTTTTTTTAAAAATTAACCTTCTGTTTTATTTATTTATTTATTTATTTATTTATTTATTTATTTATTTTGAAATAAGGGACCCAAAAGAAGGCCTCTTCTAGACCACCCCCTCTGCTGAGTGTACCATAAATAGGCTCATGGAAACTTATCAAACACTTCCCATTGACTGACCACCCCAAGGGAGCTGAAACTCTTTTATTCATCAGTGCAAAATGATAAAATTGGCTGACTCTGGCCCCTCCTTTGCCAAGCCTCATATTACAGGGTGATTAGGTAAATTAGACTTCCTCTGCAGGTAAATTTGCCTCTCCCCTCAGCCTGGTGCCACTTCAAGCCAGCTGCTATGCTCCCCAAACCATCAAGGGGGTCCAGGCAGCCAAACCCTCAGAAAGGAAACCTAGCTCCACCTTCTGCCAGAACCCTCCCACTCTTGGAGAATCTTCCCTCTCACTGTATTGCCAGCAGGAATCAAGGATTGCTAGCCCTTTGTCCTGCAGTTTCGGCTTAGCTGGCTGGGGGAAAACTCACAATTTTATCTTGAGCAATCCCCCTCACTGTCTAGTTCCCTCCAGATCAATGTCCCTAAGGTTCTCACTCTGTGGGCTTTCAGAACAGATCTCTCAGGCAGGATCCCGTCAATCAGCTGTCCTCTGTGGAAGAGATGGTGAGTGCCCACCTAAACTGACACCAATTTTCCCCTCTCCCTGGGGCTCACTCTTTGTGTAGTATAGTTCCCTGGATTTTTAAAAAACTGTGTTCTGTTATTATATATAAAATATAAGGTTACCACTTTTTTTTTATTATTGTGGGTAAAAATCAAAATTTTCACAATACATACCAACATTTGCAAAATGATATATAAATATATATGCATATATGTGCATTTGCTTACAAAAATGTTATATATATTTTAAGAGGTGCTTAGATACCCAAAATATTACATGGAACCCACTGGGATTCCCATGTTGCCCACCTCCCACACCTCCCACCAAATCCCACACAAACATCTCCCACAAGTGTGGCCCACCACCCTCAATGGACTTACACATCCTGGGGCCTTGCCACCAACCATAGACCACAGTTCACACCGTGGACCACACTCTCTCCCACACAGTTCTGAGTGATTAGTGCTGATTTAAAATGGCCTACACCCGTTGCCACAAAGGTACTCAGGACAACCTCCAAATCCCAAAGAAGCCCCTGTGTTTCAAATGCTCATCCCCTCCCTGTCCCAAAAGTGCCTAGTGGCCACTGGCTCCATCTCATTGTTGAAATTTCTTCCATTGCTAGAATCACCATATGTGAAAAAGAGAATACCATCAAGTCCAATCTAATCCATACTTCTTCCCCCAATCCTGAGGGGACTGGGATGGTGATGTCCACTCCACCTCCAAGTGAGAGAGGGCTTACATCCCATGGATATAGTGGGTGGGATGATCCTGCCTGCAGATGCAGGCCCTCTCCATTCCATGGGATGGCCATTGCCCATCGTTGTCTCCTCACCAGGTGACTTGGATGAGTCCATTGAGCTGTAGGGTAGGAGTTGCAGCTCCACCGAGATTCCACTCACACCTGGCACATAGGTAGGTCAGAGGCTCCAGTCTCTGGAAGTATACCTAAAAACTTCAGCATCATATATAGGTTTGAATAGAAGGGACTGATGAACCATGTGCAGGGTGGACTTATTTGAGTCCAATTCTGTCACTCTCAGGAGCACAGATTCCAAAATAGAGCCCACGGATAAGGCATCAGTCTCTGGGTCTATCCCCACTTATATAGGACCTGGGTGTCTCCAGAGCTCTCAGGAGCCCCTCTCTGTAGGGTAATAGGCACTTAGATGTTCTATGAGCTCCTACTGAGGTGTGCGTAAGAGTTACCTCTGGGATGACCTCCAGACTCTCTTTGAAGTCTCTTAGCCACTTGAACTCATTTGTCTTTACCTTTTCCCTCTTTAATTCAAGGCCTTTCTCCAGTTGTATTGCCAGTTGGCACATGGGATTAATCCCTCATTGTCAGTGAGGCTCATCCCCAGGAGTCATGTCCCACATTGGGGGGAAGGTAATGCCATCATATGCTGAGTTTGGCTTACAGAGAGGCCACATTTGAGCAACAAGGAGGCTCCCAGGTGGCAACCCTTAGGCACCCCACAACTGCAGGTGAAGTCTCAGTTACAAGAGCAAAGATTCCAAAAGGTAGTCGTCAATAAAAAGAACACATCAGTGGGTCATCCTCTTTTGACAGACACTGTCCCTGCACTCAGAGAACTATTGCTGCTCCCTTGGAGACTGTGGCAGAGCTCTCCAGGCTAGGAATTCAGATTCCCTCATTTATTGTGTGATTATCCACCCATCGTGACCATGTCCCATCTTCTGATCTTTTGAACGATTTTGTATATCTTTCATGTATATTCAGATGAACTAATTCCCATGAAACCCCCCTCCCAGACACCCCCCACCAATAATCGCCTGCAGTACCCATTGTAACCCTTCTGTGATCCAAATCCTCCATGAACATGTAGTCCATAAAATAATCAAATACACTTACTAGGAAAAAGAAAAAAGTATGATAAGTTTACACGCAAGAGACAAACATAAGGAAACTCAGGGGAAAAGAAAAAGAAAAGAGAAGAAAAAAAAAAGAAATAATCAAACAAAAAACAAAACAATATAAAATATAATTAGCAGATTGGGACATTCAAAAAATGGGCAAAAAGGCAAAGGAATTGCCTTAAAAAATATATATATATATATATATTCATTTTTTTCCTTTCTCTTTTTTTTTCTTTCCTCCCTTTTATCACTGTGTTATCGGATGTCTGGTGTGCCGTGACTCCTTCCCCCTCTCAATCCCCATTGTCTCCCAATTTTTCATTTGATTTTCAAAGAAGTTTTAGGTCACAGCAAAGTCAGATACCGAGTGCCGGAGACTCCCAGATACCAAACCACGCCCCCTTCCCCACCCCATATTAACCCCCCCCCCTTTTTTTAATGTTAGCATTGTTATAACGGTTATACAGATAGCAAAATATAGCAACTAAACATTGTCAATGATTTTCAGTATAGTTTACAATTTAGATGATACAGTTTAATAATTTTGATGATATTTACCATGTCCTGTGTCCATTACTGTAAGGTAATGAAAAACCTTTTCCATGACCACCAAACACCCCATTAAATCTTGACTGTTCCCTTCCCCCCAGACCCCCAGGGCCCATGATACCACCCTCTCCCTACCCATGGAATGTCAAGATTCACAGTTACATGCCCTGGGGATTTGAACCTGCCCTTCCTAATCCACCCCCCCCCCAGTGCTGCACCACCAAACCCAGGAACACCACCACTCATCTGCCCCATCCCCCAACATGCAATCACACTCTATCCCTTTACCATAGATTATGTCCATATGGGTGACGGCTCAAAGCCTGCTCTTCTCTTATTCTCCTTTGTTAACCTGTCTTTCAGACAATGATTCTGAGAGACTGCTCACTTTCCTCAGTTCAGATCAGTGAGGTCATATACTGTTCATCCTTCAGTGCCTGGCTTGCTTCACTCAACATAAGGTCTTCAAGATTCATCCACGTTATTCCATGTGTTAGCACTTTGTTCCCTCTTACAGCTGAGTAATATTCCATTGTATGTATGTACCACATTTTGCTTATCCATTTGTCTGTTGGTGGGCACCGGGGCTGATTCTAACTTTTGGCAATGGTGAACAATGCCGCTATGAACATTGGTGTGCATATATCTGTTTGTGTCTTTGCTTTCAGTTCTTCTGGGTATATACCCAGCAATGAAATTGCTGGAACATATGGAAGATCTATTGTTAGTTTTCTGAGGAACCGCCAAACTGTCCTCCACAGTGGCTGGACCATACCGCAGTCCCACCAGCAGTGGATAAGGGTTCCTATTCCTCCACATCCTCTCAAACACTTATAGTCTGCTGTTTTTTTGATAGCTGCCATTCTGATGGGTGTAAGATGGTATCTCATTGTAGTTTTGATTTGCATTTCCCTGATAGCAAGTGATGTTGAGCATTTTTTCATGTGCTTTTTTGCCATTTGTATTTCTTCCTTGAAAAAGTGTCTTTTCAGGTCACTTGCCCATTTATTAAATGGGTTGTTTGTCTTTTTATTTTCAAGGTGTAGGATTTCTTTATGTATGCAGGATATTAGGCTCCTATCAGATATATGGTTCCCAAATATTTTTTCCCATTGGGTAGGCTGCCTTTTTATTTTCTTACTAACATCCTTTGAGGTGCAGAAGTTTTTTAATTTTGAGGACATCCCATTTATCTATTTTTTCTCTTGCTGCTCGTGCTTTGGCTGTGAAATTCATGAAACCATTTCCTCTTACAAGGTCCTGTAGATGCTTCCCTACATTATCTTTCAAGGTCTTTATGGTTTTGGCTCTTATATTTAGATCTTTGATCCATCTTGAGTTGATTTTTGTATAAGGTGCGAGATGGTATTCTTCTCTCATTCTTTTGGATATGGATATCCAGTTCTCCAAGCACCACTTGTTAAAGAGGCCATTCTCTCCCAACTCTGTGGGCTTTGTGGCCTTGTCAAATATCAGATGACCGTATATGTGAGGATCTATATCAGGACCCTCAATTCGGTTCCATTGGTCAGTAGGTCTATCCTTGTGTCAATACCACGCAGTTTTCATCACTGTAGCTTCGTAGTATGTTTTAAAGTCAGGTAGTGTGATACCTCCAACTTCATTTTTCTTTTTCAATATATCTTTGGAAGATTTGTTGTAGATTTCTCAGGGCTTTCTACATATAGGATCATGTCATCTGCAAAAAATGAAATTTTTACTTCTTTTCCAATCTGGATGCCTTTTATGTCCTTTTCTTGTCTCAGTGCTCATGCAAGTACTTCTAAGACAATGTTAAATAGGAGTGGTGATAGTGGGCATCCTTGTCTTCTTCCTGATCTCAGAGGGAAGGCTTTCAGGATTTCACCTTTGAAAATGATGTTAGCTTTGGGTTATTCATATATACCCTTTATCATTTTCAGAAAGTTTCCATCTATTTCTATCTTTTGTAGTGTTTTTATGAGGAAAGAATGCTGTATTTTGTCGAATGCTTTTTCTGCATCTATAGAGATGATCATGTGATGTTTTTCTTTCAATCTGTTTATGTGGTGTATTACATTGATTGATTTTCTTATATTGAACCATCCTTGCATACCCGGGATGAAACCTACTTGGTCATGGTGTATAATCCTTTTGATATGTTGTTGAATGCTATTAGCAAGTATTTTGTTAAGGATTTTAGCATCTAGGCTCATTAGAGAAATTGGTCTGTAATTTTCCTTTCTTGTAGTATCTTTATTTGGTTTTGGTATTAGGGTAATGTTGGCATCATAGAATGAGTTAGGTAATATTCCTTCTACTTCTATTTTTTTGGAAGAGCTTAAGTCGAATTGGTGTTAGCTCTTTCTGGAATGCTTGGTAAAATTCAGCTGTGAAGCCTTCTGGTCCTATGACTATGTCATACCACTGTTTTCTTGCCTCCATGGTTTCAGCTGAGAAATCAGCACTTAATCTTATTGTGCTTCCCTTGTATGTGATGGTTCTCTTTTCTCTTGCAGCCTTGAGTATTTTCTCTTTGTCTTGAGCATTGGACATTTTGACAAGTATATGTCTTGGAGTTGGCCTTTTGGGATTTATACTATTTGGTGTGTGCTGTGCTTCCTGGATCTGCACATCCATCTCTCTCAATAGAGTTGGGAAGTTTTCATCCATTATTTCCTTCAACACTCCTTCTGTTCCCTTTCCCTTCTCTTCTCCTTCTGGGATGCCCATAATGCATATGTTTGTGCATTTTTTATTATCGGTTAATTCCCTGAGACCATGCTGGATTTTTTCTATCTTTTTGTCTATCTGTTCTACAATCTCTTTGATTTCAGCTGTATTGTCTTCCATATCACTAATTCTTTCCTCTGCCTGTTCAAATCTGCTGCAATGTGAGTCCAGCATCTTTTTCATTTCTTGGCTTGTGACTTTGTTCACCATCATATCCATTACCTTTTCAGGCATGTTAGCTCTTTCTTCAGTATGTTCTCCCAGTGTCTTCTTTATATCCTTAATTTCTTCCTTCAGTTCTTTAAGTTGGTCCATGATATTTTTTGGATAGCTTTGATTAGTTGCTCAATGTTATGCATTGCTTCCTGGTTTTTATTTTGTGCATTGGACTGGTCCATGTTTTCCAGTTTCTCGGAGTCATTTGTATTTTTTTGTTGCCCTCTAGTCATCATATTATCTTGATGGGTTTGTTCAGTTGATTAGCTTTTCTCTATGCTCTCGAATTTCATTTAGCTGTTGGTTCTGTGTGTGAGTTAAGTTTTCTCTTTGGCAGTTTTTCTTCTTATTTAATTTCCTTGTTTCTTTCTATTTTTCCTTGAAGGCAAAGGTTAGGGCCAGAGGAATCAAAAGATGTAAGGAAGGCAGAAGGATAATAGTAATATTGATAAAAGTTAGAAGAGGGGCAAAATGAGCCTTAATGAGATGAATATTTAACTTGTGTAGGCAGTGTAGAGTACTAGGAAAATATATGGAGTCCCAACAATGGACTGGGAAAACAAATGGAGGAATATATATATAGTGATTTAGAAGGCTAGAATTATGAGGAGGGAGAGAAATAATAAAGAAAGGTCTGAAAGGAAAAAGTTCATACTAATAAAAAAAAAGAAGAAGAAAACAAAATAGTTGGAATAGAAATTGACACCCTTAATTTCTGGGCCTATGAAAGAATGTTGTCTCTAAGAACCACAACAGAAAACAGAAGGCAGAAAAATGCAGGAAGGATAAGCGACAGTTTGTAATACAGAATCAATATATACAGCGAGTGGGAAATTACTGTAAAAGAAGCCCAGCAATGAAGCAACAAGCTGGCAGCACCTAATTAAAAAAAATAAATAGAAGGGAAAACGAAGGGGGGAGGAAAGAATAAAGAATAGCAAGAGACCAGAAAGAAACAGAGTGAAACCGAAGATCCACACAGGCAAGCAGCCAAAGAGACCTAAGGGGGGTCAATGATTCCCCCAGGGTCCACGTCGATCCTTCCTGCCTACTTGTGTTTATCAATGAATTTCCCCAAAGGGTTCTATATGCTGGTCCTGAAGCATCTTTCATCTTTTAAACTAAATTTAAAAAGAATTTATTTTTCATTTGTTGAGGTGACCTCCCTTTTTTTTTTTAATTTTTATTTTTTAGCCAAATGCAGGACCCAAAATAATTCCTCCTTCAGACCAACCCCCTTACGGAAGTGACCCTAGCTGGGCCCGTGGAAATTAATCAAGCACATCCCACTTTCCAGACTCCCCATTTTAGCTGTAGCTCTGTTGTTAGTCAGTGAGGAGTGCTAAAAAATGGCAGATTCCGCCCCTTCCGGAGCAGAGCTCGAGTGTCACCGGGCTGCTAAGTAAATCAGTTTGAGTGCAGATTCGTGTCTGCTCTCAGCCTAATGCTGCTTCAGGTCGGCTTATCTGCTCCCCAAAGCTATGGGGCAGTGCAGGCAGCCAGATCAATGTCTAAAAATAAAAAATACCCTTCCCTGTCCTCCAACAGAACCCTCCCTCTTTTGGGAAGTGTCCCTTCTTCCTGGCTCCGCAGGGGCCCGGGTCTTATCCCTGGGTGGCTAGGGAAATCAGCTCCATTCCCGGACCAGAATCCCCCCTCCTGGTCACCGGGTGCTAATTAGCTCATTTGTTCTGTTCCCACAAGTTCCAAGGGGTGCCAGGCACCCAGATCCCCAGAAAATAAAACTTTTTCGCCCTGCTCACGGATCCAAATGGCCGTTTTATTTTATTTTATTTTTCCTCCCTAACCGCGGGGCTCAGCCGTCTGTGCCAACCGCCACCGGGAGCCTTAAAACTCATGATTCTCTACCGTTCCGTCCACTCTGTTGATCTGCGCAGATAGATGTACCAAGCTTCTCACTCAACGCGTGCACAATCGGCCTTGCTGTGGGAGCTTGCAGTGTGTGCCCTCCTACTCTAACGACTTCTTGGCCCCCTCTCAATAAATTTAAAAAGAGAAATTATTCAAAGCACCTTCTCTGCTCATAATGGAATGAAGTTGGAACAAGGTTACCACTTTTAATCACATTTAGATATATATTTCAGTGCTGTTACTTCTGTTTACAATGTTGTGATACAATCACCACCATCCATTACCATAACATTTCCCTCATTCCACATAGGAACCCTGTTCATTTTAAGACTTCACTTACCATTCCTTATCTCAAAACTGTACTCTAGTAAACTATATTCTAGATTCTGACTATTAGTTTGCATATTCTAACTGTTTTAAATCAGTGAGATTATACAATATTTATGCTTTTGTGTTTGGCTTATGTCACTCAGCATGTCACCAAGGTTCATCTATTTTGTCACACACATCAGGACTTCTTTTTACCTACTGCTAAATAATATACATACCATTTTATGTATATTCCACATTTTATTTATCCATTCAATGATGGACACAGGTTGTTTCTATCTTTTGACAATTATGAATAATGCTGCTATGAACATTGGAGTGCAAATATCTGTTTGAATCCCTGCTTTTCACTACTTTGGGTATACAACAAGTAGTGAGATTGCTTGGTCATATGGTATTTATATATTTAGCCTTCTGAGGAATGCCAAAACTCTCTTCCACAATGGCTGTACCATTTTACATTGCCACCAACAATAAATGAGTGTTATTTCTCCATATCCTCTCCAATACTTATGATTTTCTGTTTTTTTAAATAGCAGCTATCCTAATGGGTCTGAAATGATATTTTTTGTAGTTTTCATTTGCATTTCCCTGATGACTAATTATATTCAGCATGTTTTCATGTCCTTTCTGGCCATTTGTATATTTCTTTTCGGGAGATGTCTATTTAAATCTTTTGCTCATTTTTAATTGTGTTCTTTGTCTTTGTGTTGTTAAATTGAAGGATTTCTTTATTTATGCTAGATTGTAAACCTTTTATCAGCTGTGTAGTACCCAAATACTTTCTTTCATTGTGTAGGTTGTCATTTTCCTTTCATGATAAAGTCTTTTCAGTTTTTAATTTTGATTAAGTCTCATTTATACATTTTTTGTTGTTGTTTTGTTTCAGCTGTGGGTATAAAGCCTAAGAACATTTGCCTAAGAAACCATTACCAATACCTTGGTATTGAAAATGTTTCCCTACATTTTCTTCTTGGAGTTTGAAAGTTCTGCTTCATGTATAAAAGGCTTTGATCCATTTTAGTCTTTTTTTTTTTTTTTTTTTTTTTTTTTTTTTTTTTTTTTTTTGCCACTGAGGGCCTTTATTCATTTCATCACATCAGAGCTCATCCTTTTTTGGGAAGTCTTTAATTCCCATGGGGTAGGTTAGGACTCTCCTTCTGCATCCCAGGGAGTCCTCTCTAGGCTAAGAACCCCAAAGAAGTGATCTAAAGCCTCCCTGAGTTTCTGGCCTATTCCAGTTGAATTTTGTATATGGTATGAAATAAGAGTCCTATTTTCTTGCAAAAGGAAATCCAGTTTTAAAAGCACCATTTGTTGAAGAGACCATTCTCTCCCAATTGAATGGTCTTTGCCCTCTTGACAAAAATCAATTGACCATAATGCAAATATTCTTGCTGACCTGATTTTGTGCTAATCAGGGTAGGCTAAATATTCATTATATTAGAAAGCATGCATGTGTCCCCAGACCTAGTTTTTCTCCCTAGGTCTGGTTTTTATAATGCTGGTGATAAACTAAACCTGATTTATTATATGATCATCCTGTATGGAAAAAGATTGTAACTTTGAGTATCTTTGGTCAGCCTTAAGAGATATAGCAGGGGGACAGATGTGGCTCGGGTGGTTGGGCATCCATCTACCATATGGAGTCCCCGAGATCTCCTGGTAAAAATAAAGGAAGAAAAATATAGAAGGTGTCTGGGCTACCAGGCACTGTGCATGGGTGTACAACCAGGCCCCACAAGTGAGTGAGCTGCCAGGCCCCATGCACCACCAGGCCCAAGGAGTGGGTGAGCCACCAGGATCCTCAAGCAGGTGAGCCACCAGGCCCCATGTGCAGGTGCACCACCAGGCCCTGTGAGCAGGTGAGCCACGAGGCCCCATACATGGGTGTGCCACCAGGCCCTGTCCATGGGTGTGCTGTCAGGCCCCATGTGTGGGTGTGCCACCCGGCCCTGTGAGCAGGTGTGCCACCAGGCCCCATGAGTGGGTGAGCCATCAGGCCCCACATGCTATGCAGCAATGTGATGGTGTAACAGGAGAGTGACACAAGGGAGAGCCAAGACAAGATGCACCAAGAAAACAAGAACTAAGGTGGCACAGGCAGTAGGATGCCTCTCTCTCACACACCAGGGATTCCAAGGATCAAATTCCAGTGAAGCCAGGAGGAGAAGAATGAGAAGAGAGGACAGGAAATGGACACAGAGAGTTGTCCAGTGAATGGACACAGAAACACTAAAAATGGGGGGGGGCGGTAAAAAATGGATAAAAGTAAATAAATAAATAAATCCTTAAAAAATGTATAGAGGAGGAAGATATGGACTATAATTAGTAGTAATACTTTGATGATGCTCTTTCATGATTTGTTAACAAATGTTTCACAACAATGCAGGGTGTTTGGGGTGGTGATGTGTGGGAGCCCTGTATGATGTTATGTTTTGTAAGTCAATGTTTACTGAACACATATAGTTTATGTATGCTCATGTATAAATTATATACTTCAATAAATTGTTTTTTAAAAATCAATTGACCATAAATGTGAGTGATGACTTCTGAGCTCTCCATTAAATTCCTTTGGTATATCTGTCTGTCCTTACACCAGTACCATATTATTTGATTGCTGTGACTTTGAAATAACTTTTAAGAACAGGAATTGTTATTCCTCCAACTTCATTCTTCTTTTATTTATTTTTTCATTCTTCTTTTTAAAAGTTGGCTTTAGCTATTCAGTGCCCCTTACCCTTCCATATATATTTGATGATTGGCATTTTAATTTATACAAAGAATTTTGCTGAGATAACAATGAATCTGTAAACTGTTTAGAATAGAATTGGCATAATGATATTCAGTCTTCCAATTCATGAGAACACAGTATCCTTCCATTCATTTAGGTCTACTATGATTACTTTTAGCAGTGTTTTATACATCCTATGTATAATTCCTTTACATCCTTTGTTAGATTTATTCCTAGCTATTGAGTTATTTAGTCGATATTCTGAATGGAATTTTTTCTTGATTTCTTCTTCTGATTGTTCATTGATTTTGAATAGAAACACCGCTGATTTTGGGATGTTGATCATGTACCCTGTCATTTTGATGAATACATTTACTAGCTCTAGGAGCTGTGTTGTGGATTTTTTGGTATTTTCTGTATATAGGATCATATCATATGTAAACAGGGTAAGTTTTACTTTTTTCCTTTCTAGTTTGGATAATTTTACTTCCTTTATGTGCCTAATTGTTCTGACAAGGAATTCCAGTAAAACTGTTGAATAACAGTGGTGAAAATAGCCATCCTTGTCTTCCTTATCTTACAGGGAAAACTTTCAGTCTTTCATCATTAAAAAGGATGTTAGCTGTGAATTTCCATATATGTCCTTTATCACCTGGAGGAAATTTTCTCCTATTCCTACTGTTCTATGTGTTTTTATCAAGAAGTGTTGCTGGGTTTTTTCAAATGCCTTATCTCCATCAATTGTGATTATCACGTGCTTCTTTTCCTTCATTGTGTTAATGTGGTGCATTACATAGATTGATTTTCTTATGTTGAACCATCTTTGCATACTAGGAATAAATCTCACTTGATCATTCTGTATAATTCTTTTAATATGCTGCAGGATTGGTCTTCCTAGTATTTGTGGATTTGTGCATCTATATTCATAAGTAACATTGGTCTGTACTTTTCTTTTCTGATGTTATCTTCATCTGACTTTGGTATGAGGGTGATATTGCCCTCGTAGAATTAATTTGGGAGTGTTTTCTCCTATTCAATTTTCTGGAAGTTTAAGAATTGGAATCAAGTCTCCTTGGAATGTTTAGAAGAAATATCCTGCATAGTCATTTCTTCCTGGGCTTTTCTTTTTTGGGAAAATTTTTAAATTACTGATTCAATTTCTTTACTAATAATTTGTTTGTTGAGATCTTCTATTTCCTCTTAAGTCAATGTAGGTAGGTAGTATGTTCCTCAGAATTTGTCTATTTTATCTAAATTGTCTAATTTACTGGTGCACAATTGTTCACAGAAAACTCTTATAATCCTTTTTGTTTCAGCATGACCAATGTTGTGCCCCACTTTTCATGCATGATTTTCATTATTTTTATACCCTCTAATTTTTCTTTCTCAGTCTAGTTAAAGTGTTGTGAACTTTACTGATATTTTCAGAGAAACACCTTTTGGTTTTGTTGATTCTATTAATTTCTCATTTTCCATTTCATTTTTCTCTGTTCTAACCTTTGTTATTTCCTTCCTTTTGCTTGCTATGGGTTTAATTTTATTTTTTCTTCTATATTTTCATACTTTGAGGCTAGGTCTTTGATTTGAAATAATTCTTTTTTTTAATGTAAGCAATTACAGGAATAAATTTCCTTCTCAGCACTGACTTTGTTGCATCCCACTAGTTTTGATAAATTGTGTTTTCATTTTAAATTGCCTCAAAATATTTCTTAATTTCTCTTCTGATTTCCTCTTCAGCCCATTGATTGTTTAAGAATATTTTGTTTAATTTCCACATATTTCTGAATTTTCCATTTGCCCTCATTTATTGAATTCTAGATTAATTCCATTGTGATCAGAGAAGATACATTGTATGATTTCAATACTTTTTAGTGTATTGAAAATTGTTTTATGATGAAACATATGGTTTATCCTGGAGAATGATCCATGTGCAACTGAGAAAAATGTGTTCTGTTTTTGTTGTGTGAAGTGCTCTATAAATATCTGATGGACCTAGTTAATTTAGAGTATCATTCAAATCTTTTATTTTCTTATTGTTCTTCTTACCAGATGTTCTATCCATTATTGAAAGTGGTGTGTTAAAGTCTCCTAGTATTAATGTAGAACAATTAATTTCTCATTTCAAATCTATCAGTATTTGCTTCTTACATTTTTTGGGGTCTGCTCTTAGGTGCTTATATACTTATAATTGTTATATCTTCTTGTTGAATTCTCCCTTATATCAGTATATAATCCCTATCGTTGTCTCCCTTGGCTGTTTTTGATATAGTCTATTTTATCTGATATTAGTATATCTACCCAAGCTCTCTTTTGGTTCCTATTTAATGGTATAGTTTTCCATCCTTTCACTTTCAAACTACTTACATCTTGGCATTTTAGGTGAGTCTTTCATAGACAATAAATCATGGAGTCATTCTTTTTATTCATTCTGCAAATCTTTGTCTTTTGACTGCAGAGCTTAATCAATTAACACTTAATTATTGATAATACAAGAACCGTTTCTGCCATTTTGCTCTTTAGCCTCTCTATGTCTTACATCATTTTTGTTTCTCAATTCCATTAATGTCTACTATACTTAATTGATTTTTTCACTTTTACTATATTCATTGCCTTCTCTTTTCTATCTGGATTTATGTTCACTTATTTTTCTTGTGGTTACCATGGAGTTAAAATTTAACATCCTAAATATATAAAATCATGTATTATTTGATACCAACTTAACTTTAATGACATGTACATATTCTTTTCCCATATTCCTGTCCCCCTGCATTTATTTTAATTACCATTTATGTCTTTGTACATTGTATGTCCCAAAACATAGGTTTATAATTACTTTTAATTCATTTGCATTTTAGCACCTGGAGGTATTAAGAAATGAAGTAACATACCAAAACAATAAAAAAATAATAGTTCTGTCATTTATAATTACCCAAATGGTTACCTTTACCACAGTTCTTTATTACTATATGTTGCTTTGAGCAACTTTCTAGTGTCCTTTCCTTTTTGTCTTGAAAATTCCATTTAGCATTGCTTGTAGTACAGATGTAGTGGTGATGGACTCCTTCAGTTTTTGTTTTCCTGAAAAATGCCTTAATCTCTTTCTCACCTTTGATAGAAAGTCTGACCAGATATATAATTCTTGGCTGGCAGTTCTTTCTTTCAGCACTTAAAGCAGGGGTTCTTAACCATTTTTATTCTATGGACCCCTTTGCCAGTCAGGTGAAAACCACAGATGACTTCTCATAATGTAGAGATAGATACTTTTATGACACACAACTAACTTTGGGTCTTATAACAAACATAATTTCAAAGTATGGATGAGCAAAGTGATTTTTTTGTGATGCAACAACTGTAATGTGATATAACATGAATTCTACTGTAATTTATTGCATACATTCATAAGTGAAGGAAATGCTAGATTTGAGTTAGAGGCCAGAGAAAATAAAGTTGATTTTTTCCAATTCAATCTCAAGTGGTTTATGGACCCCTGGTTAAGAATTCCTGACTTAAAGTACTTCAAGCCACTACATTCTTGCCTCTATGGTACCTGATGATAAGTCAACACTCTAATTGGAATTTCGTTGTACATAACATGTTGCTTTTCTCTTGTGGCTTTCAAAACTCTCTTCTTGCTGTTTCATTGAATAGTGTGATGAATATATGATGGGATGTATTTTTCTTCATATTTATCTTGTTTATGTTCTCTGGGATTTCTCTCTCTCTTTCTTTCTCTCTTTCTCTCCTCTCTTTCTTTCTTTCTCTGTCTTTCTTTTTCTCTTTCTTTCTTTCTTTCTTTCTTTCTTTCTTTCTTTCTTTCTTTCTTTCTTTCT
>JAKSZT010053875.1:1773812-1830396 GCA_026826555.1 Tolypeutes matacus
TCTTTCTTTCTTTCTTTCTTTCTTTCTTTCTTTCTTTCTTTCTTTCTCTCTCTCTCTTTCTTTCTCTCTCTCTCCCTCTCTTTCTTTCTTTCTTTCTTTCTTTCTTTCTTTCTTTCTTTCTTTCTTTCTTTCTTTCTTTCTTTCTTTCTTTCTTTCTTTCTTTCTTTCTCTTTCTCTCTCTTTCTTTCTTTCTCTCTCTCTCTCTCTCTCTCTCTCTCTCTCTCTCTCTTTCTTTCTCTCTTAAGAGACGTCTTAAGCTATTTTCACTTTTAATATATTTTTTCTGCACTTCTGCCTGACTCATTTCAAATGCCTTGTCATTGAGTTAAATTATTCTTTATTTTGTCATCTCCAATTGGCTCCTGAATACCTCCTTGGCATTTTTTCATTTCAGTTATTGTTGCTTCAACTCCATTCATTCTGTTTCTTTTTAAAAATTTCATCTCTTTACTAAGACTCTCATATGCTCAGTAATTGTTTTCCTGGTATCCTTTAGTTCTCTCTGTATTTTCCTTCATCTCCTTGAGCATTTTAAAATTTCATTTTAAAGGATTCATTTGATATGTCCACATTCTCTTCTTCACTAGTGTTTTCAGAATTTTTATCCTCTTTCTGTTGATGGGCCATTATTTCTTGTGCTTTTGTTAGTCTTATACATTTTTGCCCCTGTAAATTTTAATATTTTTAAATGTTAACTCTGCACCTTAAAGTGTCTGTTTTTTTTTTTTTTTTTTTTTTTAATTTGTAAGCATCTGGTAATATGGGAGATACTCTTGAGCTTCAGCCCTCCTATAGGAATGACTGCCCAAGGCAAGAGCATTGTGTAGAGATTTCCTTGTCTTTGGGCATCTGTCTTCTCAAGAGATTTTCCTTTGACTTGCTTTAGAGTTGCCAAGTTTACAGCATTTTGGTTGTCCCCTTTACTCCCCAAGAGACAGATCTGCCTCTCACAGGTGTTTAAAGCCATTGGGCTTTTGCCCCAGACTTTTTGCCTCTAAAGTTTTTTGTACTCCTTTTATTGTCTCAAGCTGTTTTTCCCTGTAGGGCAAATTCTGGGAGTATGGACAAACTGTCATGGACTTTTTCAAGCAAAATAAGACCAGGGACCCAAAAAATGGCATTCAGACCAGCTCCAAAAGCCTTGGGGAGGAGTAAGGGTGGGAACTAAGAGTTTCTATGATGGCTTCCCATAGCTGAGCTTTCCTGGCTTGCCCATCAAATACAGCCCTTCCACAAAATGTGCCCCACATCCCCAAAGAAACAGCATCTTTTAGTATCCAACACCCACCCCTTTCTGGGGAGGGTTGAAACAATTGTTGGTGTAGATTTTGTATGGGTGGGATGAAACTATGGCTAACTACAGACCAGGGACCCCAGTGATCCAAATTTGCTAATCAACAACAGTGATTAGTGAACCAATATTCTCACCTCTATTATTGGGGAAGAGAATGTTCATGTACCTTTCTGTCATCATAAAACCTACCCAGAGACTAGACTCCAAGTTGGCTTGCTGAAAGCATGGGGCCTTGGAGCCAGTAGCCACTGCATGGAGAGAGCAATTTACCATAATTTGTCACCTTCCTCCTGCTGTTCCCTGAATGGTGAACAGTGTTATTATGGCCTCTGGGGTTTCAAAGTTGCTTCAGACCATTTCTACCTGTTTAATTGTTGTTTTGGTGAAAAGACTGTCTTCCCACAATCTTCTCAATTGATTACATTTTTCCATTTAAATTTTTATTAAAGTATATCATTCATATATGAAAATATATAAACAATAAATGTATAGTAGAAGTTATGAACTTACAAAGCAAACATGCATATAACATACAGGGCTCTCATTTAATAATTCCTCCACAATACTTTGCATGGCTGTGAAACACTTGTTACAAACTATGAAAATACATCATCAAACTACAACTACTAACTATAGCCAATATCTTACACTTGGTGCATTTTCCCACAATCCACAAGAATATTAATACCTTGTATAATTATTATATATTTGTTATAGTTCATGAGAGAACATTTTCTTATTTTTTTATATCAACCACAATCCATCTTCTACCACAGGATTCACTGTGTTATACAGTCCAATGCTCTGCCTTGGGATTCCAAAAGGTCCAGCTATCCTGAACCATCATTTCTTTTGTTACAGTCAGGAATTCAATGGGAATATGAACAATCTGAATATTTAAGTCTCTGAATATTTAAGTCTCAAATCAAAATTATGGGTTCAAATCAAAGGAGTAGAAAAATCATGATTAGGGGAATTATAAATGAGTATTACTATGCTATATTGGGAAATAAATTAGCATAAATTCCCAAATAGGGCCCATCCAAGGGATGTTGATTTCATGAAGCTGTGTCTTGCTTCCAGTACCTGGACATTTCTAGAGCCCTGAAGAGCACACTTGTTTGGGGCTTTGTTTACTTTGAAAGTTAGTGAAAGGTCTGAGACCTGAATAAGCATTACCTCCAGAATGACCCTGTGACTCACATTAGTTTCTTAGCCATAAAAATTTTTTTTTTTAATTTAATGTTTCCCCCTTTTGGTCAAGATCTTTTTCCAAATACATCACATCTTAGATCTTGATAATAATCTCTGTGTCAGGGAGGCTTTTCCTTGGGAGTCATGCCCCATATTGGGGGGAATGTTGTGTATTTATTTTGTGTTTGGCTTAGAAAGAGGCCACATGTGACTAGCAAAGAGGTTTTCAGGAGGTAACTCTTATGCATTAAGTATATTTAAACTAAGCTTCAATTTTACAGGAATAAGGTTCATCCATATAAGCATTAAGAACAAGGACTTGACAATAAACTTGTTTTCTTTTCCTTGGCACAGCTTATATATTCCAGAGATGTCTGACATTTTATTTGAGAAAGTAGCAGGGTTTCCACAGGATGGAAGTTTAATACTTTGTTAGCTGCTGTGTGAGCTTCTCTCTATTGAGAAAACATATCTATTACAATGCAAACACATTCATATCCCATACAGGTATGTTTAAGGTGCATTTTTCTATATATATATCACTCCACTATCAACACCCTGTACTAGTGACATAACTTTGTTATAGATCCTGAAAGAAAATTCTTCAAGTTGTATTCTTAATTACAATCTTTGGCCACCCCAAAATTCACTGACTTATATGGTTGCTGATTTTATCCTCTGGTTTTACTTCTAGCTCCATAGATGGGCAAATACTTCCCCTTTTAATCAGATTCACATTCACTTCAGGAATCTTAATTACACTCACGTTTCTGCACAAATATCTCCTCTGTCCATTCCCAAACTGTTAAATTAAACCGAATTATAAATTAGGCATATATTTAGCATTGGCTCATCAATCTTTACTCTTCTTTTATTATTTAACAACCTATCATCCAGACTCTTCCTTTATGAGTATGCTCACTATTCTTAGTTCATATCAGTGAGATCATACAATATTTGTCCTTTTTTGTCTGGCTTATTTCACTGAAATAAGATCCTCAGGGTGCATCCATGTTGTCACATGTGCCAAAACCCCATTACTTCTTTCAGCCACATAATATTCCATCATCTGTTTATACCACATTTTGTTTATCCTTTCATTTGTAGATGGACATCTGGGTTGCTTCCATCATTTAGAGATTATGAATAATGCCCATTGGTATGCACATATCTGTTCATTTCCCTGTTTTCAATCCTACAAAGTATATACCTAGTAGTTAGATTGCCAGATAATATGACAATTCTATACTTAGCTTCCAGAGGAACTGTCAAATTGTACTCCATGGTTACTGCACCATTTTACATTCTCACCAGCAGTGAATTAGTGTCCCTATTTCTTCGTGTCCTCTCTAACTCTTGTATTTTTTGTTTTTTTAATAGCAGCCAGTTTCACAGTTTTGCATTTCCCTGTTAGCATGATCTTGAGCATCTTTTCAAGTGTTTCTTTAGCCATCTGTATATCTTCTTTGGAAAAGTGTCTTTTCAAGTCTCTTGCCCATATTTAAATGGATTGTTTGTGTTTTTATTGTTGAGTTGTAGGATTTCTTTATATATGTTGGATATTAGACCCTTACGAGATATGTGGTTTCCAAATATTTTCTAACAGTAAGTACACTCCATTTTCAATTTCCTGATAACCCCTTTGAAACACAAAAGATTTTAATATTGAAGAGGTCTGATTTATCTGTTTCTTTTGTTGCTCATGCTTTGTGTGTAAAGTTTATGAAACCATTGCCTATCACAAAATCACATAGGTGCTTCCCTACACTATCTTATATGAGCTTTATGGTCCTGGCTCTTATATTTTGACATTTGATCCATATTGAGTGAATGTTTGTGTAGGGTATGAGATAGGGATACTCTTTCATTCTTTTGGTTATGTATATCCAGTTCTCCCAGCACCATTTGTTTGAGAAACTCTTTTGTCCCAGTTGAGTAGACTTGGCAGCCTTGTCAAATATCAGTGTACCATAAATATGAATGTCCATTTCTGAACTCTCAATTCAGTTCCATTAGTCAATATGTCTATTCATGTGCCAATACCATGCAGTTTTGACATTGTATCTTTGTAGTGTGCTTTAAAGTCAGTTAGCATGAGTCCTGCAGCTTCTTTTTTCTGTTTCAAGATGTTTTTGACCTTTGGAAGCCCTTTCCCCTTTCAAACAAATTTGATAATTTTCCCTACAATTTTCATCTTTGGCTTATGCAACATGCAGTGATCATGTGCCAGATTCCAGTGTCCTCAAGTGTTCATCATCTTTTGTTCTCCACAATTCTTCATTTACATTTGGGATTGAAAAAGTCAACCTGTATTTTTATTGTTTTTTATTTATTTATTTATTTTTCATTGTGGGTAAAAATCAAAATTTTCACAATACATACCAATATTTGTAAAATGATATATAAATATATATGCATATATGTGCATTTGCTTACAAAAAGGATTTATATATATATAAAGGTGCTTAGATTACCTAAATATTACATGGAAACTATAGGGATTCCCATGTTCTCCACTTCCCGCACTTCCCACCACATCCCACACAAACACCTCCCACAAGTGTGGCCCATCACCCTCAATGGACTTACTCATCTTGGGGCCTTGCCATCAACCATAGACCACAGTTCACATCACAGACCACACTCTCTCCCACACAGCTCTGAATGGTGTGTGCTGATTTAAAATGGCCTACATCCGTTGCCAAAACGGCACTCAGGACAACCTCCAAGTCCTGAAAAAGCCCCTGTATTTCAACTGCACATCCCCTCCCTGCCCTCGAAGTGTCCAGTGGCCACCGGCTCCACCTCACTGTACTAATTTCTTCCATTGTTAGAATCATCATATGTGTTCAACAGCATTCCATCAAGTCCACTCTAGTCCATAGTTCTTCAACCCAATCCTGAGGGGACAGGGATGGTGATGTCCACTCCATCTCCAAGTGAGAGAGGGCTTGTATCCCATGGATGGTGGGTGGGATGATCCTGCCTGCAGATGCAGGCCCTCTCCATTTCCTGGGATGGCTGTTGCCCATCGTTGTCTCCTCTCCAGGTAAGTTGGATGAGTGAATTGAGCTGTAGGGTAGGAGTTGCAGCTCCACCGAGATTCCACGCACACCTGGTACATAGGTAGACCAGAGGCTCCAGTCTCTGGAAGTATACCTAAAAACTCCAGCATCACATATAGGTTTGAATAGAAGGGACTGATGAACCATGTGCAGGGAGGACTTATTTGAGTCCAATTCTGTCACTCTCAAGAGCACATATTTGAAAATAGAGCCACTGAAAAGGCGTCAGTCTCTGGGGCTATCCCCCCTTATATAGGACCTGGGTGTCTCCAGAGCTCTCAGGAGCCCCTCTGTGTAGGGTGATATGCACTTTGATGTTCCATGAGCTCCTACTGAGGTGTGTGTAAGCATTACCTCTGGGATGACCTCCCAACTCTCTTTGAAGTCTCTTAGCCATTTGAACTCATTTTCTTTACCTTTCCCCCCTTTTGTTCAAAGTCTTTTTCCAATTGTGTTGCCAGTTGGCACTTGGTATTAAACCCTTTTTGCCAGGTAGGCTCATCCCTGGGAGTCATGTCTCTTGTTGAGGGAAGGTAATGCATTCATATGCTGAGTTTGGCTTAGAAAGGGATCCCATTTGAGCAACAAGGAGGCTCTCAGGTGACAACCCTTAGGCACTGCATAACAGTAAGCTAAGTTTCAGTTACAAAAGCAAAGACTCATAAGGGTAGTCATCAATTACAAGAACTCCTCAGTGGACCATCTTCTTCTGACAGACACTGTCCCTGCACTCAGAGGACTGTTGCTGCTCCCTTGGAGAATGTGGCAGAGCTCTCCAGGCTAGGAATTCAGATTCCCTCATTTGTTGAGTGATTGTCCACCCACCGTGACCATGTCCCATCCTTTGATCTTTTGAATAATTTTGTCTATCTTTCATGTATATTCAGATGAACTTACTCCCATGAATGTTCCCTACAATTTTCATCTTTGGCTTATGCAACATGCAGTGATCGTGTACCAGATTCCAGTGTCCTCAAGTGTTCATCATCTTTTGTTCTCCACAATCCATCATTTACATTTGGGATTGAAAAAATCAACCTCTATTTTTATTGTTGTTTTGTTTTTTATATCTGTTAGAATTTTATTCCATGAAATATCAGGCATATGGCACTTGAGGCTTTTACTCTGTACTCTGGTGTTCTGCACATATATTCTGCTGTACAGTGCTGTCTTTAAAATTTTTCACTTCTATTCCCCTCGTAAACCAGAGGACTGAAGGCTGTCTTGGATTTCCATAACTTATTATGGTTACTGAGTTTGTAGTATTGCAGTTGGTGGTTATGTGCATTCTGTTGTCACCTTTTTTGTGATATGAATATTGTTATTTCCTTCAAAAACCAAAATAGCTCAGGTTAGTGTTTTCCTGCTATTTCTTTAGCTGCACCAATTCCAGAGAAGATGGATGTGGATGGGAAGCAGGAGATCTGAGCTTGTGTCTGAGACCTGGGGGGTGGCTTGGGCCAGAGCAGCCTCCTAAGGAGGGTCAGTACTGAAAAGTTGGGAATGGGGGATCAGTAAAGGAGAAGGAAAAGAGCATCCTACTCTCATGCTCAGCCCTTCTCTGCATACACACCTGGACAGTCCCTAACTGAGGCTCTGGGAGCATCGCAATGGAATTGCTATGATGTTTGTATCATCCCTTATTCCATATGGCTCAATACAAGGATGTCCTTGAATAATATCACTTAATTCTTATTGCCCATTTTGATGGTTAGGTTAATGTGTCAACTCGGTCAGGTAATTGTTTCCAGGTGTTTGTTCCAGCAAGGACTGGGCTAATTGTAATAAAAGAGCATTTATGGACTTCAATCACAAGTGAATTTACTGTGAGGATGGCTGATTACATCTGCTTCAACCAGGGAGATTACATCATCAATGGGTGATGCTTTTATCCAATCAGTTGAATGCCTTAAAAGGGGGAGTAATTTTAACATTCAGAGAGAATTTCCCAGCTCATCGTTGGACAGGCAACTTCTCCCAGAAACTCATCAAGGACCTTTCATCAGACTTTCATCGGAGTCCCTGGTTTGCAGTCTGCCTGTGGAAACTGGACTTGTGCATCCCCACAGTCACGTGAAAGACTCTTTTAAAATCTCATATTATTGACAGATATCTCCTGTTGATTTTGTTTCCCAAGAGAACTGTGACTAATACACCCACCATGCAGGATTAAAGTTGACTTATATTAGAAATAAATCTATGAATGCTGAGCATGTGATAATATATAACTCAGAGATTGACACATTTCCTGGAAGACATTGAAGCTTGTGGGTTTCATTCTTTTAAATTACCATGTTATTTGCTAAAATGATAGGTGAAAAGAGTACCCTGAGAATTACATATTAACAAGTTAAAGAGCCTTGCATAGCATGATTTATTTTGAGAGACTTAACCCTCTGTGTGTTCCAAAAAGTCTTACCCTCATATAGTGTGTGTAGTAGGCAACAGTTTGAATCAAATGAAAAGTGATAACAAAAACATTTATAATTTCTTTCTGCCATTTTTGCACACCATAATTGACAGCCCAAGTGTGACCTATAATTTTCCCTTAAATGATATAATATTATGAGGGGTTTAAGTTGTAACTAAGTTGCTTTGGAGTTGGTCTGCATGAGTTTGGTCCACATGTTTCATTGGCCCTCATCTGAGGGTCAGAAATATGTTCTGAGATCCCTCTTTTTCTCTCCCACAGTCTCTATATAAAGAAGAGTAAAATGGAATATGACTCAGAATTCTACTGAAAGTTATTTTGTGAACCAAAGTAACATGCAAAGAATAATACCCACAACCCACACTAGCACTTTCACATTATTTTCTAAAATAACCATGAGATCAGATTGTAGAGTCACAACTTCGTAAAAGACTGCCCCTTCCTCATATTTCCCCACACTTCTTAAGTTTCTTTTTTGAGAGCTGTTGATTTTTTCCAACTTTCTGTTTTAAGGGTTGACAATACATTTGAAATAACTTAACCAATATACTACTGCAGATGTGTAAAATTATACTGAGTGTTTCTAGGGGAAAGCAACTGAGAGGGTGAGAGTGAACTATTTAACTGTAATATTAATTATAAAACCTGAAAAAAGAGTAGAATGTTAAATTATATGTGTGCTGTACCCATAACCCAGAGTCGTTTTACTTAAAACCATCTTCTGCTAGATCTTGGTCTTTATCTTCCCACTTCAACATTTTAACATGCATTCTAAGCTCAGCATCTCATTGACTTAGACACCCCCAAGGAACAAAATAATTAAAATGTGTTCTTCTATGTGAATGATCATCAAATGGATTAACCGTGTTTCCATGCTTATGGAAGTGAGGTCAGATTTTGACCCACATTGTTGTTTTCTATACTCTGCAGCTTTAAACCTATATCCTATGGGTGGGTTAATTAAAGAAAACTTTTAATGGAAACAAGTCTGAGCCTAGATGAAAACTGGATCTTTAAAATAACTTTAAAGGAACTAGATGTCAGATTCTTTATTTGAATATAGTGAATATATTCAAATAGTGGATTTGGGGAAAAGGCAATAGATTTCACCATGAAATGGTGGCCTAGACCTTTATATCACAGAAAATCATCCACAGGAAACCAGCAGAAGGTAATTAGGGTCAGATCTGAGAATCTGAACTAATCTGCTTTGAATAATATTACATCTAAATTCAGAAGCTTTCTATGGAATATCAAATCTAATTGTATAGTTATCTTAGAAAATTTGGGAAGAAAGGGGGGAATTCTGTAATATTTGAATTAAGACTATTCCCTTTTCCACTCCAGACTGCTATAGGAAAAAAACTCAAGTCTACCCCTCTACCTGTCCCCAAATCAGAACGGTTTCTCACCTGATGGAACAGACAATCAATAATTTCTCAACCATTTTTGCAGCTGTATATTGCCAAGGTTAATTTCAGGGGTAGGTGGCAGAGAGGTGTATACTTCTGTTTTCCACCCAGCTCCTACTTGTGGAACACAAACTGTACTTTTGGTATGGGTTCCACTGAGAATCATGACACCCTGATTGCCACTGTGCATGCTCAGAAAGTAGTTGTTCCATGCCAAGAGAAGTAAGCTGTCAAGATTTCAGTCTACTTCCCTCCCTCCAAAGAGTGCTTAGTTCCAAAATCAAGAGTGCCTCTCATTGAGAAGTTTTCCATTGTTCACAACCACAGCTCTAGAGCCCTGATTCAGAAATCTTGCTTATGTGGAGAAGAAAGTTCTAAAAGAGCTAACTATTCATCTGTTTTCAAAGGAACTGGCTACTTTTGTGACAGAGTGGAGAAAGTCAAGCCTACAGAAAGCCCCCAAAACAGTGTGATTGTTGGGTATAAGTAAATTAGAAGAGATTTATGTATTCATTGAAGATACAGATTAAACTGCTGTTCAACTAATTTGTGAGAGAAAACCAAAGAAGGAGATGGCTTGGAAGAATTTTCCTTAGGATATGAGAAATATCAAACATCAAGCTCAATAAAATTTCTTCAAGTGAGATGAATCTGATTGGATTAGTCTGTAGAGTAACTATGCCTCAGGTCATTGTTGAAAACAATATAGACATAAACCTGGAATCAGTGTAGCATAATACCTTACTGTGGTCAGGGAAACAGTATAAGGAAGCCCTGTCCAAACCACTGTCATCATAAGGTGACTATAGAGTTAACCAAAATTGTGCATCTCACAGAAGGGTCATTCGAGCCTTAACATATTGCAAGGTGCAGGAATTGACTTCAGTAAAATCATCCAGGAGGTTACTTAAAAAACAAACAAAGGAAAAATAAAAAGTCCATACACTCAGGAGAGCCATGCCATACTGGCATCATGGCATGAAAAGAAATAGTTAAATATGACCTCTACCCTTGACAAAAAAAAAAAAAAAAAAAAAAAAAAAAAAGCATAAAAATGCTTGTTTTATAGGACTTAAGTAATAGTTAAATGAAAAATACTTCTAAGTAGCCATTACATTCCATATTCAAGGAATTAGGGGGAAACAGGATTAAAGAAGGAAAGAATGGTGTGATGGATGATGGAAATATTGTCTCAAAGAGAATAAGAGCCAAATAGAAATTCTGGAGTTGAAAAGTATTATTATTATTATTATAAACTTAAATGAAGTCACTAGACTGTTCTACAGTAGATTTCAAGTAGCAGAAAGAATAGAAAACTTGAAGAAATATCAATAAAGTTTATGCAATCTCAGTGAGAGAGAAAAAACAATAAAGAAAAATGAACAGGGCCTCAGAAAAAATGTGAGACATTATGAAGTGTTATGGCTTATGCATAATGAAAGTATCAGAAAAAGAGAGAAAAGAAGGGAGGAAAAAAAGGATTAAAAAGATAATGGCTGGGATGCAGATATGGCTCAAATACTTCAGCACCCACCTACCACATGGGAGGTCCCAGATTCAGGAACTGGTGCTTCCTAAAGAAGACAAGGAGATGCCCACATCTATCACAATGGGAGCTAGATGCCACACCCTACTGCAACAAGAGCTAGATGCCTGCACTCTGCAGCAATGAGCAAACACCTAAATGAAAGATGACATAAGTTGGCAGACACCACAGCCCATGGGGAATGGAAGTAGCTCAGGCTGTTGGGCATTCCCACTTGGGAAGTCCTGGGTTCTGTTCCCGATGCTTCCTGGAGAAGGCAAAGCAAACAATGAGCAGACAAGGAACCATCTTGGGAAGGAAGGAGATAAATTGAAAAAAAAAAAGAAGTTAAAAAGATATTGACTGAAAACTTCCAAACTATGTAGAAAGACACTAACCTACAAATCCTGGAAGTGCATCAAACTACAATTAGGATAAATGCAAAGAAGTCTATAAACAGATGCATAGTCATAAATGCCAAGAAAAATCTGAAAGAAAGAAGACAAAAATTACACATAATCTACAAGGGAATTCCAATAAAATTAACAACATGTTTCTGAGTGGAACCAATATATATATTAAAACAGCTCAAATGAAAAATAACTGTCAACTAGAAATACTACTTACAGCAAATCTATCTTCCAGAATAGAAGATGAAATAAAGACATTCCCAGTTAAACAATAACTCCAAGATTTGTTTCTAGCAAACCTGCCTTAGAAGAAATACTTTGGGAAGATCTTCAGGGTAAAAGCAAGGAACTAAAACATGGTAAATTTAGATCCAATGAGAACAAAAGTAAAGAAAACAGAACACTTGTAAATATAATGTGTAATTGTGGAAGATGGTAGATACTGGAGAAAGTATCCACAAATGCTGAAGCAAAGAAAAAGGAAAATAACATAAAGGAAACTATGATCCCAGAATTCTGGTCCTACTCCCTCCCCTTACTTGATCTTTTAAAGATTTGGGATAAATCAGAGTTAAGGAAGCCAGGATTTCTCATTCCACTATGACCACAGATTTTAAAGTCAATTGCAAGTGTGTGTTAGAACCCTAAACATATCCAAGAAACAGGTCCCAAGTCCACAGAGTCCCAGAGATGAAAGCAAGCCATGTGAGAATGCCATCTGCATAAAGACTCCATGAGGAAGAAAGGAAAATTTAACAATGACAGGAAAGTGATTCACTCATTAAATGCAGTTCCTGTTGGTTGCTCCACATAAACACGGAACAGACTTTTCTCGAGTGACCCACCTTTCTGGGGTGGCCCCACTTGGCTCCCTGGGCATGTATTATAATGCAGAAGAAACTGGCATAGAAAAGCCTCAGGGAGAGAAAAAGGGGGTTAAACTGGAGGTGCTGATACCTGAAAAATGCAAGAAAAATGGGACCCTGAGTGAGTGAGAGAATTTAAACAAAAGATAGGAGCTGGGGAGAACATTCTGCACGAAAACAAACATAACAGATAAAGATTCCCAGAGAAAGAACAGAGGAAAGGAAGCTTTCTTCTGAAGATGAAGTAATTGCACAAAAATTGCTATCTCAAAAATTGTACTGAATATCCAGTGCAATAATCAGGTGAGGAAGAGCTGAAAAATTAAAATCAATTAAACATAAGCAATTCTAAAGTTCTTAAAATAAGATAGAGTAAGCATCAAAGAAGATCCTTAGCACAGACAATCAATAATAAATGTTAAGTAAGAGAGAGAAACTGGAGTGTTCCAGGAAGATGGAGGATTAGAGAGACATAGGACTTAATTCTTTCCCAGAAAATTAGGTAGATAACAGGAAGAAATGGCCTGAAAAATGTTTTAGGGTTTAGTGCACAGGGGAAGGCTGGACGCTACCCAGAAGAGAGAGAGGCAAAGGAAAAGAAACTCAGTGAGAAAACTCTGAAAGTAAAAGCTGCAGATGTAGCTGCCAGTGCCAATACCTCACCCTCAGAGCAGACAGCTTTGAATTCTGTCTTCTGGCCAGTGGCTATGGATAGAGGGTCCCACTCGGTTCAATTCCCCAAGAAACGGAAAAGAGAAGGATGCAGCCTAGGGCCTATGTGGTTTTGGCAAACAAATTTGGTCTTCTGTGTGCCATGAGGCCTTCCATGAGGGTGGAACACCATAGTTTGCTCTGGGAAGAAGCAGGGACAAATGATATCCAACTCTCACAAACACCTTCCCTACAGACTGGGACTGGTTGTTGAGGATGCAGAGGATACTGGACTTATTTCCTACCCAGGAAAATGAAGTTGGCTGCCAGCAAATTTTGGATAACAGTTGAGAAAATTTGATTTGTGAGCCTCTGAATAGCTGTGAGGCAAGATCTTCTGTCACATTGTTGCAGTCAGTGTTGCAGTAACTCATTCCAACCAGAGTTTGAACTGAGAGGGTTGATAAAGACCACCCCCAGGTGGTGGACCAAGGAAGTGCATATGAGTAAATTAAGAGTAAATACATAAGAGAAGCTTGCTTTACAGTTTCCCTTTCAAGGCCTGTGGCAGTGGATCTGTAACCCATTATTGGGTCCAGGGTCAGGATTTGAGTGATAAATCCAGGATAAATCCTAAAGTGCTAAAGCAGGTTGAAATAAGAATAAAAGAATGGCAGTAAGACACAGCATCCCATCCCTAAATCTTTATGCAAGACAGAGTAATTGAGCATCAGAGTAAACTGACCATCATTATCAGATGCCTGGATATCAACAAAATATTATTACATATTATGAAAATGGAATATAGTCCAAGCAAAGGAATATATTAAAGCCCCAGAAGAGACACAAGGCTGGAGAAAACTAATCAATGAATTTCATTTAAATCTCCTAAATCAAATCAATGAGTTGAAAAAGAATATGACTAAACAGATAAGGACAATAAGAGGACACTAGGCAAACACAAAGAAGAATTTGAAAACCTGAAAAGAAAAATAACAAGGCTTATGAGAATGCAAGACACAATAGGTGAGATTAAAAGCACATTAGAGGAGTACAACAGCAGACTCAAAGTGATAGAAGAAAGAAAAAGTGAGGAAGAGGACAGAGCAGCTGAAATTGAAGTGAGAGAACAGAGAGATAAAAGAATGGAAAAAAAATTGAGCAGGGTTTCAAAGAGTTGTATGGTAACATAAAGCACAATTACATACATGTCATGGGCATTCCAAAAGGAGAAGAGAATGGGAAAAGGGACAGAAAGTGTATTTGAGGAAATAATGGTTGAAAATTTCCCAATGCTCATGAAAAAAAATTAATTTACATATCCAAGAAGCAGAGCTTAACCCAGTCACAATAAATATGAAGGGACCTAATTCAAGCACATAATACTCAGAATGTCAAATGACAAAGATAAAGACAAAATTCTGAAAGCAGAAAAGGAAAAACAAAACATCACATACAAGGGATGTCCAGTACGATTTAGTGTGGATTTCTCATCAGAAATCATAGAGGTGAGAAGACAGTGGTAAGAAATCATAAGGATACTGAAAGAAAAAAATTGCCAGCCTAGAATTCTCTATCCAGTAAAAAAGTCCTTCAAATATGAAGGTGAGTTTAAAATATTCATAAATAATCAGAAACAAAGGAATTTATAAAAAAGGGGTACAATGATCAGGAAGCATTAAAAGGAACCTTATTCACCAAAAGGAAAATCAGGTGAGACAGGCTTTGGTGAGAGTGTAGAAGGGAAGACTATCAGACAGAATAACCAAAAATGTAAAAAGATGGACAAAAATAGGATATGACATATAAAAGCCAAAGAATAAAATAGTGGAAGTAAATAATGCATTTGCAGTAATATCATTGAATATGAATGGATTAAACCCCACAATCAAAAGATATAGACTGACAGAATAATAAAAATAAAACATGAGCAATCCATATGCTATCTACAATAGAATCACATTAGATCTGTGAATGCAAATCAGATGAAATGGAAAGGTTGGAAAAAGATATTCCATGACAACAGTAACCAAACAGAGCAGGGGTAGTTAAAGTCTGATCAGGAAAAAATCAGACTTTAAATGCAAAAAATTTTAAGAGATGCAGAAGGCCATTATATATTAATAGAGTGGACAATCAACCAGGAAGAAGTAACAGTCACAAAAATCTATGCACCTAACAAGGATGCTCTAAAATGCATCAGACAAATCCTGGCAAAACTGAAGGGAAAAATATTTTTACAATAATGTTTGGAGACTTCAACACACCATTCATATCATTAGTTAGAACAACTAAACAGAAGATCAACAAGGAAACAGAGAACCTGAACTATATGATAAATCAGCTAAACCTAAAGGACCTATACAGAACAATGCATCACAAATTAGGGGTTATACATTCTCCTCATGTGCTCATGGATCTTTCTCCAGGACAGACCACATGTTGGGTCACAAACAGGACTCAATAAATAAAAAAAGATTGAAATTATACAAAGCACCTTCTAAGAGCATAATGGAATGAAGCTGGAAATCAATTTACAGACAGGAAAGGGGGAAATTCAGAAATGTGTGGAGGCTAAACACACTTCTAAACAATCAGTGGGTGAAATAAGAAATTGTAAGAGAAATTAGTAACTATCTGAAGGCAAATGAAAATGAGGACACAACTTTTCAAAACATATGGGATACAGGAAAGGCAATGCAGAAAGGGAAATGTTCAGCCCTAAATGCCTATTTTAAAAAAAGACCTAAATTTGAAGACCAACCTGAATATCAGGAGGACCAAGACAGCAAACCAATCCCAAAACAAGCAAAAGAAAAGAAATAGTAAAGATTAGAGTAGAAATAAGTGAAATTGAAGGAAAAAAAAAACAATAGGGAAACTTTAAAACAAAAGCTAGCTCTTTGAGAAGATCAATAAAATTTTCAACCCCCTAGCAAGACAACAAAGAAAAAAAGAAGAAGATGCAAATAAATAAAATCAGAACTGAAATAGGGGGTGTTACATTGGACATCACAGAAATAAAAAGATTTATGAGGAGATTATGAGAAACTGTATGCCAACAAAGTAGGAAATCTAGATGAAATGGACAAATTCCTAGAAATGCACAAACTTCACTGAAGAATCACAGTTAAAGAAATTGAACCAATCATGAAAAATCTCTAACAGGGAGCAGATGTGGCTCAAGCTGCTGAGAACCTGCTTCCTACATGGGAGGTCTGGGTTCAGTTTCTGGTACCTCCTGAAAAACAAACTGCAAACAAAGCAAAACAAAAAACTACTCAGGAGAGCTGATGTGGATCAGGGTTGAGCATTTGCTTCCCTCGTATGAGGGTCTAGGTCCAATTCCTGGACCCTGGTACTTAAAAATAAAATTTCCCAACAAAGATAAATTCAGGACCAGATGGATTTGCATGTGAATTCTACCAAGCATTTCCAGAAGATTTAAAAGCAATCCTGTTTAAACTCTTCAAAAAATGTGAAGAGAAGGGAAAATCACCCAACATATATAAACCAAGATCACCCTAAAACCAAAGCCAGATAAAGACACTACCAGAAAAGAAAATTACAGACCTATCACTCTAATGAGCATAGATGCAAAAATTCTCAATGAAATACTTACAAATATAATCCAGTAGTATATTAAAAAAATTAAACACCACTACCAAATAAGATTTATTCTTGGTATGCAAAGGTGGTTCAACACAAGAAAAAATCAATTACCATAATATATCACATTACCAAATTGAATTTAAAAAACCACATGATTATCTGTAGAAAAGGCATTCAACTAAATCCAGCATCCTTTCTTAGTAAACACTTCAAAAGACAGGAACAAATGAAAAGATACTCAATATGATTAAAAGCATATACGAAACAAACAGCCAACATTATACTCAATGGAGAAAGGTTGAAAGCTTTCCCTCTAAGATCAGGAACAAGACAAGGATGCCCAATGTCACCACTGTTCCTCAACATTGTACTAGAAGATCCAGCTAGAGCAATTAGACATGAAAAAAATTTATAAATGCTATCCAAATAGGAAAAAGGGAAGTAAAGCTCTCATTATTCACAGATGACATGATCCTATATTTAGAAAATATTGAAATTTCTATGACAAAGCTACTTGACCTGATAAACAAGTTCAGCAAAGTGGTAGGATACAGGATCTACTTGCAAAAATCAGTAATGTTTCTGTACACTAGTATTGAACAATATGAGGAGGAAGTCAGGAAATAATTCCATTTACAATAACAACAAAATAGCTCAAATACCTAGGAATCAATTTAACCAAGGATGTGAATGGTCTACACTCAGAAAATTACAAGACACTGCTAAAATAAATCAAAAGAGACCTTAACAATTGGAAAGACATTCCCCATTCATGGATTGGATGACTAATTATCATGGAGATGTCAATAGTACACAAACTGACTTACAGATTCAATGCAATAACAATCAAAATTCCAACAATCAAATTTATTAATAAAGAAGCAATTGCCAAATTTATATGAAAGGAGAAGGTTATCTGAATAGCAAAAAATATCCTAAAAATGGACAGAGATGTGGGTGGACCCTTAGTGCCTGACCTTGAAACATATTACAAAGCTACAGTGGTCAAAACAAAAAGGAATATAATTGAGTCTAGAAAGAGACCCACACCTATACAGCCAATTGGTTGTTGACAAATGTACCAAGTCCACATAGCTGATACAAAATAGTCTGTTCAACAAACAGTGAAAGGCAAACTGGATATCCATACAAAAAGAATGAAAGAGGACTCCCTATACAAGAATCAACTCAAAATGCATCAAAGACCTAAATATAAAAGCCAAAATGATACACCTACTAGAAGAAAATGTAGGGAAACATTTACAAGATTTTATGGTAGGTGGTGGTTTCTTGGACCTTAGACACAAAGCACAAACAACTAAAGAAAAATTTAATGAATGAGATCTGCTCAAAATTAAACACTTTTGCAAGTCAAAGGTCTGTCAAAGTGGTGAAAAGGCAGCCAATTCAATGGGAAAATATTTGGAAGTCACATATCTGATAAGGGTTTAATACTCATAATATATAAAGAGATACAACAACTCAAGAATAAAAAGCCAAATGACCTGATTAAAATATGAGCTAAAGACTTGAATACACATTTGTCCAAAAAAGAAACACAAATGGCAAAACACACAAAATATTATCAACATCACTAGGGATTATGGAAGTGCAAATCAATATTATGAGATATCATTTCATGCATTAATATTGAGTGCTTAACATATTAGTCTCTTTTCTTTTATTAGGCACTGCCTATGTTTTTAAAAGATGCTTGCATTCTAATTGAGAATATAGCAGGACTCCCCAGGATGGGAGTTCAATATTTTCTTGTTTTATGGTGTATTTCTCCACTCACTCAGATAATCAAAATAATATTAAATTCCCATCCTGGGAAGTCCCACTACATTCTCTATTGAGGGGCAAGAATCCCTAGAATACATAGCAGTGCCTAATGAAGAAGGACATAACAATACCATAGGCCCTTGACATTGATGGTTATACTCATGTACCTTGTTCTTCTGAAATTGAAATTTTGCCTAGTATTATATATTGCCTATATTTGAGACTCCTCATTGCTCAAATGTGGACTCTCTCTAAGCCAAATTCAGCATATAAACTCACTACCTTTTCCCCAGTGTAGGATATGACTCCCAGAGATCAGCTTCCCTGGCACTGAGGGAGTATTACCAAGCACCAACTAGCAATGCCTTTGGTCAAAGAGCTTTACTAAAAGGGGGAAATAATAAATACAAATGAGTTTTTATGGGTAAGTGATTTCATGAGTCAGGAGGTCATTTCGGAATTTATGCTAATACACATCTCAGGGGAATCTCTTTGACAGCTACATTAAAAAGTGCCTCAAGCAGGGGGGTCCTGAGGGCTCTAGAGACATCTAGACATTATATGCAAGATAGGAAATTTCAGGACTTCAGCAGCCTGATTGTGGGCCTTGCCCTTGGTATCAGATACTCCAATGTATCAGACTTAGACTCATTTCTAATTTTCCTACACATGGCTCTTATCCTCCTTTTATTTAAGCCTATAATTAGTACTATTCTCATTAAATATATGTCCCAGAGACTTAAATATTCAGTCTGTTCACATGCTGGTTGAGTGCTGAATCCTAGCAGAGTTGCAACACCTACTCTCCACTTCATTGAAGCCACTCAGGAAATCTAACACAAGGATGATGAGGGGCAATGCTCATCCCCACAAAAACAGAGAGTATTTACAACTGCAAGGAAGACAATTCCATCTATCTGCCCTATGGATCTAAGACACCTCTCAATCAGAAACAGAATGGGCATAACCACCTGAAAATCCTCAAGATTGAGGAAGGAACAAACATGAGGAAGGGATGCAATTATGGACTAAAGTAGACTTATTATTATTCTACCAATGGAAGAACTTGTAACACTGATATAAAGATAGTGGTCATCAGAGTTGCTGTGAGGATGGAGAGGGAAGAATATGTGTAACATGGGACATATGTGGGACATTGGAATTGTTCTGAATGACATTGCAATGATAGATACAGTCCACTTTACATTTTGTCAAAACCTATAAAAATTGTGCCATGCAAAGTGTAAATTATAATGTAAACTATCAAGTATGATTAGTAGCAATGCTTCAATATTTGTTCCTCAATTGTAACAAATGTATCATGTTAATGAAATATGTTATTAATGGGAAAATTGTGGGAGAGGGAGGCAGTGGGGCATATGGGAATCTTCCTATATTTTTTTCTACATACTTTCTTATTTTTTTGAAGATACCTAGATTACATAAATGTTACATAAAAAGTATAGGAGAATCCCATATGTCCTGCTCCCTACTCCTCCAACACTTTCCCACATTAAAAACATCATTCATTAGTGTGGCACATTTGTTACAATTGATCAACACATTTTGGAGCATTGCCACTAAGCATGGATTATAGTTTACATTGTAATTTACACTCTGTCATACAAAATTGTAAATTATGACAATATATACAACGGCTTGTAACTGTCTTTTTAAAAAATATATATTTTAAAAGATGCTTAGATTAAATAAATGTTTCACAAAAATTACAGGGATTTCCATGTTCCCCATGTCCTAAACCTCCCACAACATCTCACATAAACATCATTCATCAGTGTGGCACATCACCTGCAATCGATATACACATCCTGGGGCTCTGCCACCAACCATGGACCATAGTTCACACTGTAGACCACACTCTCTCCCACAGAGTTCTGCATATTATATGCTAATGTAAAATGGCCTATATCTGTCGTTGCAATGTCACTCAGGATAACTCCAAAGTTATTACAACAGCTTTTCCCTTTCCTGCCTCAAAAGTGTCCAGTGGTCACTGGCTCACCCTCACTGTTGTAATTTCTTCCATTGCTTGAATCACATTATGTCTACAACAGAATATCATTAAGTCCACTCTAGTCCATAGCTCTTCCCCCAATCCTGAGGAGTTTGGGATGGTGATGTCTACTAAACCTCCAAGTGAGAGGGGGCTTATATCCCATGGATACAGTGGATGGGATTATCCTGCCTGAAGCTGCAGGCTCTCTCCCTTCCCTGGGATGGCCATTGTCCATCATCATGTCCTCACCAGGTGATTGGGGGAGTCCATTGAGCTGTAGAGTAGGAGTTGAAGCTTCACCAAAATTCCAGGCACAGCTGGCACATGGGCAGGCCAGAGGCTCCAGCCTCTAGAAGTACACCTACAAACTCCAGCATCACATACAGGTTTGACTAGAAGGGACTGATGGACCATGTACAGTGAGGACTTATTTGAGTCCAATTCTGTCACTCTCAGGAGCACAGATTCCAAAGTAGAACCCACTAATAAGACATCAATCTCTGGAGCTATCCCCCCTTATATAGGACACGGGTGTCTCCAGAGCCTTCAGGAGCCCCTCTGTGTGGGGTGATATCCACTTTTGTGTTCTATGAGATCCTACTGAGATGTGTGTAAGCATTACCTCTGGGATGACCTCCTGACTCTCTTTGAAGTCTCTTAGCCACATGAACTCATTTGTCTTTATCTTTTCCCCCTTTTATTCAAGATCTTTTTCCAGTTGTATTGCAAGTTGGCACTTGGTATTAGTCCTCATTTCCAGGGATGCTGATCCCCGGTAGTCATGCCCCATACCAGGGGGAAGGTAATGCACTCATATGCTGAGTTTGGCTTAGAGATAGGCCACATTTGAGCAATAAGGTGGCTTTCAGGTGGCAACATTTAGGCACCCCATAACAGTAAGCTAAGTTTCAATTATCAGAGCAAAAACTCATAAGGCAAAATCATCAATAACAAGAACCCATCAGTGGACCCTACTCCTTTGCCAGACATTGCCCCTGCACTTGGGGGACTGTTGCTGCTCCCTTGGAGAATGTGGCAAAACTCTCCAGGCTGGAAACTCAGTATTTCCTCATTTATTGAGTGATTGTCTACCCACTGTGACCATGTCCCACACCTTGATAATTTGAACAATTTTATATATCTTTTGTGTATATTCAGGTAAACTTCCTCCCATGAATCCCCCATCCCAGATATCCCCCATCAATGATCATCTCCTGTCCCCTCTGTAACCCTTCTGTGATCCAAACCTTCCTTGAAGATGAAGCCCATATTATAGCCAAATACAATTAATAGGAAAATGAAATAATAAAGATAAGTTTAAATATAAGAGATAAAATACAAGGAAACTTAAAAAATAACACTAGAAATAAAATAAAATTAAAGGATTCAGATATTCAAAAAATGGGAAAAACCAAAAAAAATTTTTAAAAAGTTTTTTTCTCTAACATTTTTCCTTTTATCACTTCATTATCGGGTATCCACTCTGTACTGTGACACCTGCACCCTCTCACTCCCCCAGTGTCTCCTGAATTTTCATTTAATTTTCAAAGACGTTTTAGGTCCCAACAAAGTCACACACAGAATACTAGAGACTCCCATATACCTAACCGCCTTCCCCTTTACTCACCCAATATTAAAACCATTTTTATGTGGATGGTAGCATTGTTATAACTGTTATACAGATAGTGAAGCTTAGCTACTAAACATTGTCAATGGTTTACAGAATAGTTTACAATTTAGACGGAACAGTTTAATAATTTTTGATGATATTTACCATGTCTTGTGTCCATCACTGTAAGGTAATGAAAAACATTTCCCCTGACCAATAAATATGCCCTGTTTGATCTTTTCCGTTTCTTCCTCCCCATCACCCTAGGGCACATGACACTCCCCTGGCTTGACCCATTGGATGACAAGATTCATAGTTACATGCAACAAGAGGTCTTGATATGCTGATTGTCCTCCCCTATTAGGACCCACCCTTTCTCCTAAGAGATGGCCACCTGTCTGTTTCTGGGTGAATCAGTCCTTCCAAAGATGGGGGTCCATCCCCTTCCCATTCTCCATGTCAGTCTCTACTCCCTGACACAACACATTATGACAGGATGATCACTAACACACCCCCTAGGAACATACTCCAGATGCACCCCTTCCTGAATGCCCCCCCAACCTACACCCTAAACCAGTGACACTACCTTGTCATACTGCCATAAGAGCATTCCCACTCCTGCACTTTCAACATCATACCCACAAATCCCATGTTCACCAAATCCCCCTTCCATCTCTCCCCCCAGTATCCTGAGTATTCTAACCCACCCTCCCTAATCTACCCACTTGTCAACCCTGCACCACCAAACCCAGTAATATCACTACCCACCTGTCCTGTCCTTCAATATGCAACTATACTCTATCACTTTACCATAGATTATGCCCATATGCGTGATGACTCACAACCTTCTCTTCTCCTTCTCCCCCTTGTTAACCTATCTTTCAAACAACGGTTCTCAGAGACTGCACACTTTCCTCAATTCAAATCAGTGAGGTCATATACTTTTCATCCTTCAATGCCTGGCTTGCTTCACTCAACATAAGGTCTTCAAGATTCATCCATGTTATTCAGTGTGTTAGCACTTAATTCCTTCTTAAAGCTGAGTAATATTCCATTGTATGTATGTACCACATTTTGTTTATCCATTCTTCTGTTGATGGGCAATGGTGATGATTCCAACTTTTGGCAATTGGGAACAATGCCGCTATGAACATTGATGTGCATATATCTGTTTGTGTCTTTGCTTTCAATTCTTCTAGATATAAACCCAGAATGGAATCACTGGATCATATGGAAGATCTACTGTTAGGTTTCTGAGAAAATGCCATATTGTCCTCCACAGTGGCTGGACCATTCCACAATCCCATCAGCAGTGGATGAGGGTTTCTATTCCTCCACATTCTCTCCAACACTTATAGTCTGCTGTTTTTTTAATAGCTGCCATTCTAATGGGTGTAAGATGGTATCTCACTGTAGTTTTGATTTGCATTTCCCTAATAGCCAGCGATGTAAAGCTTTTTTTCATGTGCTTTTTAGACATTTGTATTTCTTCCTTGGAGAAGTGTCTTTTCAGATCACTTGCCCAATTTTTAAATGGGTTGTTTGTCTTTTTATTTTTGAGATGTAGGATTTGTTTATATATGCAGGATATTAGGCTCCTATCAGATATATGGTTGCCAAATATTTTCTCCCATTGGGTAGGCTGCCTTTTATTTTCTTAATAACATCCTTTGAGAGACAGAAATTTTTAATTTTGAGGAGATCTCATTTATCTATTTTTTTCTCTTGCTGCTCGTGCTTTGGGTGTGAAGTTCATGAAACCATTTCCTATTACAAGGACTTGTAGATGCTTCCCTACATTATCTTCCAAGGTCTTTATGGTTTGGCTCTTATATTTAGATATGATTCTTTGGATGTGGATATCCAGTTCTCCAAGCACCACTTGTTAAAGAGGCCATTCTCTCCCAACTGAGTGGGCTTGGTGGCCTTATCAAATATCAGATGACTCTATATACAAGGATCTATATCAGAACTCTCAATTCAGTTCCATTGGTTAGTAAGTTTATTCTTGTGCCAATCCCATGCAGTTTTTTTTTAAATTTATTTTTATTGTGGGTAAAAATCAAAATTCTCACAATACATACAAACATTTGCAAAATGATATATAAATATATATGCATATATGTGTATTTGCTTACAAAAATGTTATTTATATATATATACATATATTTTAAGAGGTGCTTAGATTTTGAGCCCTGTTGCTTTGTACTATGTTTTAAAGTCAGTTAATGTGAAATCTCCAACTTCATTTTTCTTTTTCAATATGTCTTTGGCAATTCAGGACCTCTTTCCTTTCCAAATAAATTTTGCAGTTAGTTTTTCCAGTTCCTTAAAAAATACAGTGTTGATTTTTATTGGGATTGCATTAATTCTGTAGATTACTTTGAGTAGGAAAGAAATCTTGATGATGTTCAATCTTCCTATCCATAAACAGGGAATATTCTTCCATTTATTTAAATCTTCTTTGATTTCCTTTAACACTGTTGTGTAGTTTTCTGTATATAAGTCCTTTACATCTTTAGTTAAAATTTTCCTAGGTATTTGATTCTTTTAGTTATTATTGTATATGGCATTTTTTTTCTTGATTTCCTCCTCAGATTGCTCATTATTGGAGTACAGAAATGCTACTGATTTTTTAGCATTGATCTTTTATACTGCAACATTACTCAATTCCTTTATAAGTTCTAGAAGCCTTGTTGTAGATTTCTCAGGGCTTTCTACGTATAGGATAATGTCATCTGCAAATAATGAAATTTTTACTTCTTCTTTTCCAATTTGCATGCCTTTTATATATTTTTCTTGCCTCAGCATTTGAGCAAGTACTTCTAAGACAATGTTAAATTGGAGAGGAGATAGTGGGCATCCTTGTCTTGTTCCCAATCTCAGAAGGAAGGCTTTTAGGATTTCACCATTGAAGGTGATGTTAGCTTTGGGTTTTTCATATATACCTTTTATCATTTTCAGAAAGTTTCCTTCTATTCCTATCTTTTGCAGTGTTTTTACCAGGAAAGTGTGCAGTATTTTGTTGAATGCTTTTTCTGCATCTATAGAGGTGATCATGTGATTTGTTTCTTTCTATCTATTTATGTGGTGCATTACATTGATTGATTTTCTTATATTGAACCATCCTTTCATACCCAGGATGAAGCCCACTTTGTCATGGTGTATAATCCTTTTGATATGTTGTTGAATGCAGTTAGCAATTATTTTGTTGAGGATTTTAAAATTTAGGTTCATTAGAGAAATTGGTCTGTAATTTTCCTTTCTTGTGGGGTCTTTGGTTTTGGTATTAGGGTAATGTTGGCATCATAGAATGAGTTAGGCAATATTCCTTCTACTTCTATTTTTTGGAAGAGCTTAAGCAGAATTGGTGTTATCTCTTTCTGAAATGTTTGGTAGAAATCAGCTGTGAAGCCATCTGGTCCTGGGCTCTTCTTATTTGAGAGGATTTTGATGACTGAGTCTTTCTCTTTACTTGTAATTTGACTTTTGACTTCATCAATTTCTTCTTTTGTCAATGTCGGCTGTTTGTGAGTTTCTAGAAACTTGTCCATTTCCTCTAAATTACCATTCTTGTTGGCATATAATTTTTCAAAGCATCCTCTTATGATACTCTATTTCTGTGGGGTCAGTAGTGATATCCCCTTGCTCATTCCTTATTTTGTGTATTTGCATCTGTCCTCTCTTTTTCTTTGTTAGTCTGGCTAAGGGTTTGTCAATTTTATTGATGTTCTTGAAGAACCGGTTTTGTTTTTGTTTACTGTTTCTAGTGCTTTCTTATTCTCTATTTCATTTAGTTCTGCTCTAATCTTTGTTATTTCCTTCTTTCTACTTCCTTTACACTTGATCTTAGCCAAAAGGCCGAGAAGCGATTTTCTACTTCCTTTAGAAAGTAGTTGTTGTTTTCACAATTCTTGTAAGTGTGCAATTAGGTCTTCAATTTTAGCTCTTTCTTCCTGTTTATATATGTATTTAGAGCTATTAACTTAACTCTAAGGAAAGCTTTCATTACATCCCATAGGTTTTGATATGTTTTATTCTCATTTTCATTAGCTTCAAGGGAGTTATTGACTTCTTTTGTGATTTCACCCTTGACCCACTGTTTGGCTGAGTGTGTTGTTTAGTGTCCATATCTTTGTTCATAATCTGATTCTCTGGGCCTTAGTGATTTCCAGTTTCATCCATTGTGGTCAGAGAAATTGCTTTGTATATCTCAGTCTTTCTGAATTCTTTAAGAGTTGTTCTGGGGCCTAACATGTGGTCTATCTTGTAGTATGATCTATGTGCACTCAAGAAGAATGTTAATCCTGTTGTATTTGGGTGTAGTGTTCTGTATATGTCTATTAAGCCCAGGTCTTTTAATGTATTGTTCAGAGTCTTTGTTTTTTTATTGATTCTCTTTCTAGATGTTCTATCTAATGATGATAATGGTGTCTTAAATTACCCCACTCTAATTGTAGAGGCATTTATTTCTCCAATTACTTTTTCTAGAGTTTGCCTCATGTATTTTGAGACACTCTGATTAGGTGCATAAATGTTGATGATTGTTCTCTCTTCTTGAGAGTTTATTCCTTTTAATAATATATAGTGTCCATCTTTGTCTCTTACAATAGTTTTGCATTTAAAGTATATTTTGTCTGATATTACAATAGCTACTCCAGCCCTTTTTGGCTATTGTTAGCTTGTTAAATCGTTTTCTAGCCATTCACTTTCAACCTCCTTTAATCCCTGGGTTAAAGATGGGTTTCTTGTAGACAGCATATAGATGGATCATATTTCCTTACCCATTCTGCCAATCTGTGTCTCTTAAGTTGTGAGTTTATTCCATTAACATTCAGGGTAATAACTTGCAATGAATTTTTTACTTCAGCCATATTTTCTTTGGATTAATGTATGTCATATGCTGTTTTGTTTCTGTTTTTGTCTTTTTAGTTGTTTTTAAACACTCCTCCAACTCTCTCTCCCTTATTTTTTCCTTTCAACTTGTATAACTTCCTTTATTATTTCTTGAAGTGCAGGTTTCTTATTGGCATACTCTCTTAATTTCTGTTTATCTGTGAATATTTTGAACTCTCCATCATTTTTGAATGCCAGTTTTGCTGGATAGAGAACTCATGGCTGGAAGTTTTTCTTTTAGTTCTTTGACTATGTCATGCTACCGTCTTCTTGCCTCCATGGTTTCAGATGAGAAATCAGCACTTTATCTTATTGTGCTTCCCTTGTATGTGATGGTTCTCTTTTCTCTTGCTGCCTTGAGTATTTTCTCTTTGTCTTGAGCATTTGACATTTTGACAAGTATATGTCTTGGAGTTGGCCTATTGGGATTTATACTCTTTGGGGTATGCTGTGCTTCCTGGATCTGTGCATCCATCTCTCTGTAGGGTTGGGAATTTTTCAGCCATTATTTCCTTCAACACTCCTTCTGTTCCCTTTCCTTTCTCTTCTCCTTCTGGGATGCCCATAATGCTTATGTTCATGCATTTTGAATTGTGTGTTATATCCCTGAGTTCCTGCTGGATTTTTTTCTATCTTTTTGTCTATCTGTTCTATCTGTTTGATTTCAGATGTATTGTCTTCCACATCACTAATTCTTTATTCTGCCTGTTCAAATCTGCTGTTATGTGAATCCAGCATCTTTTTTATTTCTTGGATTGTGCCATTGATCACCATCATGTCCATTATCTTTTTATGTATGCTTACATTTTCTTCAGTATGTCCTCCAAGTGTCTTCTTAATATCCTTATTCTCTTCCTTCACTTCATTGAGTTGGTCCATGATATTTGTTTGGGCAGCTTTGATTAGTTGTTCAATGTTTGGCATCTTTTCCTGGTTTTTAGTTTGTTCATTGGACTGGTCCATGTCTTCCTGTTTCTCAGTGTAGTTTGTTATATATTTTTTGCCCTCTAGTCATCATTTTGTCTTGTTGGGTTTATTCAGATGAATAGCTTCTCTCTCTGCTCTAGAGTTTTATTTAGCTGTGTGTGTGTTAAGTTTTCTCTTTGACACTTTTTTAAAATTTTATTTCCTTGCTTCTTTCTATGTTCCCTTGAAGGCAAAAAGATTATGGCCAGAGGAATCAAAAGATGTGAGAAAGGAAAAAGGATAATAGTAATATTAATAAATGTTTAAGGAGGGGCCATATAGGACTTAATAAAATGAATATTTAACTCATGTAGGCAGTGTAGATCAATAGGAAAAAAAGTGGAGTACCTACAATGGACTGTGAAACCAAATAAAGGAATATATAGAGATTTAGAAGGCTAGAATGATGAGGAGTGAGAGAAAGAGTAAAGAAAGGGCTGAAAGATAAAAGTTAATATTAATAAAAAAGAATAAAGCAGAATAGATAAAACAGAAATTGACACCCTTAAGTTGTGGGCTAATGAAAAAATATGGTATGTAAGAACCACAACAGAAAATAGAAGGCAGAAAGATGAAGGATGGAAAAGAGATAGTGTTGGTAGACAAAATCAGTGTACATAGAGAATGGAAAATCACTGTAGAAGAAGCACAGCAAAGAGGAGACAAGCAAGCAGCACTTAATTAAAAAAAGAAAGAAAGAAAGAAAAAAGGAAGGAGTGGAGGAAAGAGGAAAGATAGGCAAGAGACAACAAATAAACAAAGAAAAACCAAACAACCACACAAGCAGGCAGTCAAACAAAGCTAAGGAAGAACAGTGTTCCTTCTTGGGCCCTTGTGGAACCTCTCAGCCTACTTGTGTTCATCAATCAATTGCCATGCAAGGTTCTTTATGCAGGTTTTGAGGCAGATTTTAACTCTTAAACTAATTTAAAAAGAAATATTCTTTTTATAAATTTTTTAAAGTGACTGTCTTCTTTTTTGGCAAAATTAGGGACCAAAAATAAGTCCTCTTCTAGACCATCCCCTTCACCGAGGGGACCCTAAATAAGCTTGTGGAAACTAATCAAGCACTTTCTACTTCCTGGGTTCCTCAGAGGAGCTGAAAATCTGATGCTTGTCAGTGCAAAATGATAAAATTGGCTGATTCCACATTCTCTGGAGCCAAACCTCAGTGTCACCAGGCTGTTTGGTAAATTAGGCTTCATCAGTAGATTCGCCTCTCCCCTCAGCCTGGCACTGCTTCAAGCTGGCTTATCTGCTCTCCAAATATATGAGGAGGTCCTGGCAGACAAATTGACAGAAAGAAAACCCCTCTCCACCTTCTGTCAGAACCCTCCCATTCTCAGAGAGTGCTCCCTCTCACTGGATTGCCAGCAGGGGATGGGGTGTGTCCCTGGGCAGCTAGGTAAGTCAACTTCCTCAACAGATTTGCCACTCCCCTCAGCCTGGTCCTGCTTCAAGCCAGTTATTTTGCTCCCCAAGGGTGCCAGGGGTTCCAGGCAGCAAACTCCACAGAAAGAAAAGCCCTCTTGACCCTCCACCTGAATCCTCCTGCTTCAGAGATTGCTCACCAGGCTGCCTTGGGATTCCTGACTCAAACCAGCCTCTTTCCCTGAGAGTGGGGCTCAGCCATCTGTGTTAATCTCCACAGGCAGGGTTAAAACTCATGAATTTCAACTGAGCAATCAGTGCCATCCAGATGCCTCCAGATAGATGTCCCAAGCTTCTCACTCTGTGTGCACACAACACAGAACCCCAGGCAGGACCCCATCCCCAATCAGCCTTCTTCAGAGAGCTAGTCAACAAATGCCCTCCTAAACTGATGCCATATTGATCTCTCTGTGTATCTGTCTTTGCAATGTCATTTAGGATGATACCCAAGTCCCCAAAATGCCCCCATATTACACTGATTTTCCCCTCTCACTTCTCCCAGAACCCCCAGTGGCCACTACCTGAGCATCAATGACAAATGTTCTTCCATTACTAGAATTGCAATAAATCTAAAGTATAATAACAGTAAGTCTACTCTAGTCCAAATTCATTCCCCAATCCTGAGGATTCTGGGATCATGATTCCCACTCCACCTCCAGTTAATAAGGAGCTTAGATCCCATGGGGCAGATGGACGGGACTATCTTGCTTGTATTTGCAGACTCCCTCTTTTCCTTGATCATCTCCTTGTTAGTTGTGCTGGGTGGGTTAAATGAACAGGAGAGTAGGTGTTGCAACTCCATTGAAATTCAAGGCCCAACTGACACATGGACAGTGCAAAGATTTAAGTCTCTTGGACATACACCTATCAACTCTAGTACTAATTATAGGTTCAAATAGAAGAGACAGAAGAGCCATGTGTAGGGAAAACAAAACTGAGTCCAATTCTGTCATATTGGGAAGCATAAATTCCAAAGTAAGACCCAATTGCAGGGCACAAAACTCCTGAGCTATCTGCCCTGCTAATAGTATCTGGATGTCCCCAGAGCTCTCAGGAGCCCCAGTATTTGAGGCAATATTAACTTTGGCAATCAAGGAGATCCTGCTGAAACATGCATAAGCCTAACCTCTTGGATGACCTCCCAACTCACTTTAAAGTCTCTTAGCCATATAAACTCATTTGTCTTCCCTTTCCCCCTTTTGGCCAAGGTATTTTTCCAGTTGCATTGCTAATTGGTGCTTGGTAGTAATCCCCCAGTGCCAGGAAGTCTCATCCTTGGGAGTCATATCTCATGTTGGGGGGAAGGTCATTCATTTATATGCTGAGTTTGGCTTAGAAAGAGGCCACATTTGAGCAAGAAGGAGGCTCTCAGGAGGTAACTCTCAGGCACCCTAAAATATGAGGTTAAGTTTCAAGTTCAAAAGTAAATGTTTATAAGTACAGTCATCAATATCAAAGGCCCATCAAAGGCCTGTCCTCCTTCACCTGTCTCTGCCCCTACACATGGGGAATTCTTGCTGTCCTATTAGAGAATGTGGCAGAGCTCCTAGGATGGGAATTCTATATTCTTTCAGTTATTGTATGACTTTTCACCCCCCAAGACAGTGTTCCATATACACTTGAACACATTCATATGCCTTATAGGTATGCCCCAGGTTAATCTCCTCCCATGGATCCCACATCACTGACACACTGTACTAATGATACTCCCATGCCACTGTTGTAACCCTTCTGTGATCCAAAACTTCTTCATAAATCAAACCAACAAAATAAACAAATAACATTTATGAAATCTAAAGCTACTTTAAAAATTAAATTAAATTAAATTAAATTAAAATGCACAATCAGTGGGTCAAAGAAGAAATTGAAAGAGAAAACAGTAAATGCTTTGAGATGAAAATAAATGAGAACAATTATTATAACTTATAGGATAAAAGGGAGCAGATGTGGCTCAAGCAGTTGAGTGCCCACCTCCCATGTGGGCAGTCCTGGTTTTGGTTCCTGATGCTTCCTAAAGAAGACAAAACAAACAATGAGCAGACATCAAGCAAAAACAGCAAGGAGACAATGAGCAACAATATCAATGAGCAGACATTGAGTGAAAAAAACCACAACAAAACAAGCAGATGAGCAAAATCAAATGAGCAGAGTGTGGATGTGGCTCAAAACAGTTGAGTGCCTGCTTCCTACATAAGAAGTCCCAGTTTTGGTTCCAGGTGCCTCCTAAAGAAAAAAAAATCTGGGGTGGAGAGAAGGCTGTGGTGAGAGGGGAATTTATAGGCTTGAGTGCTTACATTAAAATAGAAGAAAGAGTAAAATCAAGATTTGTACTGCACTCTTTGATAATCTAGAAGAAGAACAGAGGATTTTACCCAAAGGCGGCAGAAGGAAAGAATCAAAAAAACTAGAGAAGAAATAAATAAAATTGAGAATAAAAAACAACATAATCAAAAAACCAAAAGTTATTTCTTTCAGAAAATCAAGAAAATTGAGAAACCTTAGCTAGACTGAAAAAGGGAAGAAAAGGGAAGATGAAAATAAATAAAATCAGAAATAAGACCCCAAATAAACAAAAAGGATCATAAAAGGACACAATGAAAAATTTATATCAATAATGTAGTCAACCCTAGATGTGAAAAGGACAAATTCCTAGGAACACATGAACAACCTACACAGAATCTAGAAGAAATAGATATTTCCAACAGACCAATTACAAATAAGGGTATTGTATCATTCACCAAGAATCTGCCAACAAAGAAAAGCTCAGGACTAGATAGCTATACAGATGAATCCTAATACCAATCTTGTTCAAACTCTTCCAAAAAATTGAAAAGGAGGGAACACTACTTAACTCATTCTATGAGGCTAACATTACACTAATGCCAAAGCCAGATAAAGATGCAAGAAACAAAAATTAGAAATGAATTTCCCTTCAGAATATTGATGCAAATATCCACAACAAAATACTTGCAAATTAATTCCAACAGTACATTAAAAGAATTATACAGCACGATCAAGTGGGATTTATCCCAGGTATGCAATGGTGGTTCTACTTTTAGAAATTTATTAATGGAATATACCACATTAACAAAAGGAGTGGAAAAGCCACATGTCCATTTCAATTGATGCAGACAAGGATTTGAGAAAAGCCAGTGTCATTTCTTGAAAAAAACCCTTTGAAAAATAGGAATAAAAGGAAATTTCACCAAAAGATAAAGGGCATATATGAAACATGCACAGCTAACATCTGCTTAATGGAAAATAATGAAAATCTTCCCTTATAAGACAGGGAAAAAGACAATAATGCACACTGTCACCACTATTATTCAATATTGTACTGGACATAGAAGTTAAGCATGAAAAAGAAATAAAAGGCATCCAAATTAGTAAGGAATAAATATAACTTTCACTATTTTCAGATGACATGATCCTATATATAGAAAGTCCTGAAAATTCTACAACAAACCTACTAGAGCTAATAACTGAATTCAGCAATGTGGTGGAGGTACCGTATCAACATAAAAAATCAGTAGTGTTCTATACACTAGTAATGAGCAATCTGAGGAGGAAATCAATGAGAACAGTTCCATTTACAGAAGCAAATAAAAATAAAATATCTAGAGATAAATTTAACTATGGATGTAAAGGACTTGTACACAGAGAACTATAAAATTTGCTAAAAGAAATCAAAGAACTCATAAGGTTCAGTGGTGCCTTTATCTGTTTTTCTGTGTCTTCAGAGCTGGCAGTCATCACCTTTTATCTCTTTATGATCACCAAAACCAATTTAAAAAAACACTTTACATGCAATTTAATAACTCACAACTTTATTGAGTGATTCACAAATCAGGCAACACCCCATTAATAAGATATGAGGGAACTCCACCAAGAAGCTTAAGTATAGAATTAGCAAATGATCCAGCAATCCCACTTCAAGGTATATATACAAAAGAATTGAAAGCAACTATTTGAACAGATACTTGCACACTGATGTTCATTGGGAAAATATTCACAATTATTAAATCATGGGAGCAATCCAAGACCCCATACATCAATGAATGGGTAAATAAATGTGTTATATACAAACAATGGAATATTACTCACCTGTAAAAGAAATGAATTTATGATATATGTGGCAACATGGATGAAGCTTGCACACATCCTGTTGAGTGAAATATGCCATAAACAAAAAGACATATTGTACAATATCGATGAAATAAAATAGTTAGATTTTACAAACTCATAGTCTTAGGATCTAGAATATACGTTACCAGGGACCACATTGGGATACGGAATGTGAAGTTAATGCTTAAATTGTAAAGACTTACAATTTGGGTTGATTGTAAATTTTTGATAATGATTGGTAGGGATGGTAGCATAACATTTTTAATATAATTTACATCTTGAATTATAGACATTAATGTGGTTATAAGGGAAAATTTCAGGTTACATATATATTAGAATAAAATTAATAAAATAAAACATAGGACTCTACAACACAGTGAACCCTATTGTAAATAATGGACTATATTTAAGAGTATAATTATTAAATTGTTATTTCATGAATTGTAACAAATGAATCACACTAAGATAAGGTGTTTATAATTGGGTGATATATAGGAACTCTATTTTATGTTTGATTTTTCTGTAAACCTGAAACACCTCTTTAAAATTAAAAAAAATAATCATATCATTTGCAAATGCACATAATTTTACTTCATCCTTCCCAATATGTGTGGCTTTTATTCTTTTTCACCCCCAATTACCCTGGCCTAGAAACTCCTGTACAATGAAGAATACAATTGGTAAGAGTGGACATCCTTGTCTTCTTGATCTGAGGTGGGAAGTATCCAGTCATTCAAAATTAAGTATGCCATTAAACCAGTCTTGCATTGGTGGAATAAATTCCACTTATTTGTGGCATATAGTTTTATTTACATGTTGCTGGATTTATTTTGCTATTTGATTGAGAATATATTTATCCATATCTATGAGAAATATTCATGTATAATTTTCTTTTCCTATAATGTTTTTTTTTGAGTTTTTTCTTCATGAAATGAGTTGAGTGATATTACTTCTTCTACATATTTTGGAAGAATTAAAAATGAACTTGTATGAATATTCTTTATTATTATTTTTTAGGTAGGCTTTCCTAGGGAATCCATTTCAGTCTGTGTTATTTTTTTAGGATAATTAATTGATTGCTAAATTAATCTTTTCAAATGCTGTGGATTTATTCAGACTTTTAATTTCCTTGAATCATTTTAGTAATTTAAAGTTGTTCAAAGTTTTTTCCCTCTAAACCTTTTTAGAAGTATAAAGTCAATAGTGATACACCCTATTACAATTCTGATTTGAGTAATTTCAGTCTTCTCACTTGGTCAATATAGATAAAGTTTTGTCAATTTTCTTGACCCTTTCCAATAACCAGATTTTGGGTTTCATTTATTTCCTGTATTACATTTTTCATTCTCTACTACATTAATTTATGCTCTAATATTTTTCATTTACTTCCTTCTCTTTGCATTAGTTTAGTTTCCTCTACTTATTCTAATGTGTAAAGGTGGAAAGAATTGGTTATTGATTTGAGAGCATTATTCTTTCTTAATATAGCTATTTATAGCTATAAATGTATCTCTAAGCTCTGATTTAGGTGCTTCCCATAAACTTTGGCTTGCTCAGCACTCAATTTCATACATTTCAATGTATTTTCTGTTTTCACTTTTGATTTCCTATTGGAGCAATCAGTTATTTAGGAGTGTGTTCTTTTACTTCCACATATTTGTAATTTTCTATTTTTTAAAACTGATTCTCTTCCCATTCTATTGTAGTCAGATAACATACTTTCTTTTTTTCTATCCTTTGTTTGTTTGTTTGTTTATTCCCTAGCATATGGACTATCTTGAACAATGTTTCAGGTACATATTAGAAGTATTTATATTGTTATAGTTCTGTAGAGTTTTCTCTAGATATCTATTAGGTCTAGTTGTTTTAAAGTGTTCACAAGTCTTCCATTTCTTTGTTGATGTACTTTTGAGCTGTTTTATCAATTATTTGACATTTAGGAACTGATCTTTTCTCCTAACATTTTTGTTTTGTTTTGTTTTGAAGATGTTAAAAAAATTTTTTTTTTAAAGATACTTAGATTACATAAATGTTACACAAAAATTATGGGGATTCCCATATGCCACACCTCCCACACCTTCCACAACCACTCACATAAACATCTTTCATTAGTGTGGCACATCACCTGCAATGGATATGCACATCATGAGGCTTTGTCACTAAGCATGGACCATAGTTCACATTGTAGACCACACTCTCTCCCACACAGTTCTGCATGTTATATGCTGATATAAATTGGCCTATACCTGTCATAACAATGTCACTCAGGATATTGAAAAAGCCCCTGTATTACAACTGCTTTCCCTCTCTCTGCCCGCAAAGCATTCAGTGGCCATGGCTCCACCTTAATGTTGTAATTACTTCCATTGCTTGGATCACAATATCTCTATAAGAGAATACCAGTAAGTCCACTCTAGTCCATAGCTCTTCCCCCAATCATGATGAGTGTGGGATGATGATGTCTACTCCACCTCTAAGTGAGAAGGGGCTTATATCCCATGGATAGGATGGATAAGATTATCCTGCCTGTACCTGCAGACTCTCTCCATTCTCTGGATTTGCCATCGTCCATCATCATCGCCCCAAGTGTCCTGAGTGAGTCAATTGAGCTGTAGCATAGGATTTGCAGCTCCACCAAGATTACAGGTCCAGCTGGCACATGGACAGCCCAAAGACTCCAGTCTCTGGAAGTACATCTACAAACTCCAGCACCACGTATAGGTTTGAATAGAAAGGACAGATGGACCATGTGAAGGGAAGACATATTTGAGTCCAACGCTGTCACTCTCAGGAGTACAGATTCCAAAGTATAGACCACTGATAAGGCATCAATCTCTGGAGCTATCTCCCCTTATGTAGGATCTGGATCATATGGAAGATCTATAGTTTTGTGTTGTTTTTTTTTGTTTGTTTGTTTGTTTGTTTTTTTGAGGAACTGCCAAACTGTCCTTCACAGTGGCTGGACCATTCCACAATCCCACCAGCAGTGGATGAGAGTTTCCATTCCTCCACATCCTCTCCAACACTGTTTTATTTATATCCACCATTCTAATGGGTGTAAGATGGTATCTCATTGTAGTTTTGATTAGCATTTCCCTAATAGCTAACAATGTTGAGCATTTTTTCATGTGCTTTTTAGCCATTTGTATTTCTTCCTTGGAGAAGTGTCTTTTCAGATCACTTGCTCATTTTTTAAATGGGTTGCTTGTCTTTTTATTTTCGAGGTGTAGGATTTCTTTATATATGCAGGATATAAGGCTCCCATCAGATATATGGTATCCAAATATTGTCGCCTATTGGGTAGGCTGCCTTTTTATTTTCTTGATAATGTCCTTTGAGGTGCAAAAGGTTTTAATTTTGAGGAGATCCTATTTATCTATTTTTTCTTTTGCTGCTCATGCTTTGGTGTGAAGTTCATGAAACCATTTTCTATTACAAGGTCCTGTAGATGCTTCCATACATTATCTTCCAATGTCTTTATGGTCTTGTCTCTTATGTTTAGTTGTTTGATACATCTTGAGTTGATTTTTGTATTTTTGTATAAGGTGTGAGATAATGTACCTCTCTCATTCTTTTGGATATGGATATCCAGTTCTCCAAGCACCACTTGTAGAAGAGGTTATTTTCTCCCACCTGAGTAGTCTTGGTGGCCTTCTTGAATATAAAGTGCCTGTATATGTGAGGATTTATGTCAGAAATCTTAATTTGGTTCCGTTGGTCAGTATGTCTATCTTTGTGCCAATGCCATGTGGTTTTGAAAACTGTATCTTTGTAGTATGGTTTAAAGTCTGGTAGCATGATACCTCAATCTTAAATTTTCTTTTTCAATATATCTTTGGCAATTTGGGGCCTCTTACCCTTCCAAATAATTTTTGTAGTTAGTTTTTCCAATTCCTTAAAAAAATGTGTTGATTTTTATTGGGATTGCATTAAATCTGTAGATTAATTTGGGTAGGATAGACATCTTGATGATGTTTAGTCTTCCTCTCCATGAACAGGGAATATTGTTCCATTTCTTTAAGCCTTCTTAGATTTACTTTAACAGTGTTGTGTAGTTTTCTGTATATAAGTCCTTTACATCTTTAGTTAAATTTATTTGTAGGTATTTGATTCTTTTAGTTTCTATTGTAAATGGTATTTTTTTCTTGATTTCCTCCTCAGATTTCCCATTATTGATGTACAGAAATACTACTCATTTTTGAGCATTGATCTTAGAATCTGCAACATTACTGAACTCCATTATAAGTTCTAGAAACTTTATTGTAGATTTCTGTGGGCTTTCTATGTATAGGATAATGTCATCGGCAAATAATGAAATTTTTATTTCTTCTCTTCCAATTTGGATGCCTTTTATATCTTTTGTTTGCCTCTATACTCGAGCAAGTATTTCTAAGACAATGTTAAATAGGAGTGATGATAGTGGTCATACTTGTCTTGTTCCCAGTCTCAGAGAGAAGGCTCTTAAGATTTCACCATTGAAGATAATGTTAGCTTTGGTTTTTCAAATATATCTATTATCATGTTCAGAAAGTTTCTTTCTTTACCTATCTTTTGCAGTGTTTTTATCAGGAAAGTGTGCTGTATTTTGTCTAATGCTTTTTCTACATCTATAGAGTTGATCATGTGATTTTTTTCTTTTAATCTGTTTATGTGGTGTATTACATTGATTGATTTTCTTATGTTGAACCATCTTTCCATACGCAGGATGAAACCCACTTGGTCATGGTGTATAATTCTTTTGATATGCTGTTGAATGTGATTAGCAAGTATTTTGTTGAGGTTTTAGCATCTGGGTTCATTAGAGAAATTGGACTGTAATTTTCTTTTCTTCTGTTGTCTTTGTTTGGCTTTGGGATTAAGGTGATGTTGGCATCATAGAATGAGTTAGGCAATGTTTCTACTTCTATTTTTTGGAAGAGCTTTAGCAGGATTTGTGTGAGCTGTTTCTGGAGTGTTTGGTAGAATTCAGCTGTGAAACCATTTGGTCTTGGGCCCTTCTTATTTGGGAGATTTTTGATGATTGAGTTTATCTCTGTACTTGTAATTGGACTGTTGAGTTCATCAATTTCATCTTTTGACAATTTAGGCTGTTTATGAGTTTCTAGGAATTTGTCCATTTCCTCTAAATTATCATTCTTTTTGGCATATAATTTTTCAAAGTATCCTCTTATGATACTCTTTATTTCTGTGGGGTCACTAGTGATATCCCCTTCCTCATGCCTTACTTTCTGTATGTACATCTGCTCTCTCTTTTTCTTTATTAGTCTGTCTAAGGGTTTGTTAGTTTTATTGATCTTCTCTAAAAACCAGCTTTTTTAAAAAAATTTTTCTAGTGCTTTCTTATTTTCTATTTCATTTAGTTCTGCTCTAATCTTTGTTATTTTCTTCTTTCTACTTACTTTGTGGTTAGTTTGTTGTTGTTTCCCCAATTCCTCCAGGTGTGCACTTAGGTCTTCTATTTGAGCTCTTTCTTCTTTTTTAGTATATGCATTTATGGCTATGAATATCCCTCTCAATACAACTTTGGCTGCATCCCATAGGTTTTGATATGTTGTGTTTTCATTTTCATTTGTTTCAAGGTAGTTATGATTTCTTTTTAGATTTCCTCCTTAACCCACTGATTGTCTAAGAATGTGTTGTTTAACTTCCATATTTTGTGCCTAATCTGGTTCTCTGGCCCTTACTGATTTCCAATTTCATTCCATTGATGTCAGAGGAATTACTTTAAATAAACCCAATGTTTCTGAATGCATTGAGAGTTGTTCTGTGGCCTAGCATGTGGTCTATCTTGGAGTTTGATCCATATGCACTAGAGAAGAATGTATATACCTCTGTATTTGGGTGTAGAATTCTGTATATGTCTATTAGGTCCTGGTCCTTTAAAGTATTATTGAGAGTCTTTGTCTACATGTTGATTCACTGTCTTTATTGATTCACTGTCTACATGTTCTATCTAATGGTGATAATGGTGTATTAAAGTCCCCCACTATAAATATAGTGACATTTATTTCTCCATTTAATTTTTCCAATGTTTGCCTCATGTATATTGTGGCACCCTGATTAGGTGTGTAAATGTTTATGATTGTTCTCTTTTCTTGAAAGATTACCCCTTTTACTAATATGTAGTGTCCATCTTTGTCTTTTAGAATGGTTTTGCATTTAAAGTCTATTTTTAATGATATTAGGATAGCTACTCCTGTCTTTTTGTTTATTGTTTGCTTGTAAAATTGTTTTCCAACCATTCACTTTTAGCCTCCTTGAATCCCTGGGCCGAAGGTGGGTTTCTTGTAAACAGCATATAGATGGATCATATTTCTTTATCCATTCTGCCAATCCATGTCTCTTGACTGGTGAATTTAATCCATTAACATTTAGTGTTATTAATCTCAAGGAATTTCTTATATCAGTCATATTTTCTTAGGGTTTATGTATGTCATATATTGTTTTCATTCCTCTTTTTGTCTTTTTAGTTGTTCTTACACTCTCCTCCAACTCTCTCTCTCCTGTTTTTCCCTTTCAACTTGTAGAACTTCCTTTAGAAATTTCTTGAAGTTCAGGTTTCTTATTGGCATACTCTCTTAATTTCTGTTTATCTGTGAATATTTTTAACTCTCTATCATTTTTGAATGCCATCTTTGGTTGATGGAGAATTCATGCCTGGAAGTATTTTTCTTTTAGTACCTTGACTATGTCATACCCCTGCCTTCTTGCTTCAATGGTTTCAAATGAGAAATTAGCACTTAATCTTATAGAGCTTACCTGTATATGATGGTTCTCTTTTCTCTTGCTGCCTTGAGTATTTTCTCTTTGTTTTGAATATTGGAAATTTTGAAAATTATATATCTTGGTGTAAGCCTGTTGGGATTTATACTGTTTGGGGTGTGCTGTGCTTCCTGGACATATACATCAATCTCCCTCAATGGAGTTGGGAAGTTTTCAGCCTTTAATTCCTTCAACACTCCTTCAGTTCCCTTTCCCTTCTCTTCTCCTTCTGGGATAGCTATAATGTGTATGTTTGTGCATTTTTTGTTGTTGGTTAAATCCCTAAATCTCTGTTTGATTTTCTCTATCTTTTTATCTATCTGCTCTACTATCTGTTTGATTTCAATTGTACTATCTTTCACAACACTAATTCTTTCTTCTGCCTGTTCAAATCTGCTGTTATGTTAATCAATGAATCTTTTTTATTTCTTGGATTGCACCATTCATCACCATCATATCCATTACCATTTTATGTATGTTTAAAATTTATTCAGTTTGTTCTCCCAGTGTCTTCTTAACATCCTTAATCTCTTCCTTCACTTCATTAAGTTGTTCCTTGATATTTGTTTGGGCAGATTTGATTTGTTCTTTGAAATTCTGCATCTCTCCCTGGTTTTTAGTTTGATCATTGGACTGGCCCATGTCTTCCTTTTTCTCAGTATGGTTTGTAATCTTTTGTTGCCCTCTGGTCATCATTTTATCTTGATGGATTTATTCAGTTGATTAGCTTCTCTCTCTGCTCTAGAGTTTTATTTAACTGCTATATCTGTGTATGTGTTAAGTTTTCTCCTTGATACTTTGGTCTTCTTGTTCTATTTCCTTGCTTTTTTCTATGTTCCCTTAATGGAAAAAAATTGGAGCCAGAGGAATCAAAAGAGGTAAGAGAGGAAAAAGAAAACTAGTAATATTGATAAAAGTTAGAAGACAGGCCATATAAGACTTAGTAAAATGAGTATTTAACTCATGTAGGCAGTGTAGAGTAATAGGGAAAAAAGTGGAGTACCTACAATGGAATGGGAAACCAAGTAGAGGAAAATATATAGAATGATTTAAAAGGTCAGAATGTTGAGGAGACAGAGAAAGAGTAAAGAAAGGGCTGAAAGGAAAAAGTTAATAAAAATTAAAAAAAAAAGAAAAGAAAACAGAATAGACAAGAAAGGAATCAACACCCATGAAGTAAAGGACTAATGAAAAAAGGTGGAATGTAAGAACCACAACAGAAAGCAGAAGGTAGAAAGATGAAGGAATGAAAATAGACAGCATTGCTAGACAAAATCAATATACACCAAGAATTGGAAATTAAAGAAGAAGAATCACATCAAAAGAAACAAGCTAGCAGCATGATTTTATCTTGAACAATCAACCTCACTGTCCAGCTACCTCCAGTCAATGTCCCTAAGTTTCTTATTCCCTGGGCTCCCAGAATAGACCACTCAGGCAGGATCCTATCCCCAATCAACCGTCCTCTGTGAGAGAGATGGTGAGTGCCCACGTCTACCGACACCATATTGCCAGGCTCTCACCTAATATTTTTGAATTGCCTATTTCTCCCTTAATTTCAGTAAGTTTTTATTCCTGTATTGTTTTCTTTTGGTAGGTGTATATATGATTATAGTTGTTGTATCCTCCTGAAGAATCGATACATTTTCATCATTTAAAAATATCCATCCTTTTCAAAAGTAAGCTTTTTATTTTAAATTCTATTTTTGTTATTTTAGTATAGCCACTCCAGCTTTCCTCACGTTGTTGTTTGCATTATATATTTATTTCCACCCTTTTACTTTCCATCTCTTTGTATTTTTTTAATCTTACTTGGATCTAATGAAGACACTGTATAGTTGGATCTTTTTAAATCTAGACTGATCATCTCTGCCTTTGATTTGGATTGCTTAATGTATTCACATTTAATCTTATTTTGATAAATTTGATTTTTACTTTCCATTTTACTATTTGTATTCTATATTTCATTTCATTTTTTTACTCTAGTTTTCCTTTGTCCTTCCTTTTGTATTAAATGAATAGTTTTAATGAATAATTCATTTCTCTATAATTATCTTTTTATTTTTTGTTTAGTGGTTCCTCTGAGGCTTAATAAGTACATCTAAACTTAAAAGAATAAGCTTCAGAATTATACTTGGTTAATTCTTGTGATACACCAAAACTGTATATCCATAAAGTTGCATTCCCTCCCCTACTTTTGGTAGTATAGTTTTACATATAACATGCAAATAATGCTAAAAATCCTAAAAAACAGAACATTGTTTTATGTATTATTTTAGTAATTATAGTTGATTCCTTTGTCTATAGATCTTTGCTAACACAAGCACACATGTGGCTTTTATTGACATGTGGCTTTTATTGACAAATATATTAAATTTATATTTGACACAGACTGAGAAATATGTATACAATTTAACTCATTAAATTGTGTTTTTTCTTCCAGTTAAGGTAATAAAGGGGTAAATACATACCTTTATACTTGCATATTACTCTTTTTTTCTGTGACCAGCAAAATTATTTAATAATTCCAACACTTGGAATTGAATTTTTCTTTTAATATTTTAATAAGAGAAGTTGTGGGGTTTACAAAATAATTATGCATAAACTAAGGATTCTCATACACCACATCACCAGCAACCCAATGCATTGGTGTGGAATACTTGTTACCATTTATGTCAGAATTTTTAAAATAATTGTACTGTATTTAATAGTAGTTACCTTTGATACAATTGAAGGATTATTAAAGTCATACCATTATCTAGCATGCATGATTTTAGATGTATTTTCCCACACTTCACCTTATTTTCATGACCTTATATTTGTATCATACATTTGTTATAATTAATGAAAGAACATTCTTGTATTTGTGTTATTACCAATAGTCTATCATCCACATTAGGTTTCACTATGTTGTACAGTCTTATATATATTATCTTTTAATTTGTATTCTAGTAATATATACATCCTAAAATTCACTTTTAACCATGATCTCCTCTATAGTTCATTCACAACTATGTGCTGCCATCACCACCATCCATTTCCAAATGTTTACCCCCAACCTAAATCAAAATTCTCTGTAAGTTAAACATCAACTCTCCATTCTCTAAAACCCAACATATCTCCTAATAACTTATGCTCTATATTCTAACTCTAAGAGTTTGCTTATTAAAATTACTTCATATCCCTGAGATCATACAATATTTGCCAGTTTGGGTCTGGCTTATTTCACTCAACATATTGCCTCAAGGTTGATCCATGTTGTTGCATGCATCAGGACTTCATTCCTTTTTATGGCTAAATAATATTCCATATGTGTATACCACAATTTTTTAAATCCATTTATCAGTTGATGGACACATGTGTTGCTTCCATCTTTTGGCAATTGTGAATAATATTGCTACCATCAATGGTGTGCAAATATCTGTTTGAGTTGCTGTTTTCAATTCTTCTGGGTACCTATTATTGGGATTGCTGAGTCATATGGTAATTCTATACTTAGCTTCTTGAGGAACTGCCAAAATTTATTCCATGGTAGTTGCACCATTTTACATTCCCTCCAGCAATGAATGAGTGTTATTTCTGCACCTCTCTGACACTTGAGATATTTACTTTTTTAATAGTGGCCATTCTACTGAGTATGAAATGATAGTTCTTTGTTGTTTTGAATTGCATTTCCCCAATAGCTACTGAGGTTCAGCATCTTTTCATGTGCTTTATAGTCACTTATATTTTTCTTTGAAAAATGTCTTCAAGTATTTTGCCCATTTTTTCAGGTGGATTTTTTTTTTTATTGTTGAGTTGTAGGATTTCTTTATATAGTCTGGATATTAAATCCTTACTGGATGTGGGATTTCCATAGAAAAAATATTTTCTGCTATTGTAGGTTTTTTCACTTATGTGAAAATATATTTTCTCCCATTGTAGGTTTTTTCACTTATGTCTAGATATTAAAACCCTTCTTGGATATATGGTTCCCATAGAAAATATATTTTCTCCCATTGTGTTTTTTCACTTATGTGAGAAAACCTTCTGATGCAGATAAGTTTTTAATTTTGAGGATTCTCATTTACTATTTTTCTTTCATTCCTTGTTCTTTGGGTGAAAAGTCTAAGAAACCATCACTTAACAGAAGGTCTTGAAAATGCTTCCTTATATATTCTTCTAAGAGTTTTATAGTCTAAATTCTTATATTTAGTGCCTTTATCCAATTTAAGTTAACTTTTATATATGATAAGAGATAGGGTTATTCTTTCATTCATTTGCGTATGGATATCCAGTTCTCCTAACACCATTTGTTGAAGATACTATTCTTTCCCAGTTGAGTGCACTTTGCAGCCTTGTCAAAAATCAATTTGCCTTAGTTGTGAGGGTCTATTTATGAACTCTCAATTTGATTGCAGTGGACAATATATCTATACTTATGAAAGAACCATGCTGTTTTTACCACTGTAGTTTTGTAATATGTTTTAAAGTCAGGAAAGGAGTCCTTGAACTTTGTTCTTTTTTTGATAGTCTTCTGATTGATGGACATGGACCATTTTTTTTAGGTCTTTAACTTCTATATTTTTTCACTCTACTGATTTTTCCTTAGGCAATAAAATTACTTAATACAAAGAGAACCTCAAAAATCGCATTTCAATAAAATGTTCTAAAACAGTTATATTCTTACTATGTCACAAGTATTCTGTGAATATTTTAGATCATATTCTTATTAGCTTTTATTATTAAATATCAGTTTTGAATCATTTGATAAATAAAAACAAATATTTTGATTTTTTAATTCCATATTTTTTTTCTTTACAGTTTATATCTCTTCTTGTGTGAGTTCTGTTTGTGTAATCTGACCATTTAACTATTAAAGTAAGTGTTTTATACACTTAATATGGATAGTAAAACTATGCCACTGAAACTCCCAGAACCCATTAGCTTCTCTTTAGCTCCTTCTTTTGATCTTCTTCCAACAGGACCAATCAAAACCCATTAGTAGCAGCTTCTTCTCCTTTTGACTTTTTAAAATTGTGGTAAAAATCAAATTTTTCACAATACAAGCCAATATTTGTAAAATGATAAATAGATATATATGCATATATGTGCATTTGCTTACATAAATGTTATTTTTTTCATATATATTTTAAAAGATGTTTAGATTACATAAATGTTATTTTTGTGTAACATTTATGTAAACTCCTTTTGACTTTGTTTTCAAGACCTATGTAACATAAGAACATGCAAAAACCCAGACTAGTATCCTTAGATGACCTCCTAGATTCCAGGTGCTAAAATCATGTCCCTTGGAGCTAAAATTGATTGAATTAAGAGAGATATAATAATGGAATAAACAGAGATCCAAGATGGTGAAGTAGGAAATGGCATGTTGCACTCCTCCTCCAGAAACTGTGGTAAGTATATAGAATAAGTGAAGCCAGGTTTCAAAGAGGACACTTAACACAAAGTGAAAATAAAATAAAATGCTAGACTATAAAGAGAAGCTAATCAACTGAACAAGTGCATCAAGATAAAGAGATGCCTAGACACCAGCAAAAAATTAAAAGCTTTACTGAGAAACAGGAAGACATGTACCAGTCTAATGAACAAACTAAAAAACAGGAGGATTTGCAGAATGTGGGACATCTAATCAAGATGTATAGACAAATAGGAATCTACTTAATAAAACAAAGGATGAGAAAAATGATATTAAGAAATCACTGGGGAAACATACAGAAGAGGTTATAAACATACATAAAATGATGACAGGTCAGATTGTGATGAAAGGCACAAGGCAAGAAATTAAAACTACTTTGGAAACACATAACAGATTTAAACAGGCAGAAGAAAGAATTAGTAACATCAAAGATAGAACATCTGAAATCACAGAGATAGTAGAATAGATAAAATGATATTTTTACAAAATTAACAGGGATTCATGGAACTGAATGACAAGAAATTCACAAACATATGCATTATAGGCATCCCAGAAGGAGAAGAGCAGGAGAAAGAGGCAGAAAGATTGTTGAAGGAATTAATGACTGAAAATTTCCCAACATTTTTGAGGGACATTGATGTACCTGTCTAGGAAGCATAGCACACTACAGTGTACATTTTAACAAGCCTAACCCAAGACATATACTTATCAAATTGTCAAATGCTCAAGACAAAGAGAGAATTCTGAAAGAAGTAAGAGAAAAGAAATCCATCACATATAAGGGAAGCTCAATAAAATTAAGTGTTGATTTCTCATCTGAAACCATGAAGCTAAGGAGACAGTGGTAAAGCATAGTTAAATGTTAAAAGAAAAAACTGCCAGCCAATAATTCTTTATCTGGCAAACTAAACTAAAGAGAGAAACTATGCTCAGCATAACTACATCTAATAAGCCTGATGCCAGGACTCCAACAAAAAATTACAATCATTACCAAGAAATAGGAAGATATGGCCTAGTCAAAGGAACAAACTAAAAAGCAGGAAGAGATTCAGAACACCAAACAACTAATCAAATCTGTCCAAACAAATATCATGGATCAAATTAATGAAGTGAAGTAAGAGATTAAGGATATTAACAAGACACTGAGAGAACATTCTGAAGAAATTGTAAACCTACATAAAAAAAAATGGATATGATGGTGATGAATGGCACAATCCAAGAAATCAAAAATACACTGAAAGCACATAAAAGCAGATTTGAACAGACAGAGGAAAGAATTAGCAATGTGGAAGACAGTACATCTGAAATAAAAAAGATAGTTAAAACAGATAGAAAAAAAAAGAGAAAACCCAGCTGGGACTTAGGTATTGGAACCACAACACAATATGCACAAACATACACATTATATGCATCCCAGAGGGAGAAGAGAAGGGAAAGGGGACAGAAGGAGTGTTGGATGAAAAGTTCCCAACCCTATTGAGGGAGATGGCTGAATATGTCCAGGAAATGCAACATACAACAACACTATAAATCCAAACAGGGCTTCTTCAAGACATAAACTTGTCAAACTGCCCAATGTTCAAGACAAAGAGAAAATTCTGAAAGCAGCAAGGAAAAAGCAAACCATCAAATGCATGTGAAACTCAATTAAATTAACTGCTGATTTCTCATCTGAAACCATGGAGGCAAGAAGGCAGTGGCATAACATAGTTAAAGTATTAAAGAAAAAAAAAAAACTTCAGTGAAGAATTCTTTATCCAGCAAAATTGGCATTCAAAAATGATGGAGAGTTCAAAATATTCACAGATAAACAGAAATTAAGAGATTATGCAAATAATAAAAATGGCCTTCAAGAAGTGATAAAAGTAGTTCTGCAAGTTGAAAAAAAAATACAGGAGAAAGAGAGTTGCAGGAGAGTGTAAGAATAACTAAAAAGACAAAAAGAGAAATAAAAACAACATACAACATACATAAACCCAAAGAAAATATGACTAATGTAAGTAATTCCATAAGAATAATAACACTAAATGTTAATGGATTAAACTCAGCAGTCAAGAGACACAGATTGTCAAAATGCATAAGGAAATATGACCCATCTATATGTTGTCCACAGTAAACCCATCATAGACCCGGGGATTCAAGGAGGCTTAAAGTGAATGGCTGAAAAACAATCTTACAAGCATACAATAACCAAACAGGGTGGGAGTAGCTATACTAATATCAGACAAAATATGCTTCAAATGCAGACTATTGTAAGACACAAAAAAAGACACTATATATTTGTAAAAAAAAAAGGTAATCTTTCAAGAAGAGAGAACAATCAGACATTTTTTTTCTTTTTCTTTTTAATATTTTAAAAGATGCTTAGATTACATAAATGTTACACAAAAATTAGAGGGATTCCCATGTTCCCCACCTTCCACATTTCCCACAACCTCCTACCTAAACATCTTTCATGAGTGTGGCACATCATCTGCAATGGGTATACACATCCTGGGGCTTTGTCACTAAATGTGGACCATAGTTCACATTGTAGACCACGCTCTCTCCCACACAGTTCTTCATGTTATATGTTGATGTAAAATGGCCTGTATCTGTCATTGTAATGTCACTCAGGATAATGTCCAAGTCCCAAAAAAGCTCCTGTATTACAACTGCTTTTCCCTATCCCTGCCACAAAAGCATCCAGTGGCCACTGTCTCCACATCAATGTTGTAATTTCTTCCATTGCTTGAATCACAATATGTCTACAATAGAATACCATTAAGTCCACTCTAGTCCATGGCTCTTCCCCAATCCTGAGGAGTCTGGGATGGTGATGTCCAATCCACCTCAAAGTGAGAAGGGGCTTTTATCCTATAGATACTATGGATGGGGATTATCCTGCCTGCAGCTGCAGATTCTCTTCATTCCCTGGGATACCCATTGTCCATTATCATCTCCTCACCAGGTGACTTGGGTGAGTCCATTGAGCTGTAGAGTAGGACTTGCAGCTCAACCAAGATTCCAGGCACAGCTGGCACATGGGCAGGCTAGAGGCTCCAGTCTCTGGAAGTACACCTACAAACTCCAGCACCACATATAGGTTTGAATAGAAGGGACTGATGGACCATGTGCAGGGAGGACTTATTTGAGTCCAACTCTGTCACTTTCAGGAGTACAGATTCCAAAGTAGAGCCCACTGATAAGGCATCAATCTCTGGAGCTATCCCCCCTTATAAGGGACCTGGGTGTCTTCAGAGTCCTCAGGAGCTCCTCTGTGTGGGGTGATATCCACTTTGGTGTTCCATGAGATCCTACTGAGGTGTGTGAAAGCATTACCTCTGGGATGACCTCCTGACTCTCTTTGAAGTCTCTTAGCCACATGAACTCATTTGTCTTTACCTTTCCCCCCTTTTAATCATAAACACTTAAGCTCCTAACTGGGGCACAACAAAATACATAAGGCAAACACTGGAAAAAATAAATGGAGAAATAGATACATCTACAATTATAGTTGGAGACTTTATTACACCATTATCACCATTAGACAGAATATCTTGACAAAGATTCATTAAAGAAACAAAGACTTTGAATAATATTGGAAGATCTGGACCTAATAGACATATACAGAACACTACACCCAAATAAACCAGGGTATACATTCTTCTCGAGGGCACATGGATCATTCGCTAAGAAAGACTGTATGCGAGGCCACAGAAATATTCTCAATGAATCTAGAAAGATTTAAATTATACAAAGTAATCTTTCTGACAACAATGGAATGATGCTGGAGATCCGTAAGGTCCTGAGAACCAGATTAGGCACAAAGATATGGAAGTTAAACAACACACTCTTGGACAAACAGTGGCTAAAGGAGAAAATCTCAAAAGAAATCAGTAACTAATTTGAAATGAATGAAAATGACAACACAACATATCAAAACCTATGGGATGCAGCAAAAGCTGTACTGAGAGGGAAATTCAATTCCATAAATGCATATAATAAAAAAGAAGAAAGAGCTGAAATAGAAGTCCTGACTTCACACCTGGATGAATTGGAAAAACACAACAAACTAACCCCAAGAGAAGTAGAAAGAAGGAAATAACAAAGATTATAGCAGAATTACATGAAATAGAAAATAAGAAAGCACTAGAAAAAATAAACAAAACCAAAAGCTGGTTCTTTGAGAAGATCAATAAAATTACCAAACAGTTAGCCAGAACAACAAAGAAAAGAGAGAGCAGATGCAAATATACAAAATAAGAAATGAAGATGGGGGTATCAACAATGTCACCATGAAAATAAAGAGAATCATTAGAGGATAATTTGAAAAATTATATGATAACAAAAATGATAAGTTAGAGGAAATGGACAAATTCCTAGAAACTCAAAAGCAGCCTACAATGATGAAAGAAGAAATTGAAGGTCTCAACAGACCAATTACAAATAAAGACATAGACTCAGTCATCAAAAACTTCCTAAGAAGAGTGCAGGACCAGATGGCTTCAGAGGTGAATTCTACCAAACTTTCTGGAAAGAACTAACACCAATCCTGCTTAAACTCTTCCAAAAAATAGAAGTAGAAGGAACATTGCCTAACTCATTCAATGATGCCAAAATTACCCTAATACCAAAGCCAAACAAAGATGCTACAAGAAAGGCAAAAAACAGACCAATCATTTTAGTGAATCTTAGATGCTAAAATCCTCAAGAAAATACTTGCTAATCTTATTCAACAACACATCAAACAAATTATACACCATGACCAAGTGAGTTTTATTCTGGCTATGCAAGGATGGTTCAACATAAGAAAATCAATCAATTTAATCCACCACATAAACAGATCAAAGGAAAAAATCACGTGATCATCTCTATAGATGCAGAAAAAAGTAAGGCATTAAGGAAAAAAAAACTTTAACAGAAATTAAGAGAGTATGCAAATGAGAAACATGCCCTTCAAGAAATAATAAAGGGAGTTCTGCAGGTTGAAAGTAAAAAAAAACAGGCAATAGAATTCAGGGGAATTCTGTTTTACCAAGGAGAGCACATATCATGGCTACCTCAGTAAGGCCACCTGTTAGACAAGAGAGGTGATATTAGCAGGAACCTTAATTTTGGATGCAATTTGGATTTATTGGAATGGATCCCACAGGTACTTAACTTGGTAAAATTAGTATTACAATCACAAGGGGGCATAAATTAAATTACAATTTTACAGATATCACCAAGGTTGGGTCACAGAGCAAATAAACTGCACTGTCTGGAAAATCATTCATTCTGGTTGGGTCTCAAATTTTAAAACATGATGTAACAATGTGATTAGTAACTGTGTATTGGAAACAGGCTTTGCACATGATGTTCATACCATGGTATAATGTTTTCAAATTTGATTTTATTATTTAGAGTTTCTGAAATTGTCATCTTGATTAAGATAAACCCAATGTTTCTGCCATCTTGTTACCTAGAAAGTGAGGATCATTTTCAATTATTACAAATAGTATTATTGTTCATAAACATTTTACAGTTCTTGATCAGAAACTAGGCAACAAGATGGCAGAAACATTGGGTTTATCAAGAAGATGAATTTCCTAAGACATTTTAATAAAAGTCCTGTCTCTTTAAATACAGTCATTATGGTACAATTTTTAAAAGGGATAAAATTCAAATAGCAATATCTCTTCTTTATATATAAATGTAAAACATGGTATTTTGAAAATAAAATTGTTTTAGAAAATGAAATTCGCTAAATGGACAATTTACTATAAAAATGTTTAAAATCTTAATCAAGATGGCAATTTCAGAAATTCAAAATAATAAATAAAAAATTGAAAACATCATATCATGGTATGAAGCATCATGTGCAAAGCCTGTTTCCAATAAACAGTGGGGCTTTAACACCCTATTTTTGAAAACTGAGATGTCACTCATTGTTACCATAATATCAATATCAAAAGCACTTCTAAGTTTATTTATATTATTTACAGCAAATGCTTTAAAGTTAACAGTGCATATCATTTAAAAGTCCTATGGAGTAAAAGGAACCTCATTATTTTAAACAGTAAGCTAAAGCCCCAAATAAGGTGATTTAAAATAATAAAACACAGCCTTGGAACACTGACCCTGCATCAGTTGAATCCCATTAAAGAAAACAGAAAGTAACCAGAAAAACAAGAAAACCTACTAATCTTTTTTGGAGCATTAGCTGATGTTTCTGAAAAAATATTAAACACTAACTTGTTAATTTTCCTGCTGTCTTCCTCTTTGGGTTGCAGATCTGACCAAGGATCAGGTAACTGTTAGTAGGTGGTAGGAAAAATGGATGCAGACAAAATATATAGAGCAACAAAATCTGATTATCTCCACCACTGGTAAAAGGTGTGAGATAGGGGTTGTTTTTCTATCTTTCAGATATAGGTATCCAGTTCTCCCAGGACCATTAGTTGAATAGAATGTTCTGGCCCACCTTAGTGCACTTCTCTATCTAGACTAATTGCTCCAGCTAGTAATTCCAGCACAGTATTGAATAATAATGGTGACAGTGGGCATTCATGTATTGTTCTTGACCTCAGTGGGGAATCATTCAGTCTTTCACCATTGAGTACAAGGATAGCTATAGGTTTTTCATATATGCACTTTACCATATAAAGAAACATTCCTTCTATTCCTATCTTTTGGAGTGTTTGTATCAAGAAATGTGCTGTATTTTGTCAAATTCCTTTTCTGCATCAATCAAGAGGATCATGTGATTTTTCTTCTGAAAATTATCACTGTGTTTTAATACAGTAATTGATTTTCTTGTTTTGAACCATCCTGGCATACTGGGGATAAAAGCCACTTGATCATGGTATTTAATTTTTTTTTTTATTTGTAAAATGATATATAAATATATATGCATATATGTGTATTTGCTTACAAAAATGTTATTTATATATATATAAATATATTTTAACAGGTGCTTAGATTACCTAAAATATTACATGGGGGATTCCAAAGATGGCGTTAGTGTAGGAGGGCACACACTGCAAGCTCCCAGAGCAAGGCGGATTGTGGACGGGGTCCTGCCCGGGGGTCTGTGCTGTGCACGCGTGGAGTGAGAAGCTTGGGACATCTATCTGCGCGGATCGGTGGCGTAGACCGAACGGTGGAGATTCGTGAGTTTTGAGGCTGCCGGTGGAGGTTGGCACAGGCGGCTGAGCCCCGCGGTTAGGGAAAAAAATAATAAAAGGGCCATTTGGAGCCACGGGCGGGCGAAAAAGTTTTATTTTCTGGGGAGCTGGCTGCCTGGCACCCCTTGGACCTTGTGTGAACAGAGCAAACAAGCTAATCAGCAACCAGTGAACCGGAGGGGAGATTTTGGTCGGGAAACGGAGCTGATCTCCCTAGCCACCCAGGGATAAGACCCGGGCCTCTGCGGAGCCAGGAGGAAGGGACACTTCCCAAAAAAGGGAGGGTTCGGTTGGAAGACTGGGAAGGGTATTTTATATTTTTAGACATTGATCTGGCTGCCTGCACTGCCCCGTGGCTTTGGGGAGCATATAAGCCAAACTGAAGCATCATTAGGCTGAGAGCAGATGCGAATCTACACTCAAACTGATTTACTGAGCAGCCCTGTGACGCTGGAGCTCGGCTCCAGAAGGGGCGGAATCCGCCATCTTTAGCAATCCTCACTGACTAACATCAGAGCTCAGCTAACCTGGGGAGTCTGGAAAGTGGGACGTGCTTGATTAATTTCCATGGGACCAGCTAGGGTCCCTTCCGTAAGGGGATTGGTCTAGAGGAGGAATTATTTTGGATCCTGCATTTGGCCAAAAAAAAAAAAAAGTGAGGTCAACTCAACAAATGAAAAATAAATTCTTTTTAATTTAGTTTAATAGCAAAAAGCTGCTTCAGGACCTGCATATAGAACCCTATGGGGAAATTCATTGATAAACACAAGTAGGCAGGAAGGATCCACATAGACCCTAGGGGAATCATTGACCCCCCTTAGCTCTGATTGACTGCTTGCCTGTGTGGACCTTTGGTTTCTCTCTGTTACTTTCTGGTCTATTACTATTATTCCCATTTTCTTCCCCGCTTCCTTTTTCTTTCTGTTTTTTTTTTTTTTTTTTTTTAAATAGGTGCTGCCAGCTCATCGCTTCATTGCTGGGCTTCTTATTCAGTAATTTCCCACTCGCTGTATATATTGATTCTGTATTACAAACTATCACTTCTCCTTCCTGCATCTTTCTGCCTTCTGTTTTCTGTTGTGGCTCTTAGAGACAACATTTTTTCATAGGCCCACAACTTAAGGGTGTCAATTTCTATCCCATCTATTTTGTTTTCTTCTTCTTCTTTTTTCTTTTTTTTATTAGTATTAACTTTTTCCTCCAGAACTTTCTCTACTATTTCTGTCCCTCCTCATAATTCTAGCCTTCTAAACCACTATATATACATATTCCTCCATTTGTTTTCCCAGTCCATTGTAGGAACTCCATATTTTTTCCTAGTACTCTACACTGCCTACACAAGTTAAATACTCATCTCATTAAGTCTCATTTTGCCCCTCTTCTAACTTTTATCAATATTTCTATTATCCTTCTGCCTTCCTTACATCTTTTAATTCCTCTGGCCCTAACCTTTTGCCTTCAAAGGAACATAGAAAGAAGCAAGGAAATAAAATAAGAAGAAAAACTTCCAAAGAGAAAACTTAACTCACACACAGAACCAAAAGCTAAATAAAATTCTAGAGCATAGAGAAAAGCTAATCAACTGAACAAACCCATCAAGATAATATGATGACCAGAGGGCAACAAAAAAAATACAAATGACTCTGAGAAACTGGAAAACATGGACCAGACCAGTGCACAAAATAAAAACCAGGAAGCAATGCAGTACATCAAACAACTAATCAAAGCTATCCAAACAAATATCATGGACCAACTTAAAGAACTGAAGGAAGAGATTAAGGATATAAAGAAGACACTGGGAAAACATACTGAAGAAATAGCTAACACACCTAAAAAGGTAATGGATATAATGGCAAACAAAGACACAAGTCAAGAAATGAAAAAGACGCTGGATTCACATGGCAGCAGAATTGAACAGGCAGAGGAAAGAATTAGTGATATGGAAGACATAACAGTTGAAATCAAAGAGATTGCAGAAAAGATAGACAAAAAGATAGAAAAAAACCAGTATGGTCTCAGGGAATTAACCGATAATGCAAGATGCACAAACATACGGATTATGGGCATCCCAGAAGGAGAAGAGAAGGGAAAGGGAACAGAAGGAGTGTTGAAGGAAGTTATGGCTGAAAACTTCCCAACTCTATTGAGAGAGATGGATGTGCAGATCCAGGAAGCACAGGGCACCCCAAATAGTATAAATCCCAAAAGGCCAACTCCAAGACATATACTTGTCAAATTGTCCAATGCTCAAGACAAAGAGAAAATGCTCAAGGCAGCAAGAGAAAAAAGAACCATCACATAAAAGGGAAGCACAATAAGATTTTGTGCTGATTTCTCAGCTGAAACCATGGAGGCAAGAAGACAGTGGTATGACATAGTCAAAACACTAAAAGAAAAAAACATCCAGCCACGAATTCTCTATCCAGCAAAATTGGTATTCAAAAATGATGGAGAGTTCAAAATATTCACAGATAAACAGCAATTAAGAGAGTAGGTCAAGAAGAAACCAGCACTTCAAGAAATACTAAAGGAATCTCTACAAGTTGAAAGGAAAAACAACGGAGAGAGAGTTGGAGGAGAGTTTAAAAACAACTGAAAACTCAAAAAGAGAAACAAAACAACATATGACATATATTAACCCAAAAAGAAAAAATGACTGAAGTAAGAAATTCATTGTGAGTAATAACACTGAATGTTAATGGGTTAAATTCACCAATCAAAAGACACAGATTGGCAGAATGGATAAGAAAATATGATCCATCTATATGCTGTCTACAAGAAACCCACCTTCGGCCCAGGGATTCAAGGAGGCTGAAAGTGAATGGCTGGAAAAACATTCTACAAGCTAACAATAGCCAAAAAAAGGGCAAGAGTAGTTATTCTAATATCAGACAAAATAGACTTTAAATGCAAAAATATTGTAAGAGACAAAGATGGACACTACATTTTAGTAAAAGGAGTAATCACTCAAGAAGAGAGAACAATCATCAACATTTACGCACCTAATGGAGGTGTCTCAAAATACATGCGGCAAACTCTGGAAAAACTAAGAGGAGAAATAAATTCCTCTACAATTATAGCAGGGGACTTCAACACACCACTATCATCATTAGACAGAACATCTAGGCAGATAATCAATAAAGAAACTAAGGCACTCAACAATACATTAGAAGATTTGGACTTAATAGACATATACAAAACACTACACCCAAATACAGCGGGATTTACATTCTTCTCCAGTGCACATGGAACATACTCCAAAATAGACCACATGCTAGGGCACAAAACAACACTCAATGAATTCAGAAAGATTGAGATTATACAAAGTAATTTCTTTGACCACAACGGAATGAATTTGGAAATCACTAAGTGCCAGAGAAACAGGTTGGGCACAGGGATATGGAAGTTAAACAACACACTCTTAGACAAACAGTGGGTCAAAGAGGAAATTTCAAAAGAAATCAGTAACTACCTTGAAACTAATGGAAACAACAACACAACATATCAAAACCTTTGGGATGCAGCGAAAGCAGTCCTGAGAGGTAAATTCATAGCCATAAATTCATATATTAAAAAAGAAGAAAGAGCTAAAATTGAAGACCTAACTGGACACTTGGAGGAATTGGAAAAACAACAACAAACTAAATCTAAAGGAAGTAGAAAAAGAGAAATAACCAAGATTAGAGCAGAACTAAATAAAATAGAGAATAAGAAAGCACTGGAAACAATAAACAAAACCAAAAGCTGGTTCTTCGAGAATATCAACAAAATTCACAAACCCTTAGCCAGACTAACAAAAAAAAGAGAGAACAGATGCAAATACATAAAATAAGGAATGAGCAAGGTGATATCACTACTGACCCCACAGAAATAAAGAGTATCATAAGAGGATACTTTGAAAAATTATATGCCAACAAGAATGACAATTTAGAGGAAATGGACAAGTTTCTAGAAACCCACAAA
>JAKSZT010053875.1:1835396-1906231 GCA_026826555.1 Tolypeutes matacus
GAGTGACAGAATTAGACTCAAATAAGTCCTCCCTGCACATGGTTCACCAGTCCCTTCAATTCAAACCTATATGTGATGCTGGAGTTTTTAGGTATACTTCCTGAGACTGGAGCCTCCCACCTACCTATGTGCCAGGTGTTCATGAAATCTAGGTGGAGATGCAACTCCTACCCTACAACTCAATGGACTCATCCAAGTCACCTGGTGAGGAGACAACGTTGGGCAATGGCCATCCCAGGGAATGGAGAGGGCCTGCATCTGCAGGCAGGATCATCCCACCCACCATATCCATGGGTTATAAGCCCTCTCTCACTTGGAGTTGGAGTGGACATCACCATCCCAGTCCCCTCAGGATTGGGGGAAGAACTATGGACTAGAGTGGACTTGATGGTATTCTCTTGTTCACATATGGTGATTCTAGCAATGCAAGAATTTATAACAATGAGGTGGAGCCAGTGGCCACTTGCCACTTTTGGGGTAGGGAGGGGATGAGCAGTTGAAATACAGGGGCTTCTTTGGGAGTTGGAGGTTGTCCTGAGTACCGTTGTGGCAACGGATGTAGGTCATTTTAATTCAGCACACACCACTCAGAACTGAGTGGGAGAGAGTGTGGTCTACAGTGTGAACTGTGGTCTATGGTTGGTGGCAAGGCTCCAGGATGTGTAAGTTCATTGAGGGTGGTGGGCCACACGTGTGGGAGATGTTTGTATGGGATGTGGTGGGAGGTGTGGGAGGTGGGCAACATGGGAATCCCAGTGGGTTCCGTGTAATATTTTGTGTAATCTAAGCACCTCTTAAAATATATGTATAGATATATATAAATAACATTTTTGTAAGCAAATGCACATATATGCATATATATTTATATATCATTTTGCAAATGTTTGTATGTGTTGTGAGAATTTTGATTTTTACCCATAATAAAAAAAAGAAAGAAAAGAAATAAGGCTATTTAGCCATTGTAAAAAAAAAAAAAAGAAAGTCTAGATTTGTAACTTCTAAGAGCTTTCAAAGACATATTAATTTTTTTTATTGTTATAAAATTTCATATTCTGTTCTTCCATCAAATTTCCTTCAGGCATAGGAATAAAATAAATGACTCCCAGGACTTAAATATATATATATATATATTACATGGAACCCACCGGGATTCCCATGTTGCCGACCTCCCACACCTCCCACCTCATCCCACACAAACATCTCCCATAAGTGTGGCCCACCACTCTCAATGGACTTACACATCGTGGGGCCTTGCCACCAACCATAGACCACAGTTCACATGGTAGACCACACTCTCTCCCACACAGTTCTGAGTGGTGTGTGCTGATTTAAAATGGCCTACATCCTTTGCCACAACAGCACTCAGGACAACCGCCAAATCCTAAAGAAGCCCCTGTATTTCAACTGCACATCTCCTCCCTGCCCCAAAAGTGTCAAGTGGCCACTGGTTCCACCTCATTGTTATAATTTCTTCCATTGCTAGAATCACCATATGTGTACAACAGAATACCATCAAGTCCACTCTAGTCCATAGTTCTTCCCCCAAACCTGAGGGGACTGGGATGGTGATGTTCACTCCACCTCTAAGTAAGAGATGGCTTATGTCCCATGGATATGGTGGGTGGGATGATCCTGCCTGCAGATGCAGGCCCTCTCCATTCCCTGGGCGGGCTGTTGCCCATCATTGTCTCCTCGCCAGGTGCCTTGGATGAGTCCATTGAGCTGTAGGTTAGGAGTTGCAGCTCCACCAAGATTCCATGCACACCTTGCACATAGGTAGGCCAGAGGCTCCAGTCTCTGGAAGTATACCTAAAAACTCCAGCATTACATATAGGTTTGATTAGAAGGGAACCATGTGCAGGGAGGACTTATTTGAATCCAATTCTGTCACTCTCAGGAGCACAGATTCCAAAATAGAGCCCACTGATAAGGCATCAGTCTCTGGGTCTATCCCCCCTTATATAGGACCTGGGTGTCTCCAGAGCTCTCAGGAGCCCCTCTGTGTGGGGTGATGGGCACTTTGACGTTCTATGAGCTCCTACTGAGGTGTGCATAAGAGTTGCCTCTTGGATGATCTCCCAACTCTCTTTGAAGTCTCTTAGCCTCTTGAACTCATTTGTCTTTACCATTTCCCCCTTTTATTCAAGGTCTTTTTCCATTTGTGTTGCCAGTTGGCACTTGGTATTAATCCCTCATTGCCAGGGAGTCTCATCCCCGGGAGTCATGTCCCACGTTGGGGGGAAGGTAATGCAATCATATGCTGAGTTTGGCTTACAGAGAGGCCACATTTGAGCAACAAGGAGGCTCTCAGGTGGCAACCCTTAGGCACCCCACAACAACAAGCTAAGTCTCGGTTACAAGAGCAAAGTCTCACAAGGGTAGTCATCAATAAAAAGAACTCATCAGTGGGTCATCCTCTTTTGATAGACACTGTCCCTGCACTCAGAGGACTATTGCTGCTCTCTTGGAGACTGTGGCAGAGCTTTCCAGGCTAGGAATTCAGATTCCCTCATTTATTGTGTGATTGTCCACCCATCATGACCTTGCCCCATCTTCTGATCTTTTGAACAATTTTATATATCTTTCATGTATATTCGGATGAACTAACCCCCTGAATCCCCCCTCCCAGACACCCCCAGCCAAAAATCCCCTGCAGTACCCATTGTAACCCTTCTGTGATCCAAATCCTCTGTGAACATGTAGTCCATAAAATAATCAAATACACTTAATAGGAAAAAGAAACATCAATGATAAGCTTACATGCAAGAGACAAACATAAGGAAACTCGGGAAAAAAGTCAAACAAAAAAACAAAACAAAAGAAAACAAAATATAATTAGCAGATTGGGACATTAAAAAAATGGGGAAAAAGCAAAAGAAATGCCATATATATATATATATGTATGTATATATATATATATATGTATATATATATATACATATATACTTTTTTTCCTTTTAGCTCTGTGTTATCTGATGTCCAGTGTGCCATGACACCTTCCCCCTCTCAATCCCCATTATCTCTAAAATTTTCATTTAATTTTCAAAGAAGTTTTAGGTCACAGCAAAGTCACACATGGAGTACCAGAGACTCCCAGATACCAACCCCCCCTTCCCCACCCCATATTAACCCCTCCTTTTTTTTGGATGTTAGCATTGTCATAACTGTTATACAGATAGCAAAACATAGCAACTAAACATTGTGAATGATTTACAGTATAGTTTACAATTTAGATGATACAGTTTAATACTTCTGATGATATTTACCATGTCCTGTGTCCATTACTGTAAGGTAATGAAAAACCTTTCCCATGGCCACCCCATTAGATCTTGACTGTTCCCTTCCCCCCAGCCCCCCAGGGAACATGACACCACCCTATCCCGACCCCTGGAATGTTGATTCACAGTTACATGCCCTGGGAATTTGAACCTACCCTTCCTAATCCACCCACCCACCAGGGCTGCACCACCAAACGGAGGAACACCACCACCCATCTGCCCCATCCCCCAACATGCAACCACACTCTATCCCTTTACCATAGATTATGTGCTTTTGAATTTGGCTTGCAAGTGTTTTGTTTAGGATTTTTGCCATCTATATTTGTTAGAGATATTGGTCCATAAATTTCTTTTTTCATAGTATCTTTATCTGGTCTTCGTATTAGGGTGATGGCTTCATAGAATAGTTTGGTTGCATTTTTTCATGTTAATTTTTTTGGAAGAACTTGAGTAAGATTAGTATAAGATCATTTTGAATGATTGGAAGAATTCACTGGGAAGCCATCTGGAGCCAGGCTTTTCATCTTTGGAACGTTTCTGATGACTGTTTCAATCTCTTCACTTATAGTTGGTTTGTTGAGGTCTTCTATTTCTTCTACTGTCAGTGTAGGTGAAACGTGTTCCTAGGAATTTGTCCATCTCATCTAAAATTTCTAGTTTTGGGCATACAGTTTTTCAGAAAATCCTCTTATGATTCCTCTTATTTTGAGGCATCACTGGTGTTGTCCTCCTTCTCAATTGTGATTTTATTTGTTTATGTCTTCTTTTTTTTAAAAAAAAATCAGTCTAGCTAAGGGTTTGTAGATTTTGTTGATCTCAAAGAACCAACTTTTTTGTTGTTGATTCTATTTTTTTCTCAATTTTATTTATTTCTGCTCTGAGTTTTCTATTTCTTTCCATTGGCTTGGTTTGGGACTGATTTGCTGTTCTTTTTCTAGTTCCTTTAGGTGTGCAGTTAGATCTTCAATTTTAGCTCTTTATTTTTTTTTAATGTAAGCTTTGAGGTCTAAAAATTTCCTTCTCAGCTCTGCCTTTGCAGTGTCCCAGAGGTTTTTATATGTTATGTGCTCATTTTCATTCATCTCAAGATATTTGCTGAATTCTCTCATTTTCTGCTTCTATGGACTGATTATTTAAGACTGTGCTGTTTAATCTCCATATTTTTATGAATTTTTCTTTTTCCACCCGTTATCAATTTCCAGCTTCATCCTGTTATGATAAGAGAAAATATTTTGTATAATTTCAGTCTTCTTAAATTTATTGAGACTTTTCTGTGAGCCAACATATGATCTCTCTTGGAGAAGGATGCATGAGTGCTTAAAAAGAATATATACCCTACAGTTTTGGGGTCCAATTCTCTATAGATGTCTGTTAGGTCTAGTTCATTTATCATATGATTCAATCTCTGTGTTTCTTTTTTAAATATATTTCTTATTTATTTCTAAAAGTTACCTAGATTACATAAATTGTTACAAAAAATATAAGGGATTCCCATATGCCCCACTCCCCAGACCTCCCACTTTTCCCCACATTAACCCCTTCTTTCATTAGTGTGGAACATTCATTGCAATTGATCACATTTTGGAGCATTGTCACTAAGCATGGACGATAGTTTACATTGTAGTTTACACTTCTCCCACTCAATTATGTAGACAATGGCAGAATATATAATGGCCACTATATGTCAACACAATGCCATCCAGCTCAATTCCAAGTCCTGAAAATGCACCGAAATTGCACCTTTTTCCCTTTCCCTCTCTTCAGCACCTCCACTGGCCACTGTCTCCACATCAATTATATAATTTCTTCCATTGCTAGAATCACAATAAGCCTATAGTAGAACACCAGAAAGTCTACTCTAGACCATATTTTATTCACCAATCCTGATGATACTGGGATGGTGATGCCCATTCCACCTCTAATTCGGATGGGACTTCTGTCCCATATGGCTGATGGATGGGACTCTTTTGCTTGCAATTGTAGGCTTTCCCAGTTCCTTGATGTGGTGATTGTCCATCCTCACCACCTCATCAGCTGTCCTGGGTGAGTCCAGTGAACTGGAGAGTAGGTGCTGCAACTCTGCTGAGGCTCAGGGCCCAGCTGGCACATGGACAGCCCAGAGATTCAAGTCTCCTGGACAGACACCTACAAACTCCAGCACCAACTATAGGTTTAAACAAAAGGGACAGAAGAGGCATGTGTAGACAAGTCACATCTGAATCCAACTGTCACATTTGGGAGCACAATGTCCAAAGTAGGGCCCCCTGGCAAGGCACCAAACTTTGGAACTATCTGCCATGACCACAAGACCTGGGTGTCCTTGGAGAACTCAGGAGCCCTACTGTTTGGGATAGTGTCCATTTTGGCAGTATATGAGATCCAGCTGAGACATGCATAAGTGTTACCTCTCTGATGACCTCCCAACTCACTTTGAAGTCTCTTAGCCGTATAAACTCATTTGTCTTTACTTTCCCCCTTTTATTCAAAGTCTTTTTCCAGTTGTACCACCAGCTGGTGCTTGGTAGTAATCCCTCAGTGTCAGGGAGGTACATCCCCGAGAATCATGTCCCTCACTGGGAGGAAGGTAATGCACGCACATGCTGAGTTTGGCTTAGAAAGAGGCCACATTTGAGCAACAAGGAGGTTCTCAGGAGGTAACTCTTAGGCACCTTACAACACAAGGCCAAGTTGCAAATTCAAAAGAAAAGACTCATAAGCATTATCATCAATATCAAGGGCCCATCAATGGACCATACTTTTTCACTAGTCATTGCCTGTATACTTCGGGGATTGTTGCTGTTCCTTTAGAGAATGTGGCAGAGCTCCCCAGGATGTGGATTCAACAATCCTTGAGCTGTTGTGTAACTCTCTAACCATTGTGGCAATGCCCCATGAATATTTGAATATATTTATATACCTTATATGTATGCCCAGGTGATCTTCCTCCCATGTATCCCCCATCACAGCCACCCCACAGCATTGATCCTCCACTGCCTTAGTTGTAACCCATCTGTGATTCAAAACTTCTTCAAAAATGAAGACAAGAAAGTTACCTAATTCAATTAATAGGAAAATGCAATAATAATGATAGTTTAAGCTTAAGAAATAAAATACATAATAATTTAGAAAAACTAAAACTAAAATAAAGTTTAAAAAATGGGGTATTAAAAAAATGAAAAATCTTAAAAAAAAATTTTTTTTTGATGTTTTGCCTTTCAGAACTGTAATATTGGTTGCCCTGTATGTACAGTGGCATTTTCTTCCATTTCTTTCCCAGTGTCTTACTTTTTCTTTGTCTTCCAAGAGGTTTTAGGTCACATTAAAGTTACATACAGAATATAGGGGACTTGCATATGCCCAACATCCTCCATCTTTTCCCCTTTCCATATTAATAACCATTTTACATGTAGATTGTACATTTGTTACAACTGATGTACAATTAGTGTAACATAGCTACTAACCATGGTCAATGGTTTACATTATGGTTTACATTTTAGACCATACACATTTATAAATTTTTCATGAAATTTAACATGCCCTGTATCCATCATTGTAAGATTATGCAGAACACTTCCATTGCCCACAAAATACTCCCTTTTCCATCTATTCTATTCCTCCCTCCCCATCCCCTTGGGGTTCATGGTGACCACTATGCTTCATTCCTTGAAGGACAAAGTTCATAGATATTTGCTGCAACACTAAGGGCATGACACACTAATCTGTCCTTCCCTATTAGGAATGGCTCATGCTCTCGAGAGACACTGTCCATCTTTTTAAGAACATATTTGTCCTGCCCAGCATGGGAGTCTAACTCCTTCCCACTCATTATGTGGGCCTACCCCCACTGATATAGCACACTATGACAAAATGATCATTCGCACATTCTCTCAAAGATTGCCCCAGGTGTGCCCTCTCTCAAATGCCCCCAAATCAAACACACTAAATCAGTAACCCTTCCTTGTTATATTGCCGAAAGGGTCTTCTCATAATGATAGTTTCACCAACACACTCACCAAACTCAAATATTCAACTGCTCCCTTCCCCACCCCTCCCCCCAGTAATGGATCATCCAACCCATCCTCCCCAACCTACTTCCTGTCAAGTGTGCACCACCCAACCCAATAGTATCTCCACATCCCTGTCATATCCCTTTACTGCCCAACTACTCACTTCCACCTTATCATATTTATCACCCATATGGGTGTTGGCTCACAACCTTCTTTTCCCTTTCTATATCCTGTAAACCTATCTTCCAGTCTCTAGCTCAATGAGTCAGCTAGATTTGCTTAATTCATATCAATAAGGTCATGTAATATTTGTCCTTCAATGCCTGGCTTGCAACATAAGGCCCGCAAGATTCATCCATATTATCCCATGTGTTAGTACTGTATTTCTTCTTACAGCTGAGTAATATTTCATTTTATGTATGTACCACATTTTGTTTATCCATTCATCTGTTGATGGGCATTTGGGTTGATTCCAACTTTTGGCAATAATGAATAATGCTCTTATGAATGTTGGTGTGTATATATCTGTTCATGTCCCTGCTTTCAGTTCTTCTGGGTATATACCCAGCAGTGGAAATGCTGGGTCATCAGGCAGATCTATAGCTAGTTTTTGAGGAACCGCAAGACGATCCTCCACAATGGCTGGACCATTCCCACAAACAGTGGATGACGGTCCCCATTCCTCTACATACTCTCCAATACTTGTAGCCCTCTGTTTTTTTAATGGCTGCCAGTCCAATGTGTGTAAGATGGGATCACATTGCACTTTTGATTTGCATTTCCCTAATAGCTATTGATGTTGAGCATCTTTCTTGTGCTCTTTAGTCATTTGTATTTCTTCTTTGTAGAAGTGTCAGTTTAAATAACTTGCCCACTTTTTAAATTGGTTGTTTGTGTTTTTGTTTTTGAGATATAAGGTTTCTTTATATATGCTGAATGTTAGGCTCCTTTGAGATATGTGGTTACCAAACATTTTCTCCCATTGCATAGGCTACTTTTCACTTTCTTGACAAATTCCTTTGAGGTGCAAAAGACTTTAATTTTGAGAAGGTCCCATTTACTCTTTTTTCTGTCATGGCTCATGCTTTGGGTGTGAAGTTAATGAAGCTATTTCCTATTACAAGGTTCTATAGATGCTTCCCTACATTACCTTACAAGGTATTTATGGTCTTCGCTCTTACATTTAATCTTTGATCCATCTTGAGTTGATTTTTGTATAAAGTGGGAGAAGGTGTTCGTTATTCTTTTAGATATGGATATCTAGTTCTCCAAGCACCATTTGTTGAAGAGGCCATTCTTTCCCAGGTGAGTGAGCTAAGTGGCCTTGTCATATATCAGATGATTGTATATGAGAGGATCTATATAAAAACTCTCAATTCAGTTCCATTGGTTGATATGTCTATCCTTGCGCCAATACCATGCAGTTTTTTAAAAAACATATTTTAAACGATGCTTAGATTACATAAATGTTTCACAAAAATTACAAGGATTTCCATGTTTCCCACATCCCACACCTCCCACAACATCCCACATAAGCATCTTTCATCAGTGTGACACATCACCCGCAATGGATATGCACATCCTGGGGCTCTGCCACCAAGCATGGACCATAGTTCACATTATAGACCACACTTTGTCCCACACAGTTCTGCATCTTATATTCTAAAGTTAAATGGCCTACATCTGTCATTTTAATGTCACTCAGGATAATTTCCAAGTCCTGAAAAACCACCTGTATGACAACTGCTTTTCCCTTACCTGCCCCAAAGGTGTCCAGTGGCCACTGGCTCACCCTCACTGTTGTAATTTCTTCCATTGCTTGAATCACATTATGTCAACAACAGAATACCATTAAGTCTACTCTAGTCCATAGCTCTTCCCCCAATTCTGAGGAATTTGGGATGGTGATGTCCACTCCACCTCCAAGTGAGAGGGGGCTTATATCCCATGGATATGGTGGATGAGATTATCCTGCCTGCCAGCTGCAGGCTCTCACCATTCCCTGGGATGGCTGTTGTCCATCATCGTCTCCTCACCAGGTGACTTGGGTGAGTCCATTGAGCTGTAAAGTAGGAGTCGCAGCTCCACCGAGATTCCAGGCACAGCTGGCACATGGGCAGGCTAGAGGTTCCAGTCTCTGGAAGTACACCTACAAACTCCAGCCCCACATATAGGTTTGAATAGAAGGGACTGATGGACCATGTGCAGGGAGGACTTACTTGACCAATTCTGTCACTCTCAGGAGCACAGTAGAACCCACTGGCATCAATCTTTGGAGGTAACCCCCCCCCATAAAGGACCTGGGTGTCTCCAAAGCCCTCAGGAGCCCCTCTGTGTGGGGTGATATCCACTTTGAGGTTCTATGAGATTCTACTGAGATGTGCATAAGCATTACCTCTGGGATGACCTCTTGACTCTCTTTGAAGTCTCTTAGCCACATGAACTCATTTATCTTTACCATTTCCTCCTTTTATTCAAGGTCTTTTTCCAGTCGTATTGCCAGTTGGCACATGGTATTAATCCCACATTGCCAGGGAGGCTTTTCCCCGGGAATCATGTCCCATGCTGGGGGTAAGGTAGTGCATCCATATGCTGAGTTTGCTTTAGAGAGAGGCCACATTTGAGCAACAAGGAGGCTTTCAGGTGGCAATCCTTAGGCACACCATAACATTAGGCTAAGTTTCAATTACAAGAGCAGACTCATAAGGCTAATAATCAATAACAAGAACCCATCAGTGGATACTACTCCTTTGCCAGACACTGCCCCTGCACTCGGGGGACTGTTGTTGCTCTCTTGGAGAATGTGGCAGTGCTCTACAGCCTGGGAAATCAGTATTCCCTCATTACTGAGTGATTGTCTACCCACTGTGACTATGTTCCACCCCTTGATCATTTGAACAATTCTGTTTATCTTTCATATATATTCAGGTGAACTTCCTCCCATGAAAGCCCCATCCTGGACACGCCACACCAATGATCCTCTCCTGTCCCCTTTGTAACCCTTCTGTGAGCCAAGGTTTCCTTGAAGATGAAGCTCATATAGTAGCCAAATACAATTAACAGGAAAATGAAATAGTAAAGATAAGTTTAAATGTAAGAGATAAAATACATGGAAACAAAAAAAAAAAAAAACACTAGAAATAAAATAAAATTAAAGGATTCAGATATTCAAAAAATGGGAAAAATTTTTTTAAATTAAAAAAAATAATTTTTTTCTCTCTTTTTAACATTTTTTCCTTTTATCACTGCATTTTCGAGTGTCCAGTCTGTACCATGGCACCTGCCCCCTCTCACTCCCCAGTGTCTCCTGAATTTTCATTTAATTTTCAAAGAAGTTTTAGGTCACAGCAAAGTCACACACAGAATATTAGAGACTCCCATATACCCAACATCCTTCCCTTTTCCTTGTGCCATATTAAAACCTTTCTTATGTGGATGGTAGCATTGTTATAACTGTTATACAGATAGTGAAGCTTAGCTACTAAACATTGTCAATGGTTTACAATATAGTTTACAATTTAAATGGTACAGTTTAATAATTTTTGATGATATTTACCATGTCCTGTGTCCATCACTGTAAGGTAATGAAAAACATTTCCCCTGATCACTAAATATTCACTGTTTGATCTTTTCTGTTCCTTCTTCCCCATCACCCTGGGGCACATGACACTCCCCTGGCTTGACTCATTGGATGATAAGATTCATAATAACATGCAACAAGAGGTCTTGACATGCTGATTGTCCTCCCCTATTAGGATCCACCCTTTTTTCTAAGAGACAGCCACCTGTCTATTTCTGGGTGAATCAGTTCTCCCAAAGATGGAGGACCATCTCCTTCCCAATTACCTTGTGGGCCTCAACTTCCCGATACAACACATTATGACAGGACGAACACTCACACACTCCCCTGAAGCCTACTCCAGATGAACCCGTTCCTGAATGCTCCCCCACCTACACCCCAAACCAGTGACAATACCTTGTCGTACTGATATAAGAGCATTCCCACTGCTGCACTTTCAACATCATACCCACAAACACCACGTTCACCTAGTCCCCCTTCCATCTCTCCCCCCAGTATCCTGGTTATTCTAACTCACCTTTCCTAATCTAACACCTGTGAACTTTGCACCACCAAACCCAGAAATATCACTACCCACTTGTCCTGTCCTTCAATATGCAACTGTACTCAATCACTTTACCATAGATTATGTCCATATGAGTGATGGCTCAAAAATCTTCTTTTATCCTTCTCTCCCTTGTTAACCTATCTTTCAGACAATAGTTCTCTGAGACAGCTCACTTTCCTCAATTCAAATCAGTGAGGTCATATACTGTTCATCCTTCAATGCCTGGCTTACTTCACTCAACATAAGATCTTCAAGATTCATCCACGTTATTCCATGTGGTAGCACTTTATTCCTTCTTACAGCTGAGTAATATTCCATTGTATGTATGTACCACATTTTGTTTATCCATTCTTCTGTTGGTGGGCACAGGGGATGATTCCAACTTTGGGCAATTGTGAACAATGCTGCTATGAACATTGGTGTGAATATATCTGTTTGTGTCTTTTTTTTCAATTCTTCTGGATATATACCCAGTAGTGGAATCGCTGTATCATATGGAAGATCTATTGTTAGTTTTCTGAGGAACTGCCAAACTGTCCTCCACAGTGGCTGGACCATTCCACAATCCCACCATCAGTGGATGAGGGCTCCTATTCCTCTACATCCTTTCCAATGCTTATAGTCTGCTGTTTTTTTAATAGTTGCCATTCTGATGGGTTTAAGATGGTATCTCATTGTACTTTGGATTTGCATTTCCCTAATAGCTAGTGATGTCGAGCATTTTTTCATGTACTTTTTAGCCCTTTGTATTTCTTCCTTGGATGTGTGTTTTCAGGTCACTTGCCCATTTTTAAAAAAGGTTGTTTGTCTTTTTATTTTTGAAGTGTAAGATTTCTTTACATATGCAGGATATTAGTCTCCTATAAGATATATGGTTGTCAAATATTTTCTCCCATTGGGTAGGCTGCCTTTTTATTTTCTTAATAACGTCTTTTGAGGTGCAGAAGTTTTTAATTTTGAGGAGATCCCATTTATCTATTTTTTCTCCTGCTGCTCGTGCATGTGATTTTTTTCCTTTTGATCTGTTTATGTGGTGTATTACATTGATTGATTTTCTTATGTTGAACCATTCTTGCATACCCAGGATGAAACACACTTGGTCATGGTGTGCAAGTCGTTTGATGTGTTCTTGAATATGATTAGCAAGTATTTTGTTGCGTAGTTTAGCATCTAGCTTCATTAGAGAGATTGGTCTGTAATTCTCCTTTCTCCTGGTGTCTTTGATTGGCTTTGGTATTCGGGTAATGTTGGCATCAAAGAATGAGTTAGGCAATGTTCCTTCTATTTCTCTTTTTTGGAAGAGTTTAAGCAGGGTTTGTGGTAGTTCTTTTTGAAATGTTTTGTAGAATTCACCTGTGAAGCTGTCTGGTCCTGGGCTTTTCTTAGTTGGGAGTTTTTTGATGAAAGATTTTGTCTCTTTACTTGGGATTGGTCTGTTGAATTCATCAATTTCTTCCTTCTTCAATGTAAGCTGCTTGTGTGTTTCTAGGAATTTGTCCATTTCCTCTAAATTATCCTTTTTTGTTGGCATATAGTTTTTCAAAGTATCCTCTTATGACATTCTTTATTTCTGTGGTGTCACTCATGATATCCCCTTCCTCATCTCTTATTTTGTGTATTTGCATCTTCTCTATTTTTTTCTTTGTTAGTCTAGCTAAGGGTTTGTCAATTTTATTGATCTTCTCCAAGAAACAGCTTATGCTTTTGTTTATTTTTTCTAATGTTTTCTCATTTTCTATTTCATTTGTTTCTGTTCTAATCTTTGTTATTTACTTCTTTCTACTTCCTTTGGGTTAGTGTGTCATTCTTTTTCTAATTCCTCCAGGTGTGCAGTTAGGTCTTTGATTTTAGTTCTTTCTTTTTTTTTTGATAAATGCATTCATGGCTATGAATTTCACTCACTACAGCTTTTGCTATGTTGAGATGTTGTGTTGTCATTTTCATTCATTTCAAGGTTGTTACATATTTCTTTTGAGATTTTCTCCTTGACCCACTGTTTTTCTAAGAGTGTGTTGTTTAACTCACATATCTTTGTGCCTTATCTGGTTCTCTAACCCTTACTGATTTCCAGCTTCATTCCATTGTAGTCAGATAGATTACTTTGTATGATTTCAATCTTTCTGAGTTCATTGAGAATTTTTCTGTGGCCTAGCTTGTGATCTATTTTGGAGAATGATCCATGTGCACTCTAGAAGAATGTCTATCCTGCTGTATTTGAGGGTAGTGTTCTGTGTATGTCTATTAGGTCCAGATCCTCTAATTTATTATTCAAAGTCTTTGTTTCTTTATTGATTCTCTGATGAGATGGTCTGCCTAATGGTGATAATGGTGTATTAAAGTCCCACTAAATTTGTAGAGGTATCTGTTTCTCCACTTGGTTTTTCCAAAGTTTGCCTCATGTATTTTGAGGTGCCCTGGTTAGGTGCATAAATGTTTATGATTGTTCTTTCTTCTTGAAAAATTACCCATTTTACCACTTTATGGTGTCCATCTTTGTACCTTACAATAGTCTTGCATTTAAAGTCCAGTTTGTCAGATATGAGTATAGCTACTCCTGCTCTTGTTGGTTATTGTTTGCTTGTAAGATTATTTTCCAGATGTTCAGTTTCAGCCTCGTTGAATCTTGCTTCTAAGGTGGGTTTCTTTAGACAGCATATAGGTGGGTCTTATTTCCTTATCCTTTCTGCCAATCTGTGTGTCTTGACTGGTGAGTTTAATACATTAACATTCAGTTTTTTTACTCTCAAGGAATTACTTACATTAACCATATTTTCTTTGGGGTTATGTTGTTTTTATTTCTCTTTTTGTCTTTTTAGTTGTTCTTATACTCTCCTCCAACTCTCTATCTGTTTTTTCCTTTCAACATGCAGAACTCCCTTTTATATTTCTTGAAGGTTTCTTATAGGCATACTCCCTTAATTTCTGTTCTTCTGTGATTATTTTGAACTCTCCATCATTTTTGAATTCCAGATTTGCTGGTTAGAGAATTATTCCTTGGAATTCTTTTCTTTTAGTATCTTGACTATGTCACACATCTGCCTTCTTGCCTCCATGGTTTCAGATGGGAAATCAGCACTTAATCTTATTGAGCTTCCCTTGTCTATGATGGTTCTCTTTCTCTTGCTGCCTTCAGTACTTTCTCTTTATCTTGAGCATCAGACACTTTGAGAAGTATATGTCTTGGAGTAGGCCTGTTAGGGGTGCACTGCTTTTCCTGGATATGTACATCCATCTCCCTCAATAGGGTTGGGAAGTTTCAGACATTATTTCCTCCAATACTCTCTGTGTTCCCTTTTCCTTCTCTTTTCCCTTGGGATGCCTATAATGCATATGTTTGTGCATTTTGTGTTGTCATTCAAATCCCTAAGTACCTGCTGGATTTTTTTCTATCTTTGTATCTATCTGTTCTACTATCAGTTTGATTTCAGTTGTATGTCTTCCATATCATTAATTCTTTCCTCTGCCTGCTCAAATCTGCTGTTATGTCCTTCCAGAGTCTTTTTGATTCCTAGGATTGTGCAATTCATCACCATAATATCTGTTATTTTTTTTATGTATGTTTATAATTTATTTGGTATGTCCTCCATTGTCTTTTTAATACCCTTAATCTCTTCCTTCACTTCATTATGTTGGTCCATGATATTTGTTTGGACAGCTTTTATTAATTGTTCAATGTTCTGCACCTCTTCCTGGTTTTTGGTGTTCATTGGACTGGGACATGTCTTCCTGTTTCTTGGTATGGTTTGTAATTTTTTGTTGCTGTCTGGTCATCTGTTTCTCTTAATGGATTTGTTCAGTTGGTTAACTTCTCTCTCTACTATAGGTTTTATTTAGCTGCCTTTTATGTGTGTGTGTTAAGTTTTCTCTTTGACATTTGTTTCTTCTTAATCTAGATCCTTGTTACTTTCTATGTTCCCTTAAAGGAAAAATATTAGGACCAGAGAAAGCAAAAGTGGTAAGAATGAAAAAGGATAATAGTAACAATAATAGTAAAAGTTAGAAGAGGAACCATATACAACCTAGGAAAATGAATATTTAACTCATGTCAGCAGTGTAGAGTAATAGAAATAAAAAGGTAGCATACCTACAATGAAATGGGAGACTAAATAAAGAAAAATATATAGAATGAATTAAACACCCAGAATGATGAGGAAGAGGGAAAGAGAAAAGAAATGACAAAAAGAAAAAGTTAATAAAAGAAAGAAAACAGAATAGATGAGATAGAAAGAAAAAACAAAGAACTGAAGACTGAATAAAGAGAGGTGCAATGTAATAACAACAACAGAATGCAGAAGTTAGAAAGATGAAGTTAGAAAAAGAGATAGTGTTGGTAGACATAATCGGTATACACATAAGAGGGGAAATCAAGGAAGAGGAAATGCATCAAACAAGAAACAAGCCAGCAGTATCTAATTAAAGAAAAAAAGGGTGAGGGGGAAGAAAGAGGAAAGAAAAACAAGAAAAGAAAACAATCACAAACACACAAGCAAGCAGTCAAACAGAATCTAAGGATGGACAACCTTCCCTCTTAGGCCCCTATGGACCTTCTCAGGCTGCTCATGTTCATCAGTTAATTACACTGCAATCTTTCCTCTGCAAATTATGAAGCAGTTTTTAGTGAGTAATGTAGGTTAAATCTTTAAAGGAAGTACCCTTTTTTATGAAAAAATAAGAGACCCAATTGAAAGTAATGCAAAATAATGTCTATGTTTTCCCTGTCCTAAAGTATCAGCTGGATGTTTGATATCCCAGAGGATCACTACTCTAAGAGGAGCTGGGAATGGAACTAGGAACCTTGTATATTCAAGGCAGAAACTCCTCTACTGAGCCAAATTTTCTTGTTGGGTCAGTTAGCTCTTCAGAAAGCTATCCAGTCACTTTCCCTTGCGTAGGTTGACTCTTTGCAGTTGGATAGATTCCTGCTGATTAGGAGCCTGTCCCTGCCCCCTTTTTATTCTTATTGCTTTGTCTTCCAGGGCAGAAGTATGCTGTAGCCTGTGTGAGAGGATTCCTATTCACCTTTACTGGTCAGGTTTAGCTCCCTTTTGAAATTCAAATAGGACCCTGGCGATTGACCTCACTGCAAATAAATGACTCTCAACCCTCTTCCAGACCATGTTTTCCTCCCAGGGATCCCTAAATAGGCTCTTGGAAGCTTATTAAGTGGTTCCTACTGCCCACCTCCCTTAGGGTGTTGAAATTTTGATAATTCTCATCATGAGACTAGTCAATTACTTGACTCCACCACTTCCAGTCTAATTTATCTATCCCAGGGTGGTTAGGTAAATCAGGCTGCCTCAGCTGATTCACCTTTCCCCTCCTCCTGGTACCACCTCAAGCCAGCTAGTATGTTCCTCAAAGCTTAAAAGGGGTCCAGGCAACCAAACCCACAGAAAGGAAACCCTTTGCCAGAGCTCTACCACTTTTGGAATATGCTCCTTCCTGCTGGGTAGACAGTGGAAGTTGAGGCTCAGGGCTGGCAACAGCATTACTTTGAGAGTGGGGCTTACCCATCCCACAGTTCCCAGCCTCAGAGGAAAGAACTTCAGGGTTTTACCTTGAGCAGTTTATCTCTTTGTCCAGCTCTCTCCAGATCAATGCCTTGAAATCTCATGATCTGTGGGTTCCCAAACAGCACACTCAGACAGGATCTTGCTCCCACTCAGCCATTTTTTTTGTGAGACAGATGGTGAGTTCACACTTAAACTGACACGATCTTGCCCAGTCTCATCTCTCTATTTCTTTATTCATCCTTTTTCCAGATGTTCTATCCAATACTGAGAGTGTATATTGAAGTCACCAACGATTATTGTAGAGATATTTATTTCTCCCTTCAGCTTTACCAGTGTGTTCCACATGTACTTGGGGCACTCAGGTTAGGTGCATAAATATTTTGTAGAGTTATTTCTTCTTAGAGACTTGACCTATTTATTAACATATAATGATGTTCTTCATCCCTTATAACAAATTTTGTATTTAAAATCTATTTTGTCAGATATTAGTATCACTACTCCAGAATTTTTTGTTACAATTTGCATGGAATATACATTTCCAACATTTCACTTTTAATCTTTTTTTTCCCTCATGTCTGAAGTGAGTCTCTTTTAGACAACATATAGTTGATTCATATTTTTTAATCCATTCTATCACTGTATGTCTTTTGATTAGGGAATTCAAGACATTATCAGTCAATGTTGGGAGCAGAGGTCTCTCAAGCCATTGGACACCTCCCTCCCACATGGAAGGTCCCAGATTCATTTCTGGTGCTTCCTAAAATAAAGAAGAAGACAAGCACACAAGGAACAGACACAGAGAGCAGACAGTGAGCACAAACAAGTGGGAATATAAATAAATAAAAATAAATCCTAAATAAAACCCTCAATGTTATTACCATAAAAACATTACTTACTAAATTCATTTTGTCCTTTGGCTTTTTGTTTTCATATCATTCTATTGTCTGTCTTTTTACATTTTAATTTACCTTTCCTAATAGTCTTCATTTCTACACTCTTTTCCAAGTTTCTTGCCTTTGTTTTTTCCTTTTCAGGCTGCAAAACTCCCATTTGTAGTTCTTGTAATTCTGTTATTCTGGTAACATATTCTATAAATTTTGTTTGTCAGTGAAACCTTTGAATTCTCCCTCATTTTTTAAGGACAGTTTTCCTGGATACAGAATTCTTGGCTGGCAGTTTTTCTCTTTTAACACTTTAAATACATCATACTACTTTCTTCTGATGAGAGGTCAAAACTGAAACTTATTTGAGGTTCCCTTTTATGTGATGCTTTACTTTTTTCTCTGGCTGCTTTCAGAATCCTCTGTTTATCTCTTGTGTTTGTTATTCTGAATAAGAGCTCTCTAAGAGTAGATCTATTCAGATTTATTCTGTGTGGAGTAGGTTGTACTTGGATATTGATATTTATCTCTTTCATAAGGAGTGGGAAGTTTTTGGTCACTGTCTCCTCAAATATTCTTTGTGCACATTTGACATTCTATTCTTCTTCTGGGAAGGCAGTAATGTGAATGTTTGAGTGTTTCACATTGCCATTCAATTCCCTGAGAACCCGTTCAATTTTTTTTATTCTCTTCTCTTTATGTTTTCCTCTATTTTTCAGCTCAAATGTTCTATCTTTGAAATCACTAATTCTGTCTTCAAGCAATTCAAATCTTCTTTTATGTGACTCTAATGTATTTTTAATCTCATCCATCATGCCTTTCATTCCCATAAGGTCTGTTACTTTTATTTGAAGGCTTTCAAATTGTTCTTTATGCTCACCTGTCTTCTTAATATCTTTTATATCTTTAGTCATTTTCTTTTAGTTATTTGAATTGATTTAGGAGAGTTGTGTGATTGTCATTCATTAATTTTCTTAAATCTTGTATCTCTTCAGGATATTTGGTTTGTTCCTTTAGCTGGGCCATCTCTTCCTGTTTCCTAATATGGCTTGTAATTTTTTGCTGATTTCTAAGCATCTGAAAATGTTTTTGAATTTACTTTGATGGCCAGTTTCTTTTTTGTGCCTGTTTTATTTTTTTTTTCACAGCTTTTCTTTGATATTTGGTTCAACATATTCTAAGTCTTTAAAATTGCCCAGCTTCCATCATCAAAATTATGCCAGGCACTCACTAATGAGATGCAGATTTTCTCCCAGGATTTATGATACTGAGAACCAAAAGCATTTTTGTCCTTGCAATTTCCAGAATACCTGCAGAAGGTGCTCATTGGTGCACCTTTCCATGGAGTATTTCTTTCAATCTCCATTTTCCTGTGTTTTATTCTGGTCAGATCTGAGATTGAAAGCATGCTTTGCTTGCCAAATTCACTGAAGAATATTCTTCTGATTCCCCTCTCTTTTTCCTTGTAATGGCTGATATCGAGGAATATGTCTGAGAGGCTTCACAAAGACCAAAGAAGGAACACTGTTCTTCCTTAGCTTTGATTGACTGCATGCTTGTGTGATTGTTGGGTTTTTCTTTGTTTGTTTGTTTGTTTGTTGCTTTTCTTTCCTCTTTCCTCCAAGCTCCTTTTTATTTTCTTTAATTAGGTGCTGCTAGTTTCTTTCTTCTTTGCTGTGCTTCTTCTTCCTTGATTTCCCATTCTCAGTGTATATTGATTTTGTCTACCAATGTTATCTATTTTCCTTACTTCATCTTTCTACCTTCTGCTTTATGTTGTGGTTCTTCCATTCCATGTTTTTTCATTAGTCCTCAACTTCCTGGGTGTTGATTTCTATCTTGTCTATTTTGTTTTCTTTTTTTAATTATTACTATCAACCTTTTCCTTTCAGCCTTTTCTTTACTTTTTCCCTCTCTACTCATCATTCCTTTTAAATCATTATATATATTTTCCTCTATGTGGCTTCCCATTCCATTGTAGGCACTCCACTTTTTTTTCTTATTACTCAAAACTACTTACATGAATTGAATATTCATTTTACTAAGTCTTATATGGCCCCTCTTCTAACTGTTATCAATATTACCATTATCCTTTTTCCTTTCTTACCTATTTCAATTCTTCTGGCTTTAATCTTTTTCCATTAAGGGAACATAGAAAAAAGCAATAAAATATAACAAGAAGAGCAAAGTGTCAAAGAGAAATCTTAACACACACACAGAACCACAAGCTAAAAAAAACTCTAGAACAGAGAGAGAACATAATCAATTGAATAAACCAATCAAGATAAAATGGTGACCAGAAGGCAATGAAAAATAATAAACCATACTGAGAAACTGGAAGACATGGGCCAGTCCAATAAACAAACTAAAAACCAGGAAGAAATGCAGAATATCAAACAACAAATCAAAGCTCTCCAAACAAATATAATGGAACAATTTAATGAAGTAAAGGAAGAGATTAAGGATATTAAGAAGACACTGGGAGAACATACTGAAGAAAATGTAAACATACATAAAAAGATAACAGATATGATGGTGATGAATGGCATAATCCTAGGAATCAAAAAGACACTGGAAGGACATAACAGCATATTTGAACAGGCAGAAGAAAGAATTAGTGAGGTGGAAGACAGTATATCTGAAATCAAACATAGTAGAGCAGATAGACAAAGAGATAGAAAAAATCCAGCAGGGACTCGGGGATTTAACCGACAACACAAAATGCACAAACATATGCATTATAGGCATCCCAGAAGGAGAAAAGATGGGAAAGGGAACAGAAGGAGTGTTGAAGGGAATAATGGCTGAAAATTTCCCGACCCTATTGAGGGAGATGGATGTACAGGTCCAGGAAGCACAGCACACCCCAAACAGTATAAATCCCAACAGGCCTACTCCAAGACATATACTTGTAAAATTGTCCAATGTTCAAGACAGAGAGAAAATACTCAATGCAGCAAGAGAAAAGAGAACCATCACATACAAGGGAAACTCAATAAGATTAAGTGATGATTTCTCATCTGAAACCATGGAGGCAAGAAGGCTGTGGTATGACACAGTCAAGGTAGCCAAAGAAAAAAACTTCAGGATATGAATTCTCTATCTAGCAAAGCTGGCATTCAAAAATGATGGAGAGTTCAAAATATTCACAGATAAACAGAAATTAAGAGAGTATGTCAATAAGAAACCTGCACTTCAAGAAATACTAAAGGAAGCTCTACAGGTTGAAAGGAAAAAACAGGAGAGAGTTGGAGGAGAGTATAAGAACAACTAAAAAGAGAAAAAGAGAAATAAAAACAATATATGACATACACAAATCTGAAGGAAATATGACTGATGTAAGAAATTCTTTGAGAGTAATATCACTGAATGTTAATGGATTAAACTCACCATTCAAGAGACACAGATTGGCAGAATGGATAAGGAAATATGATCCATCTATATGCTGTCTAAAAGATACCTACCTTAGACCCAGGGAATCAAGGTGGCTGAAAGTGAATAGCTGGAAAACAAGTTTACAAACAAACAATAACCAAAAATGTGCAGGAGTAACTATCCGGATATCGGGCAAAATAGACTTTAAATACAAAACTATTGTAGGAGACAAAGATGGTCACTATATATTAGTAAAAGGGGTACTCTTTTAAGAAGAGAGCAATCATAAACATTTATTCATTGAATCAGGGTGCCTCAAAATACATGAGGCAAACTCTGGAAAATCTAAGTGGAGAAATAAATGTCTCTACAATTATAGTGTGGGAGTTTTTAACAACATTATCACCATTAAACAGAACATCTCAACAGAGAATCAATAAAGAAACAAACACTCTGAATAAGGACCTGGACCTAATAGACATATACAGAACACTATACCCAAATACAGTGGGATATACATTCTTCTGAAGTGCACATGGATCATTCTTCAAGATAGACCACATGCTAGGCCACAGAAGAACTCTCAATGAATTCAGAAAGATTGAGATTATACAAAGTAATTTCTCTGACCACAATGGAATGAAACTGGAAATCACTAAGGCCAGAGAAACAGGTTAGGCACAAAGATATGAAAGTTAAACAACACACTCTTAGACAAGCAGTGGGGCAAGGAATAAATCTCAAAAGAAATCAGTAACTACCTTGAAATGAATGAAAATGAAAACACACCATATCAAAACCTATGCAATGCAGCCAAAGGTGTCCTGAGAGTGAAGTTCATAGCCATAAATGCATATGTTAAAAAAGAAGAAGGAGCTAAATTTGAAGACCTAAGAGCACATCTAGAGGAACTGGAAAAACAAAAACAAACTAACCTCAAAGAAGAAGAAAGAAGAAAATAACAAAGATTAGAGCAAAACTAAATGAAGAAGAAAATAAGAAAGCTCCAAAAAAAAAATAAACAAAACAAAAATCTGATACTTCAAGAAGATCAATAAAATTGATAACTCTTAGCCAGACTAACAGAGAAAAAGAGAGAGCAGATGTACATACAGAAAATAAGGAGTGAGGAAGGGGATATCACTACTGACCCCACAGAAATAAAGAGTATCATAAGAGGATACTGTGAGATATTATATACCAACCAGAAGGAAAATTTAGAGGAAATGGAAAAATACCTAGAAATTCAAAAGCAGCCTACATTGATGAAAGAAGAAATTGATGAGCTAATCAGTCCAATTACAAGAAAAGTGATCATCTCAATTATCAAAAACCTCCCAACTAAGAAGAGCTGAGGACCAGATGGCTTCACAGCTGAATTCTGCCAAACATTCTGGAAAGAGCTAACACCAATCCTGCTTAAGATCTTCCAAAAAAAGAAGTAGAAGGAACATTGCCTAACTCGTTCTATTATGGCAACATTACCCTAATACCAAAGCCAAACAAAGATACCACAAGAAAGGAAAATTACATGCCAATTTCTCTAATGATTCTAGATGCTAAAATGCACGAGAAAATGCTTCCTAATTGCATTCAACATCATACCAAAAGAATTATACACCATGACCAAGTGGGTTTCATCCTGGGTATGCAAGGATGGTTCAACATAAGAAATGTAATACACCACATCAATGTATTACACCACATAAACAGATTGAAAGAAAAAATTATATGATCATCTGTATAGATACAGAAAAAGCATTTGACAAAATAAAGCACATTTTCCTCATAAAAACACTGCAAAATATAGGAATAGAAGGAAACTTTCTGAACATGATATAGGATATACACTAAAAAAACAAAGCTAACATCATTTCCAATGGTGAAATCCTAAGAGATTTCCCTCTGTGATAGGGTACAAGACAAGGATGCTCACTATCACAACTCCTATTTAATGTTGTCTTAGAAGGACTTGCTCAATCACTGAGGCAAGAAAAAGATATTAAAAACATCAAAATTGGAAAAGAAAAAGAAAACACTTCTTTATTTGCAGATGACATGATCCTATATGTAGAAAGCCCTGAGAAATCTACAGCAAAGCTTCTTATAAAGGAACTTATAAAGGAGTTCAGTAATGTTGCAGGTTATAAGATCAATGCTCAAAAATCAGTAGCATTTCTGTACACCAATCATGAGCAATCTGAAGAGGAAATCAAGAAAAAAATATGATTTACAATAATAACTAAAAGAATCAAATATCTAAGAATAAATTTAACTAAAGATGCATAGGACTTATATTCAGAAAACTACACAACACTTAAAGAAAGTCAAAGAAGTCTTAAATAAATAGAAGAATATTCCTTGTTCATGGATAGGAAGACTAAACATCATCAAGATGTCTATCCTACCCAAATTAATCTGCAGATTTAAGGCAATCCCAATAAAAATCAACACTGTTTTTTAAGGAACCAGAAAAACTAACTACAAAAATTTTTTTGGAATGGTAAGAGGCCCCAAATTATCAAAGACATATTGAAAAAGAAAAATGAAGTTAGAGGTATCACACTACCTGACTTTAAAACATACTACAAAGCTACAGTGGTTCAAACTGCATTGTATGGCACAAGAATAGACATACTGACCAATGGAACTGAAATGAGAGTTCTGATATAAATCCTCACATATACAGTCATCTGATATTTGACAAGACCACCAAGCTCACTCAGTAGGGAGAGAATAGCCTCTTCAACAAATAGTGCTTGGAGAACGGGATATCTATATCCAAAAGAATAAAAAAGGAACCCCATCTCACACCTTATACAAAATATCAACTCAAGATGGATCAAAGGTCAAAATATAAGAGCCAAGATCATTCTCTACATAGAGAATGTACAGGACATTGTAATAAGAAATTGTATCATGAACTTCACACTCAAAGCATGAACAGCAAAAGAAATAGATAAATGGGATCTCCTCAAAATTAAATAATTTTGCACCTGAAAGGATTTTATCAAGAAAATAAAAAGGCAGCCTACGCAATGGGAGAAAATATTTGGCAACCATATATCTCATAGGAGCCTAATATCCTGAATATATAAAGAAAGCCTACACCTAAAAAAAAAAAAAAAAAAAAAAAAAGACAAACAATCCATTTAAAAAATGCACAGGTGAGCTGAAAAGACACTACTCTATGGAAGAATTACTATAGGCTAAAAAGCACATGAAAAAATGCTTGACATAGCTAGCTATTAGGGAAATGCAATTAAAAACTACAATGAGATAACATTTTACACCCTCAGAATGGTAGCTATTAAAAAAACAGTAGACTATAATTGTTGGAGAGGATGTGGAGGAATAGGAGCCCTCATCCACTGCTGGTGGGATTGTGGAATGGTCCAGCCACTGTGGAAGACAGTTTGGTGGTTCCTCAGAAAACTAACAATAGATCTTCCATATGATCCAGCGATTCCACTGCTGGGTATATACCCAGAAGAATTGAAAGCAAAAACATGAACAGATATATGCACACCAATGTTCATAGTGCCATTGTTCATTATTGCTAAAATTTGGAATCAACCCTGGTGCCCATCAACAGATGAATGGATAAACAAAACGTGGTACATACATACAATGGAATATTACTCAGCTGTAAGAAGGAATAAAGTGCTAACACATGAAATAACATGGATGAATCTTGAAAACCATATGTTGAGTGAAGCAAGCCAGGCATTGAAGGATGAACAGTATATAACCTCACTAATATGAATTGAGGAAAGTGAGCAGTCTCTGAGAACCATGATATGAAAGTTATGTTAGCAAGATCAAGATAGAGAAAGAGAAGAGAAGGTTGTGAGCCATCACCCAAAGAGACATAATCTATGGTAAAGTGAGTACAGTTGCGTATTGAAGGATAGGACAGGTTGGTAGTGATATTACTGGGTTTGGTGGTGCAGGGTCGACAGGTGGGTAGATTAGGAAGGGCCGTTTAGAATACCCAGGATACTAGGGGGAGAGATAGGAGAGGGACCAGGTGAACATGGAATTTGTGGGGATGAGGTTGAATGTGCAGGGGTGGGAATTCTCTTATGGCAATATGACAAGGGAGCATCATTGATTTTTGGGTGTTGGTTGGGGTGGCACTCAGGATGGGGCACATCTGGAGTAGGTTTCCAGGGAGTGAGTGTTCATTCTGTCATAATGTGTTGTGTCAGTGGGTGGAGTCCCGCACTGTGAGTGGGTAGGTGATAGACCCCCATCTTTGGAGGACCAGTTCACCGAGAAACAGACAGGTGGGTGTTTCTTATGAGCAAGGGTGGATCTTAATAGAGAAGGACAATCAGCATGACAAGACCTCCTGTTTCATGTAACTATGAATCTTGTCATCCACTGAGTCTAGACAGGGGGTGTCATGTGCCCCAGGGGGATGGGGAGGAAGGAACAGAATAAATCAAACAGGGGGCATTTAGTTGTCAGTGGAAATGTTTTTCATTACCTTACAGTGATGGACCCAGGACATTGTAAATATCATCAAAATTTATAAAAGAGTACGGTCTAAAATGTAAACAATACTGTAAACCATCAACAATGTTTAGTAGCTATGTTTCACTATCTGTGTAACAGTTATAACAATGCTACCCTCCCCATACAAAAAGGTTTTAATATGGGGTGAGGAAAGGGGGAGGAGATTGGGTATATGAGGGTCTCTAGTATTCTGTGTGTGACTTTGCTGTGACCTAAAACTTCTTTGAAAACAAAATGAAAATTTGGGAGACATTGGGAGTAAGAGGGGGAAGGTGCCACGGTACAGACGGAATACCTGATATGCAGTTAAAAAAAGCAAAATATTAAAAAAAAATTTTCCAATTTTTTGAATATCCCAATCCTTTAAGTTAATTTAATTTTTAGTTTTTTTTTTTTTAATTTTCATGTATTTGCTCTCATACATTTAAACTTATTATTATTATTTCTTTTTCTTATCAATTGTATTTGGCTATTGTATTGGCTTCACCTTTAAAGAAGCTTTGGATCACAGATGTATTACAACTGGGGTGGGAGAGGATTATTGGTGAGGGGTGTCAGGGGTGGGGGTGCATTGGAGGAAGTTCACCTGAACATATATTAAAGGTATATAAAATTGTTCAAATGCTCATAAGGCATGGTCACAGTGGGTGGAGAATCACTCAATAAATGAGAGAATAATGATTTCCTATCCTGGAGAGCTCTGCCACATTCTCCAAGGGAGCAGCAACAGTCCCTCAAGTGCAGGGGCAGTGTCTCACAAAGGAGCATGATCCACTGATGGGCTCTTGTTATTGATGACTAGCCTTACAAGTCTTTACTCTTGAAATTGAAACTTAGCCTGTTATGGGGTGCCTAAGGGTAGCCTCCTGAGAGCCTCCTTTTGTTCAAATGTGGCCTCTCTCTAAGCCAAACTCAGCATATGAATGCATTACCTTCCTCCCAGCATTGGACATGACTCCCAGGGATGATCCTTCCTGGCAATGAAGGATTACTACCAAGGGCCAATTTGCTATATAACTGGAAAAAGTCCTCAAATAAAAGGGGGAATTGGTAAAGATAAATGAAATCATATGTCTAAGAAACTTCAAAGAATGTTGAGAGGTCATCCCAGAGGTAACACTTAATGCATGTCACAGTAGGGCAACATAGGCTTCCAATGTGTATATCATCCCAAATAGAGGTGCTCCTGAGGACTCTGGAGACACCCAGGTCCTATATAAGGGTGGATAGCTCCAGAGCTTGGTGCCTTATCAGTGGGCCATACTGTGGAATCTGTGCTCCTGAGAGTTACAGAGCTGGACTCAAATATGTCCTCCCTGCACATGGTCCATTAGTCCCTCCTATTCAAACCTATATATGATTCTGTAGTTTGTAGGTGTACTTCCAGAGACTGGAGTTTGGGGCTGTCCATGTGTTAGCTTGGCCCTGAATCTCAGTGGAGCTGCATTCCTACTCTACAGCCTAATGGACTCACCCAGGATATTGGGCAGGGTGATGATGATGGACAATGGCCATCCCAGTGAATGGAGACAGTCTGCAGCTGCAGGCAGGATAATCCCATCCATCCTATCCATGGGATATAAGCCCCCTCTCACTTGAAGGTGGAGTGGTCATCCCCATCCCAGACTCCTCATGATTGGGGGAAGTGCTATGGACTAGAGTGGACTTACTGGTATTCTGTTATATGCATATGGTGATTCAAGCAATAGAGGAAATTACAATATTAATGTGGAGCCAGTGGCCACTGGATGCTTTGGGGGCAGGGAGAGGGAAAAGCAGTTGTAATACAGGGATTTTTTGGGACTTGGGAATTAACCTGAGTGACATTGCAATGACAGGCATAGGCCACTTTATATCAGCATATAACATGCAGAACTGTGTGGGAGAGAGTGTGGTCTACAATGTGAGCTATGGTCCATGCTTAGTGACAAAACCTGAGTGTATATCCATTGCAGGTGATGTGCCACACTTATGAAAGATGTTTATGTGGGAGGTTGTGGGAGATGTGGGGGGTGGCACATATGTGAATCCATATAATTTTTGTGTAACATTTATGTAATCTAAGTATATTTTAAAAAATAAAAAATATGTATATTAAAAATTAAAAAGAAAACTCATTTAGCCATTTGTCAGACACAAAACATAGAAATATAGAAAATACAGGAAAAAAAGTCACATTAACAGATAGCTTAAGTCTTACAAATGCTACCTGTATTTCTTGGATATTAGGCAAAGTTTTATTCAAACCCAATTTTTAAATCTCAGTTCTCTGTGAATGATTTCTTATTGCATTACAGATCCTTTGAGCAATTTTTCACTGTTGCAACACATCATTTATGAGAACCATTCTCACCCCCTCTGTACTCCACCACCTCCTCCTCCACCTTCTGAGGAGAGTCCCTTTATTTAGTTGGCTGAATTGTGGTATTTTTCCCCAACATATTCATATGCAAAGAGTAGCTGCAAGTCTGTTGGCTGGGAATAATGAGCTATTAGTGCAAGCTTTATGTTTTTGGCAGTGTTGGGACATGCTTTATCAAAGTAAAATCTTACAATCCTGAAATCTTTACAATAAATATTTAACTCCGTTGGATTAAATTTCAGTATCTGCTTGGGGCATAGGACTTTCTGCTTCTTTTGTGCTCATTTACCATGACAATTTGCTCAATGCACGTTAAAGGTATATCATGTTCATCAAGAAGAAATTTTGTGTAATGGAATTTCTGTAACAGCATTGGATCATCTGGAATAAATGAAATTTTCAGAACTTTTTAAAAATTGAAGTTTATCATCCATAATTGAACATCCATAAACAATCAGTTTATAGTAAAATTTGTGAACTTACAAAACAAACATGCATACCACCATATAGGGCTCCCATACATTAAACCACCACCAATTCCTTGCACTATTGTGAAACAATTGTTAAAAACTATGAAAGATCATCATCAAAACATTACTACAACCTATAACTAATATCTTACATTAGGTGTATTTTCCCCTAACCTACCTAGTTATTGACACCCTGTATTAGTATTATATACTTGCTATAGTTTATGAGAAAATGTTCTCGTATTTGTTCAGTTAAACACACTATCTTCCACAAAATGATTCATTTTGTTTTACAGTCCCATGCTTTGCAAGATCCATTCAAAATGTACACTCAGTTGCTCTTATATTTATCACAGAGATGTGCTGTCATCACTTCAATTTTAGATTTTCCTTTCTCCAAAATGAAAAATCCCATATCCCTTTATACCCCCATAGGAAATGGAATATGGATTGAGAATAGTAGCTAATGCTTAATGTATGTGGAATTTTTAATAGTGTTTATTGTAAATGTGTGGAAATGAATAGAATTGATGGTAGCATATTATAGTGAGTATAATTAATAAATATAGTGAGTAAAATAGTCATTTATAAATGAAACTTTTGACAGATTGGGATAGTCTGTGGATGTAGTATTTCTATTGAAAGGAAGCTAGAGAATAACGCAGGACTGTATAATATAGTGATTTTGGTGGTGGGTGAAGATTGTGGTTAATAGGATAAGATTGTACTTTTAGAAAGTGTTATGAAAAAAGAAAAAGTTGAAGTTACTGCATATCAGCTTTCCTGACAAATCATATTGATTTCTGTCTGTTGCAATGCATTTTTGTACAAAATTGACTTCATTTATGACTATTTCTCCTAGGAAACAGATTGATTCCAGCTTTTTATTCTTTGGTTCCAAATTAAATTTATCATCAGTCTGGGGCAGCAACAGGAGATAGGATCTGAATGTGGGTTTGGGCAGCTTCAAGGAGAATATGTTGCCTCCCTCTTCTCCCAGGACCTGCCACTACCAGTGGCAATCACTAAGACCTCCCAAAATCTCCAGATACCTCTGACCTTAGAGCTCAAGGTGCTAAAGCCCAGGCCCCACCTGGAGCATTGCCAGGCAGAATAAGAGGCTAGGACATGAAGGAGCAACTGCTCCTTGAAGGAACATGAAGGGACATGAAGGAAAAAGAAGGTGCAGGAACAGGCCTGTGCTGGTGCTGGGGTCCATCCCCAGAAGTAACCCATCCCCCACCCCAATAGACTGCACACACAGGGCCTGTGGCCTGCAGCTCATGACTTCTAACTGCTTGTAGGATTTGAAGGCAACATTAGACCAAAATTCTGACTTTTAAATATCTATTAAATCAAGGGGCTTTGTGAGTGCAGAGCTAGCCAAACTGAGGCTGCTGTAATTTAACCAGAGCCATGACCCAATCAGTACAATTAAAGCCTCAATTAACATTAGTTGAATGTAAAAGCTCCTGACAGTCCAAGGTTTTGCTCAGATAGATGAGAAGGACTCTATTGCAAGTAAGTTTTAAATCATGTGACCAGATTTGGGAACATGTTACTAATAATTTGTTTGGTAATTGAACTACTTGAGACACAGATTGGAGCTCCAGCATTAGCTTGTAGTCAGGTCTTCCAATTTGTCCAATTATTATGGACAATTTGCCTCAATTGTTGATTCAAATGCAGATAGACAAGCCAACAAGGTCTTTGTACTGCAGGGTTTGTATGAGCCAAATTTGATGGCATGTGGTCCTCAACATTTTACATTTTTGTTTGAAATAATGGATTATTTGGTGGATTTGAGTCTCTTGATTTGAAATCAATGAAACCATCTGGTACAATAACAACAACAAAAAAGCCAACAGAGTGGTTTAGACCTGCATCCAATAGGCTTTTTCTTGGTTTATGTAGTTCTCCCCTGCATTGCCATGAATTACTACCAATACTAATATTACAAATAATATTGCTGATATTGTCTGTTTTAATCATAGTGGGAGGGAGTTTTTGCTCCCATATTATTTTCTAGTATGATTATCATTTACCAAGCGGAGTTGCTTATCTCCCTTCTTGGTGGCACATAGCTTTATGTAAATGGTCCTGGAGCAATAATTTAAATTTACTGCAAGAGGTTCATGGGGGAAATTAATTATCCATCCCATATATACTGAAAACTGTGGAAGATTTCTAGGTAGTGGGAATTTAGGTTTAAATGTATTCCATAATAAATGGCCCCATAACAAATGCTGGGACTGTGTGAAAATCTGTCATTAATGGGCACCAGGAGAATATCTGTCTCAATATGGTCTCCAATCCTGATGGGTTGAAAGCAAAGTAGAAGATTCATATTCATGAGGAAAGATTTTATGGAAGGGTGTCATGTATAGAGAATCCTCATAAAAATGAAAATGAGACATGTCCCCTCTAAATATAGCAAGGAACAATGGGAAGTTTTGTAAAAATTAGTATGTGAAGTAAGTCTTCCAAAAGACCTGGAATTAAGAGAAATCAGAGTTTGGGGCCAAAGTGAAACCCAAGCAACAAAAATCAATGGTGAGAGTTCTGGGAAGATTGCCATTGGAGTAGCTCAGACAGTGTGCAGCTCTCTTATAAAATAGGGAGAAAGCACAGAAGTCATCCCAGGGAGCTGCTTTGGGGACCTGCAGCACAGGCGAGTGTCACATGCATCACTGAAGAGAGACCGGGGATGAAGAGACTAAGGTGTCTAAAAGAAAACTGTGATTTGCTGACCCCAAAGCTGAAAAATGGCACCCATCCCCCAACCTTGAGGTGAACAAACTCCAAAGAACCTGCAGCTGAGCAACCAACAGAGAGAGTAAAAGACAATTCCTCCCAGGGAACAGGGAGGGTGTGGCAGGGGCCTGACTGTGGTTTCTGTTCTGGGTGTTTAACCAGCATTAGCCAGTTTTGAATCTATGGCTCAGAAATCAATGGAAATTGAAGGATTTATCACAGTGGAAACGTTTTCCAAAGAGCACCATCTGATGAACAGCCACAAAAATGAAGAAAGGCAAGTCTTGTCTCCCTGTTCCTTTCTCAGTCACCTTAGATCTATTATATGTCCCACTAGTGGCTCCTTGCCCTGTTTTGAGAACTTAAACAGGGAAACCTTAAAGTTTTAGGGAAAAAATTGAACCAGAAGTCAAAGAAGAGCTGTGAAATAAAACCACTAGGCAAGAGAAAGAAATTGATCAGAGTAAAGCTACCAACACAATCAGATGTCTAGATATCAACCAAAAAAATAATGACACACTAAGTAACAGGAATATATGGCAAAGCCAAAGGAACAAGTCAAGAATCCAGATGAGATACAAGAGTAAGGGCGAGTAATAAATGATGTTCATTGAGCTGTACGGTAGGAGTTGCAGCTCCACCTAGATTTCATGCACACTTGGCACATAGGTAGGTGGGAGGCTCCAGTCTCTGGAAGTATACCTAAGAAACTCCAGCATCACATGTAGGTTTGAATAGAAGGGACTGGTGAACCATGTGCAGGGAGGACTTATTTGAGTCTAATTCTGTCACTCTCAGGAGCACAGATTCCAAAATAGAACCCACTGATAAGGCATCAGTCTCTGGGGCTATCCCCCCTTATATAAGACCAGGGTGTCTCTGGAGCTCTCAGGAACCCCACTGAGTGGGGTGATAGGCACTTAGATGTTCTATGAGCTCTTACTGAGGTGTGCGTAAGAGTTACCTCTGGGATGAACTCCCGACTCTCTTTGAAGTCTCTTAGCCACTTGAACTCATTTGTCTTTACTGTTTCCCCCTTTTATTCAAGGTCTTTTTCCAGTTGTGTTGCCAGTTGGCACTTGGGAAAAGTTTTCAATTAGCAATAATCGTGCCTCGGATAAACCTCATTGGCTACGATACTGCCACTGCACAAAGCTGCCAGTTGGCACTTGGTATTAATCCCTCGTTGCCAGGGAGGCTCATCCCCGGGAGTCATGTCCCACATTGGGGGGAAGGTAATGCAATCATATGCTGAGTTTGGCTTAGAGAGAGGCCACATTTGAGCAACAAGGAGGCTCTCAGGTGGCAACCCTTAGGCACTGCACAACTGCAGGCTAAGTCTCATTTACAAGAGCAAAAACTCACAAGGGTAGTCATCAGTAAAAAAATAAAAAAATAAAAAACATCAGTGGGTCATCCTATTTTGACAGGCACTGTCCCTACACTCAGAGGACTATTGCTGCTCCCTTGGAGATTGTGGCAGAGCTCTCCAGGCTAGGAATTCAGATTCCCTCATTTATTGTGTGATTATCCACCCATCATGACCATGCCCCATCCCCCTATCCTTTGAATGATTTTGTATATCTTTCATGCATATTCGGTTGAACCAATCCCCACGAACCCCCCCCCAGACACCCTCCCCCCAATAATCCCCCGCAGTACCCATTGTAACCCTTCTGTGATCCAAATCCTCCATGAACATTTAGTCCATAAAATAATCAAATACACTTACTAGGAAAAAGAAACAAGTCACCTGGTGAGGAGACCACGATGGGAAATGGCCATCCCAGGGAATGGAGAGGGCCTGCATCTGCAGGCAGGATCATCCCACCCACCATATCCATGGGATATAAGCCCTCTCTCACTTGGAGTTGGAGTGGACATCACCATCCCAGTCACCTCTGGATTGGGGGAAGAACTATGGACTAGAGTGGACTTGATGGTATTCTCTTGCTCACATATGGTGATTCTTGCAATGCAAGAAATTATAACAATGAGGTGGAGCCAGTGGCCACTTGACAGTTTTTGGGTAGGGAGGGGATGAGCAGTTGAAATACAGGGGCTTCTTTGGGAGTTGGAGGTTGTCCTGAGTACTGTTGTGGCAATGGATGTAGGCCATTTTAAATCAGCACACACCACTCAGAACTGAGTGGGAGAGAGTGTGGTCTACAGTGTGAACTGTGGTCTATGGTTGGTGGCAAGGCTCCAGGATGTGTAAGTTCATTGAGGTTGGTGGGCCACACTGTGGGAGATGTTTGTGTGGGATGTGGTGGGAGGTGTGGGAGGTGGGCAACATGGGAATCCCAGTGGGTTCCGTATAATATTTTAGGTAATCTAAGCACCTCTTAAAATATATGTATATATATATATATATATAAATAACATTTTTGTAAGCAAATACACATATATGCATATATATTTATAAAAAAAAAAAAGAATAGTAGCTATGTACAGCAGGTGAGATTGAGAGGTGATGAGTTTTTCTGTCAGCTTTTTGTTTTTATTATTATTATTGGAATAATGAAAATGCTTTAATAATGATTGAAGCGATGAATCCACAACTATGTCATTATATCAAATACCATTGATTGTATACTTTGGGTGGATTTATGCTTTATTACTATGCTTTATTAATATGTATCAATAAAATTGATTTGTTTCAAAGAAAAAAAAATAAATAAAATGAAAAAAAAATAATAAATGATGTTCACACAAACTTCCTTAATCTATTCAAGAAATTGAAGGAAAATATGACCGCCGCCGCCTGGCGCTTGGTTGAGGTGGACAGTGGGGTCCAGCTAGAGTGTGACACCGCCGCTGTGCTCAGGGTGAAGCAGGCGGGTGAGTTCCGGCCGCAGCCCGTCGGCGTGCGCGGGTCGGCGTGGGCGTGCGCGTGCCCGGTGCCGGGCGGAGCCTAGGCCCTCTTTGAGGGGATTCCTCGCCCTGCGGTCCTCTTGGAGCTTGCTCTGGGGTTGGGCCGGGGCGCTCTCCCAGTCTCCCGCCTCAGGCCATACCCATGCTGTGGCGAAGGCCGCGGGGTTTTGCGTGCCTCACTCTCCAAGCCTTCGGTGCCTGCCGGGGTGCGTGGAGACCAGTCCCTGCTGCTCTCTCTTCATTTTTCAGTTATGAAAACAGCCCTAGAAAATAGGTCAGCGCTCTTCCCATGCACCTCAGGCCGGATCCCACACCCGGGTGCCCTACTAAGGAGAGGAATTCGGCGCTGGCTGTCGCGTGGGTCCCTCCGTCTTTGAACACTTCCTCCTCGTGGCCAGGCCACTCTGCCTCCGCGTGTCCTACGCGGGGAGGAGGGGCTGGTCCACGATGTGCGCCGCTTGCCACGGGGGCCTCACCCCGGCCTTGTCGGTGTGGGGTGGGGGACGTTTGTCTAGCAGAACTAGTCACACGTTTTTAGAATCCTTTGGAGAGTCGTTTTGCCTTTCTGAATGAAGGAGACGACGTTCTGAAAGCGAAAGTATTAGAGTATGTTGACATTAATTTTGAGAACCTCTTATAAGCTCGATTGTGGTGGCCGTCACACTGCTGTGTGCGTTTGTCCAAGCTCCTAGAACTGTATGCACACTGAAAACTGGGAGTTTCACTGCTGGTACAGTAGACCTCCTCCTCCCCCGTTTTTCTTCTAAAAAAAAATGACCCCACTGGTACTTGAAAACGGAACTAACCGTTTCCAACAGTCTTGGAGAAGTTTTCTTCCTCTGTTAGAAAGTGAATACATTTAATTCAGGAATAGAGCAAAAGAAAAGCAGCTTTCCTCTCTATGGTTAAAATTCGCTGAGACTTGATTGACCCATGATATACTGTGTCTGTCAGCGCTTCTGTGCGTGCACTCCATCCTTACCAAGTCAGTGCCAGAGGCTGCTGTGATTGATGTTATGGCTGTGTTCCAACGGTTTACCAAGGAGTTTTTCTCTGGCCCAAGAAAGTAGAGGCAAACTCAAATTCTCAAAGAGCTGCAGGACAGCCTCTTTATTGGAACTCCACCCAACCCGGTTTTCATCCTTCTGCCTCCCCTTCCCTGTCTGCCCTTCCATGATTGTAAGCTAATATCTGAAGTGAAACTCCAGTCTGAAGGGGTAAAATGGTTGCTGCTGCTCTCCTCCCTTTTTCAGCAACTAGTATCTCTCAGTGCTTTTTTCCTGGACATGGGAGTGGTGGCACACTTGGAGGTGAAGGCAGCTATGCCTCAGTGTACTGTACGCTTCTGCTGAACCATAAGGATGCCTTAAGATTGTCAATAAAAGACCGAGCTTGTGGAGTGTCTCTTCTGCTTCATGGACATTTAGGTCACATTTTAAATGGGGATTAAACTTTTGCTTCAGAAGCCACTGGAAAATGAGAAAAAATTGAAGGTTGTACTAAAACTTTTTTCTAAAGTTCAACCATTGGAGAAATGTTTTTCTTTTGAGAGTTCTGATAAACAATAACAAAATAAAACAAATACACAAACAAAAATAGCCTGCTTATGTCATTATATACTCCATGCTGTCACATCTAGAAGAGAATGATATGCTCACAGGGCTGGAGGAAAGGAACCACATCAGCACAACAGAGGCTTGTGCATAGTAAATATTTGGTAATTACTGAATTCAATGACAGCAAGGTACATAGTTCATGCCATGTGGAATTTTAGTAAAAATATGAGTATATAAAATTCTACCTCCTAGCTCAGGGTTACTGAGTCCTTTTTTGCTAGATGTTAGTTTCATTTGAGACTTTCTTACTCTTAAAATATTTAATAATATTATCTCATTTTTTTTCTTATCATTAATCTGAAGGAGCTTTTAGAAATGTAACTAATAATACTGGATCTCTTTTTGTGTATGGTTTGATGAATGCCTTTCAGTGGGAGGTTTTTTATCTTTAGAAACTACCTTGCTTTTCCCTGGCTGCTCTGCCTGGTACCTCTGCTGGCGGTGGGGAGAGAGAGTTTTATATTAAGTGTGTGTTCTCCCCTTTTACCTAAGCACTGGGAAGAAGAATAGGAGCCATTTAGTAGTATGGCATTAAAGATTTTTAATAGAGCAGTGAATATATCTTTATTCTTAGGTTAGTTTGGAAGTTGCTTGTGGCAGTTATTTCCTTGATTAGTTAACATCCTATTTGGGTCCACTTTTTATCAGTGAAGACTATCTTGATTTTCTGTGCATCCTTCTTTTCTTCCTGCTACCATCAGAGAAACATTTATCTTGGATATCAGTTCATGATTCCAATTCCTTGCTTGTAAGATTTCCCAGCATTCAATTTTGTTTCATTTATAGATATACTTTACTTTGCAAAACAGATTTCTGTATATTTTCCTTAGATCATCTCATTTTCCTGTTCATGAAATTGGAGATGTTAAATATCTTAATCTGCAGATGAATTTGTTTACATAATGCTTACTTTCAAGGGAAAAATAAATTTCTAACAACAATAATACAAATAGTAAAAAAATAAATAAATACAAAAATGTTCTTCAACTATAAATTGTTAAGACTTTGGTGATAAATAGGAAAAATACAACGAATATAATTTATAGATGATAGTTACCATTGTGGCAGATGGAATGAAAAAACACAAGCAGCACTCTGAGAGGGCAGATGAACAAAGTTTTATTACACATGGGCCCAGAGAAGAGTCAAGTCTCCAAAAAATCTGAGCACCATGTCTTGATTTTCATAAGTTTATATAGGAACTCTAAGCAGGCAAATTCCTAAGCAAGTGGGCAGGCCGGGTTACAAAAACAAAAGGAATGAGGTTAGCTTATCTTCCTAAAGCAGAGGGCTCTTAGGGAGGAAGAGAGTCATTATCTGTTTAGAGTTGTAAATTCCAGTTGAAAGGGGCAGGCAGAGAGTGCTTGTCTTCCTAAAGATTTGGATTCCAGGGAGAAAAGGGAGAAAGGGACCAAGGGCAGTTTATTTTCCCAAAGCTGTGGGTTTCTCCTGAGGGGGGGTTAGGGCCCAGCACTTTCTTTATCATTCCCTCCACCTCACCTTTGATGCCCTTATAATTCTTTATGGAGCATCATCTGTTAACATGGGGGTTTTTCTGTAGTCCCAAAGGGCTGGTATTTAACACATCACATTACTTGGTGTTTTAAGGCATTTAAGCAGGAAGTGCTGTATTGTTTTAGGTACTGTATAATGCATGGCCTGAAAGTTAAGAGGAAGAAGACTGAGGCTATTACTGGCATGAATGGCAAAATCCAGGAAAGGAGATACTGGAACTAGTTCCCATTGGCAGATATCTGGTATACACAAGTTTAAGTGGTCTTTAGCTCATTCTTTTAGTAGGGCCACCTTGTCCCTAACTATCCCTGATGAATTTGTATAGAAACAGCATTCTTCCTCCAGGGCCTGGCAGATCCCCCCTGAACTTGCAGTGAGCAAATCTAATTATCACCTCTTTTGTAAAACCACTTCTGCCAATGAGTCTATCTGGTCTTGCAACCCACTGAGAAACCCCCATATTTCTTTGAGGTCATTTGATGTTTCCCCTGCTAGGGTTTGTAAGCCCTCCTGACCAACTTCGAGTGAGGCCCCTGCTACTGCTGTGCTCCCAACTACTCCTAGTCATATGAGTATTGGAATTGCCTGTATTGCTTGTTTGGGTTGGAAAAGCTCTCAGGCAATTATCTCCAAACACTGAGAATGCTGGTAACAGATGCCCTGTCCACCCTGGGGTAAACACCAGAAGGCATTGGTAACACAGACCCAAATAGTGGAGTTTGTGGTGCATTGGTCAGGCTCATTGAGTGGGCAGGTAGTGTTACAGTTAGCCCTTCCAAGAGGGAGGATGGTTGAAGGAGACCTGGTAGTTATGTTTTTACAGTTAGCCAGTTTTCCTGGGGGTTTGGTTATGCAGACTGGGAGGGGCCTGGTTCCTGCCACAGAGCTGTCATGAGTCAAGAGGGTTACATTCCATGGGACAAGTACAGGGAAGATGGTTAGACTGGAGGAAGTGCATAGCCAGCAGGATGTACCTATGTGAGGCTGGGATTCATTTAGGAGTTGGTGGAAATTTTGAACCTGGTTCAAAATAACATTGTGGGGGACTGTTCTGACTTTGGCTTTTAGCATCTGGGCAGCTTTACTGATATTTTTCATCAGGGTTTTCTCTCGGGGTTGGATTACTGGCATCAAATGGACCAGTATGATGTCCCCTGGGTCTGGCCCCAATGGGTCATATATTCCCATTCTTAGTTTTAGTTCTGTTTGGGCCTTTAAAAAGGTATTTTCTGATCCAGTGGTTCTGTTTAATAAAGTGAGTTTTATGGGGTCACAGGTTTCTATGCCACACCATGCCAGGCTGGGGATGTTCTGTAGGAGATATGAAGAAGTCAGTGGGACCCCCTTCCAGGGGGCAGTGGCACCTACCAGCAAGTCCCTAGAGCAGCAGAATCCTCCACTCCTTTGGGGATCTCAGCAGGGGTATTTGTCATGACTCCCATACTTATGACCCCTACACCCTCTCCTGGGGGCAGGTATGAGGGTATGCAGGTACAGGGCAACTAGCATGGTGTAAGGAGCATGATCTAGGATTGCCCTGCAAGCATCAAATATTATAAAGGCTGAAGTTGCACCTGCCAAGAATGGGGCTGAAGCATTCAGCATGGATTGTTTGCCCCAGCTTTGACTAACTTGCAGCTGCCATAGATTTTGGGGGTGGGTATTGTCTCCTAGGGATGGGACAAGGAAGGAAAGGACAAGCAAGTCAAGGCTCAGAAGCATCCTATTATACACCAGTAAGCAATTGCAATTAGGGCTCTATTCACAATAATCCAGTCTGCAGGGGCCACAACAGCAAGTACAACTCCAAATACCAAGGTGAGCAGACCATATAAGCACAGGATCCACCAGGATCCGGGGTCCATTCACCAGGCGTTTGACGAGGTTGGTGCTCAGAGACCTTGGGTGACTTGCACTCTCAAGGGGTGGCCAGGCATGGGTTGGGATGTCCAGCTGTCTTGCTCTTTATCAGGGTGTGCCTTCTTGACCCTGGAATAATGGATCCAAGGGACAATGCCTGCAACTTTAAGAGCAGTAGGAGTTACAAAGATCACAGTATGTGGACCTGTCCAGGAAGGCTGAAGAGGTTCTTTTTTCCAGTCTTTGACCCAGACTAGGTCTCCTGGCCAGTGGGGGTGCACCAGGTGTCCCAGGGGGATGAGGTTCTGGGACAAGACAGTTTTATGTATTTTGGCTAGAGTTTTCCCCAGCTGCTGGAGAATGGAATCTTGGCTAGCCTCCCCCAGAAGTTTGAGATTTCCTATGAAGGACACAGATAATTGGGGGTGGCCATCCAAATAGAATTTTCAAGGGTGAACTTCCTGTGGGTCCTAGGGTGCCCCTAACTAGGAGAAGGGTTAAGGGATGTTAGTCTACCCAGGGGAGACCAGTTTCTTGGCAAAATTTGGCTAAGGTGGCTTTGAGGGTTCAATTCATGCATTCAACTTTCCCTGAACTCTGGGGCCTATAAGTGGTATGGAGATTCCACTTGTTTCCTAACATTTTTGCTAGCTCTTGGACTATAGCAGCCATGCAGTCTGGGCCATTGTCATTTCAAATAGACAGTTGCAACCCATGTTTGGGAATGATTTCTCTAAGTAAAGCCTTAGTCACTTCTCTTGCCTTTTTGGTGTGAGTGGGGAAATCTTTGACCTAACTTGAAAATGTGCATATCATTACCAACAGATATTTGTACCCCTGACTTGGTTTCACTTCTGTGAAGTCTACTGAGAGATCTTTAAAGGGGCCATTCTCACGTGCTGGACACCTGCTGGAGCATGGGAGCCCTGCAAAGGGTTCTTTTTGCCACAAACTTGGCACTGGCTGCTGATGGTAGCACAGAGAGAAGCTACTTGGGCTATGTAGTAGTATCTCCCAAGCAAGACTTCTAGCACAGTTTCCCTAGGGGGGTGAGTTGGTGGTATCACTGGAAGAGGGCATGAGCAGCTCCTTTTGGGAAAAAATCTGGTCATCTGGGAGCAGCAAAGTTCCTTCAGAGGTTCAGCTTCCCTCTTCTCTCTTAGCCCATTCCTGTCTTCTTGGGTATATCTTAGTTGATTAGTCTCTTGTCCTAAGAGGGACAGCTGTGGTGTCAATTCTGGGACTTGTATTCCATGGGTTCCTTCAGCCACTTGCTGAGCTTCTTTGTCAGCTAGCCTGTTTTCTTGAATGACCATGTCCATTCCTTTCTGATGTCCCCAGCAGTGGATGATGGCAACTCTGTCTGGTTTCCAGCTTGCTTCTAACAGTTGGAGGATTTCTTCTTTGTTTTTGATTTCCTTTCCCCCTGCAGTTAGGAGACCTTTTTCTTTATAAATTGGCCCATGGATATGAACAGTAGCAATTGCTTACTTAGAGTCAGTGTAAATGTTTTATTGCTTGCCCGGCAGCTAACTGCAGGGCTCAGACCGGTACCCAGAGTTCTGCTAGTTGCACAGACCATCCCCATGGTAGAGATGCCACTTCCACAACCTGTTCGCTAGTGGTGACTGCATATCCAGCAAGCTTTTCCTCATTTTTAAAGGGACTGCTCCCATCTGTAAATAGTGTTTGATCTGGGTAAGGGAGTGTTTTGTCTTGGAGGTCAGGGTGACTGGCGTAAACTTTCTTGGTCACTTCAACACCATCATGCTGAGGAAATCCTTCCTCTTCTAGTAAAAACATAGCAGGGTTTAGACTGTGCACTGTTTCTACTGTCACTCTGGTGTTTTCACAGAGTAAATTTTGGTAATGTGTGAGCCAGGAATTCCATATCCACCCATGCCCACGTGAGTTCATTAGGGCAGTGATTGTGTGTGGCATCATAACATGAATAGCCTGTCTGAGGGTTAATTTGTTGGCTTCTTTGATGAGGGTTATGGTTGCTGTCAGGGCTTTCAGGCAGGGTGGCCACCCTGCAGCCTTTTGGGGCCCAGTTGCTTGGAGAGTTAAGCAATGGGCCTTTGCCAGGGGCTGACTGTTTGTGTGAGAACCCCCAATGCTACTTTGTTCTTTTCATGCACAAACAGGTTAAAGTTTCAAGTTACATCCAGGAGCCCCAAGACAGGGGTTTTGCCTAGTTGTCTTTTGATGTTTTGAAAGACCCCCTGTTGAGCTTCTCCCCAGGCAAGGGGCTCTTTCTCTGGACCCATCAGAACTTTGTAAAGGGGTTTGGCCATGGCTGCAAACCCAGGAATCCAGATGCAGCAGAACTCTGCAGCCCTGAGGAATTCATGAAGCTTTCTTTTTCTGGTGGGGGTAGGGATGGTGCAGATCACTTTCTTTCTTTTGGGTCTGAGTGTCTGGTACCCTTGTGTGATGCTGAACCCCAGGAACTTGACCTTCTGTTACAGATCTAGGCCTTTCTCCAAGACACTTTGTACCCAGTCTGTGTTAGATGTTGTAGGAGAGTCTGGGTCCCTCTCCAGCAGTCCTCTTCCATCTCACTGGCAAGAAGGAGGCCATCTACATATTGCAAGAGGGCACACCTGTAGTCCTCCTGGGGGTAGGTGGTCAGATCTGCTGTCAAGGCTTCCCCAAACAGGGTAGGGGAGTTTTGGAAGCCTTGCAGGAGCTAGGTCCAGGTTAGCTGAGTTTTCTGCCAGACTTTAGGATCTTCCCATTCAAAGGCAAACAGAGGCTAGCTTGGGGGGGGGGCAGCTGCAGGCAGAAGAAGAAATCTTTCAGGTCCAGGCAAGCAAACCAGGCAGCTTCAGTCAGCAGCTGTCCTAGCAAAGTGTACAGGTTGGGAACAACCTGATGTAAGGTGAGAGTGGCATTATTGATTATTCAGAAATCTTGCACTGCTTGATATCCAGTCCCATCTGTTTTTTACTGGTAATAATGGGGTGTTCCAGGGTGACTGTCACTAGATCAGGATTCCTTCTTTTCTCAGGTGATCTATGTGTTCAACCATGCCAAAGTGTGCTTTGCAGGGGATCAGATACTGCCTCTGCCAGACAGGGACTGCTCCAGGCTTCAGGTTGATGATGATGGGTGCATGGTTCTGTGCCATTCCCAGTGGGCTTTTTTCCCACAAAAACCTGGGGAAAAAGCCCCATCACTTTTTCCAGATTCTGACCTGAACTTTCTTCCACATGAAGTCTCCATACTTCACTTTGGGGTACGGTGATGAGGAGAGTGAGACTGGTTACAAGGCTAAGCTTCCTGGCCCTTCAGGTTTAAAGGTAATCTGGGGTCCCAGTTTGGTTAAGATGTCCCTACCAAGCAGGGGAACTGGACATTTAGGCAGGAACAGAAATTCATGAGTCATTTTGGGGCCACCAAGCTCGCAATTCTTGACTGGCAAAAAAGCCATTGGCTTGACTGGTCCCCAGTTGCTCCTATGAGATTAGCAGTTTTTCAACAAAAGGGGGTGACTCTCTAGAGGGGGCCAATGGTCCTGGAGGAACCAATGGTGAGAGTGTTTCCAGGAGATCTGCTTGCACACCTGTGCTAAAAGGAGAGGTTAGAGTGGCTGGAGCATATGGCAGCGGTAGTGGGAGTGGTGAGTCTTCTTCCAAGGAATCCTGATGAATGACTGGCTTCTGGGGCCCCATTCCCTGTGCTCCCAAGACCCTGCTTGTCCTTTTTTTCCAACAAACAGTCAAACCCAAGGGGGTAGTGTCTATACTATTTCTAACCAAGAATTGATGTAGGGAAACTGTTTAGGGTGGCCAGGAGTTCCTGTGATAACCAGCCACACTACATGGACCCTGGCTATATCCAGGGTCCCTTCCAAAGACAATGTTAAAAGTGGGCCACTCTACTTCACATAAGGTTTGGAGGGTGCCAGGGTTCATCCAGATGCCATTATCTCAAGAAAAACCCTTCTTGAAATTCTTGAGCATGCAGTTTAAGATGGTAAGTTTTGACTGTGATGATCCCATACCCTGCATCAGTGGTACAAGATAGACAAGGGAAGGGGTCACCTCTTTCAAGGCCCCTCAGATGCCCACCTGTCTGCATCTCTCAGACAGATGAAGGAATGTGTTGTCTCTTCTGAGGCCACTCAGATGCTTGTCAGTCCACCTCTCTTGAAAGAACTTTGGCTCATCTTGGCTAAGGTGCCCAGGCAGAGTTCAGTGTTGGCCATTATGCCATATGATGTGGCCACTGAAAACAGGTTAGGGCCCACATGGGCTCTGTAGCATAAGCTTTGGAGTCACAGACTGGAATATCAGAGGCAAGCCTCTGTCATCCTCACTCATACAAACAATCCCTCAGAGATTAAGCAGTCCCTCCCACAGGGATTACCCTATTCTGGAATCTTGGTACTCAAGATTTTGGGAGGAGATCAGTCTCCCCTCCTATCTGGAGACAGGCCTGACTGAGGACTTGGCACCCAGGGCTTTACCTTTCCATATTCTTCAGACACTGTTCAGCCCACCTCCCCACTGAGTCAGGCCAGAGTGTTAGGATGCAGTCCATGGGGACCACCTCAGAAGGATGTCCTGTTAAGAGGATGGGTAGCACCCACCTCGTTTGATCGCCGTTGGCCATGCCCATCAGCCTGAAGCTGGAGGCACAACAGGGCTGTTCAGTTGGGTTTCCTGGTCAGGGAACCAAATGTTGTGGCAGACAGAATGAAAACCCAAGCAGCACTCTGTGGTGGTGGGTGAACAAAGTTTTATTACATGCAGGCCTAGAGGAGAGTCAGGTCTCCCAAAAATCTGAGCATCATGTCTTGATTTTCATAAGTTTATATAGGAACTCTAAGCAGGCAAATTCCTAAGCAAGTGGCCAGGCAGGGTTGCAAAAGCAAAAGGAGCAGGTCAGCTTATCTTCCTAAAGCAGAGGGAGGAAAAGAGTCATTATCTCTTTAGAGTTGTAAATTCCAGTTGAAAGGGGCGTGTGGGGAGTGCTGATCTTCATAAAGATGTGGATTCCTGGGAGAAAAGGGAGGAAGGGAAAAAGGAACTGAGGGCACCTTATTTTCCTAAAGCTGTGGGTTTCTCCTGAGGGGGTTTAGGGTCCCAGCACTTTCTTTATCATTACCAGTAATACTGTAATATTTTGAGGAAAGCAAAGGAGGTACAATATCAATTGTAAAAGTTGAAAAATATAAGTTTAGTTTTATGAGATATGAATATGATTAAACATTTTCTTCATTAAGAAGGAGACTTTGGTCATGTCATTTAACCAGTCTCTGCTGATTTATGTATCTTTCTGAACACTGGAGAAACCATTGAGTTAATTTTTAGAATTAAATATGATAAATGTAATTGGACCGAATTTTTTAGATTAATGTTTCAATAATTTGTTAAGCTGTCTTTTGTCTATTATTTTATTTTTTGAAGTTGAGATAAAGTTAGAAAAAAATCAGTGAGGGAATGGAAGTAGCTCAAGTCATTGAGCACCTGCTTCCCATGTACAATGTCCTGGGTTCAATCCCTGGAAACTTCCAAAAACAAAACAAACAAATGAAAAAAACAACTCTCATTAGGGAGCAGATATACCCCTGGGGTTGGGCATCTGCTTCTGTAGGAGGTCCTGGGTTCAATCTCCATCACCTCTTGAAAAGAGAAGACAAGGTTAGTAGCAATGCTTCAATAAGTGTTAATCAATTTTCACAAATGTACCCCACTAATGGGAGATGTTGATGTGGGAAAGTTTGGGAGGGAGGAGGAGTGAGGCATATGGGTGTCCTTTATATTTTTTAATGTAACATTTATGTAATTTAAAGCTTATTTTTAAAAATTCTTTTAAAAAATCAGTGGTGTATGAGTAATGTCATCAACACAGCAACAGAAGCCATACACTGAAAAAAGTTCCCCAGACACTCTGGAGGATGGGAGAGACTGGAGAAGAACCACACAAATGCTGAATTGAAGAAAGAAAAATATCAGGTAGGAAACTCCATCCAGGACCTACCGGTCCTCTTCTCTTCCTTCTCAGTAGGTCCTGTGCACAGCTTGGGAGTTCTCCAGAGGCAGAAAGCAGCCTGGATCCCTCTCACTGGGAAAACAGATTTATAGGAACTCACAGCAATGAGTCAGGCCCCACATGTGTCCAGGCCAGAGACCCAGGGCTGAAAGCAATCTACTGAAGAATGCTGAAAACAAAAGGGCCCCTGTTTGGGGGGGTTGGGGAGTAAAACCTCAGCAGAATGATGGTGGCTGTGTGATGCACTCACTAACTCAATCGAGTTACTGTTGGTGGAAGTCCCTAAATGTGGAACAGACTTTTCTGGGAGCTCCACCTTTCTGGAATGACCCTGTCTTGACTCTCAGAGGAAGGGTAACCTATCAGGGAAGAAACCTTTGGCAGAAAACCTCACAGAGAAAAATGAAGGGGGAGGGTTATATTGAACTGTTGCTAGACTGGAGAGACCCAAAAATGAAATGTGTAAGGAAAATGGGGCACTGAGTGAGGAAGAGAATTTAAACAAATCATAGGAGCTGGGTACAAAGTGCTGCACAAAAACAAACAGAACAGATCAAGATTCCTGCAGAAGGAAGAGAGGAAAGAACTTGGCAAATTATGGGAGGTTTTTATGTTTCAGGTTCTGGGGAAAGGAGCACACACAAGAGATAGGAACTAAATTAAGCTTCAGTTTGCTGATATAGGGCTTAGCAGGAAGGACTCCACCTAGGGCCTACTTCATTTATTTAACCATTTCCCCCAGTTTGATCTGGCTCTCAGCCATTGAGAGTTGTGAGAAAAATTTAAGGTGTTGAGTCCATTTTCATTTACTGCCTGAGGTCTTGGAGTAGTACAGGCAATTTGTTTTCATGTTGGGCTCGTAGGTGGTCATGATGTCAGTTTTTCCATGATCATCATTTTTATGCCATCCTAGACATAAAGAAGTCATTTACTGTGTCAGAAAAGGCTGGAGTTACATTTAAAACCCTTGAGAGAAAGCAGCACACTAGGGAGTCAGGGAGTTTATAATGTGTACTATGAGTGATAAAAGGCCCAAATGCCAACATTATATAGATACTCTTAAGCCTAGGCCACATGATTTGACCCAACAGAAATCAAAATGATCAAATCAGGGCCTTGAGGAAGGCCTTACTTGTTTAAACTATGTGGTTTATTTAATTATTTCATGCAATTGTGTCTCAACTTCCCCAGAAGTGTGTGCCCAAGTACAACAGGTGGTGTTGGCAATTGCAAATGCATCCTTGATCAGCTAATAAGTAACAAGTTTAGCTAATAAATCTAATGACTTGCTGTGCAGCTAAAGTTTTAACAATAGATTCTGTAGTCTCTCCTATTGTGATTGATAAATATCTAATTCTGTTTTCATTTTTGTTAACCCCAAGCCAAGGTAGCAGCAAACTGCCAAAAGAGGCAAACCCAGAATCTTTAACTCCCCAGGTAAATCCTGTGTCTGATACTATAGATTGAGGGGAGTAGTCCAGTGAGAAGTTTCAGATTTTTTATAAATTCCTAAGGGACTATGAGGAGACCAAGTGCACTTTGCCTAGATATTTATCAGCTATTAAGGTAATTTACTGCCCAGCAAATATCTGATAAAATTTCCACAATAAAAATATTGCTGGGCAGAACAATGTAAATAGTGTCAAGGTGATGTTGTTTATAGATTCATTACTAGGAATACTATCATTTGTCCTTAGTATACAAGGGTCTGTGGTATAGAGAGTACAAATGAAGAGCTGAACAAAATTGATTTGTGTTGTGAATCTTTTGAAGATCCAGTACTTTAAACATGAAAGTGGACATGTATTAAGATAACTTGTCACTTGTGGAGGCATGTGGACTATTACAGTAAGTTTTCCAAACACTTCTATGATATCTTCATAATTCTCTCTACCAGTTGAGCCTATAGTGCAGTTGAAACTGAGCAAAAGCAGTTGCTTTCCTTCCAATGCACTTTAAAGATGAATTCCTGAGACACTGGTGTTCCAAGTGAGAAAGTTTATTTGCTAGGCTAACAAAGAGATCATGGGTCTAGCAAGGGCCCAAAGGTCAGCCTCCTTGGTTTTGAGGAGTTTAGGCTTTTTCTGGATTCAAACAGGGGAGGGTGGAGTGGTTACAATCACAATAGTAAATATTTTCAAGCATAAATAAATGTAAGTTTAGTCTAGAATAAAGAGCACAATAGCAAGTATACACAAGGGTGAGACTAGTTTTGATATAACCATAAAAAATGGTACAGTCAGACTGGAATAACCATCACAATAGTAAGTATACACAAGGGTGAGACTATTTTGAAATAACCATAAAGAAGGATGAGGAAAAGCATCTATATAATGATTCAGTAATCCTAAGCTTTTATTAATTCCTAATTCTTACTTACAAGGTTCCAGGTCCAAGAACACTTGAAGCAGAGTAAAGAGGACCTTGGGTCTACTATTCATATTTGATATGAAAGAAATGGTGCAGTTTGATCCAAGATACTGAAGCATTTGAGATAAGAAATAAATTTGTTATGGGTAGGACAATGGGGTCCCTTGCAATATGCATAGATCAGGATTTATGGTAGCAATTCCAATGAAAATTCCAACAATCTGTATGGTTTCTTTCCTTTGAAATGTCCTGGGAGAAGCAGGTAATGGCATTGTCTTTCCAGGCCAGTGTAAGGAAAAAGCATAGGGAAATATAAAGATTTTATGCGTTATAAGTATTAGTAAGGTAGAGGCTATGTGAAGACTTGTTTATGTTAGGACTTGATCTGTCACCTTGGGAATAACTATTCTGCTTTGTAACATTATCTACTACCCTCCCTGGTTAGTTTGAGTATTAAGTCTCCATAATTAGTCCAGGAGACTGATGGAAATTTTTTTAGTTGAGTGAAGTCGACCCATGGCTCAATACCCTGTAATTAAGTTACATTATCAGAAGTTAGAAGTAGTTGGCAGCATTCCTTTTAATGAGAATCTAGGTCTGTCTTTTGTCTGTTATTTCCAGTAGACTCATTATCCTGGTGATATATTATGATTAATGGAGTGCCTGCCATGTGGGACAAGACAGATGTCCTTTACTTGTTGAAGATAATCTTTGGCATAATGCATTAAGGATTGTCATGATGTGACAAAAAATGATCAGCTCTCAATTTATTCCCAGAGATAGGTCTGCTAGGAACTATTTCATATGGGGAGAATTTATATTTCCTAAAAGGAATGCTATGAATAAACAGAGGGCCTGTGGTAAAATTTTGAGCCAGGAAAGGCTATGTTCTTCAGTTAATTTAGACAATATTAATTTAAGTTCATAATCACAGCTGTTTTAGTAGTGCCTGTTTTTGCATGAAAATATGCAAGTGAATTTATAAAAAATATTCAGGGTCAGTTCACTTTGTATGAGTCTTTATCTTAATGATGCCAACAGTATAGATTGGAATAAAGTGGCAGAAAGGAGATAATTTACTTGTCCACAATTTTCGACTGGTATACCAGAAGTGAGGAACCCTCTTTGCTTCCATAGCATGCTGAAATCACCATAGATGTTAACAGAATTTCCTTCTGCTAGGAACAGGCTTGGGTAAGAGCCTTTTTGATGGAAGAAAATTGTAGAAGTTTACCTTTTTCAATCAGTATGTGGTATAGGCTGTTTGAAAAGTACCATTAAAAGTTCTAACATAAGAAGCATTTACAAATACCATGACATCTGGGTTGATGTTAAGAACATGTATGGAGCCATTAATTTTGAAGATATCTGTTTACACTCATGGGGTGTCCCCTCATTGGATAAAGGGAGCAGAGTAACAGGATAAGAACATTGCAGCATTTTAGGTAAAGGTTAAGAGGTGAAGTAGAGAGCAAAATGCTTTTATAAATAGGTCAGTTTTCTGGAAGAAAAATGTTAGATCTGCTCAGAGTTAAGTTTCCTGAGGCTTTAACTAATTTGGCAGTTTCTGTTTAAACCTTAACATAATTTGGGTAAGAACAGACAACAGCATCAAATTGGGGGCTCTAATATGCAATAGATTTGGAGTTTCACTGTGTTCTTGGATTAACATCCCTAAGACTTTGTTATATAACCATTTACTCTAAGTGTTTCTTGTTAACAGGGAGAACTGATCCTGATTGAACCTATGAAAATAATTCAATACCATGAATTTAAGAATATTCTGTAAGAGTTTTCAAATTCTGGAGGGGCCAGGTAAGGAGATAAAGATGATTGTTTAATGAATTATAGATATTTTAATTCAATAAGGGATCCCTTGTATCTAAGAAAGAGAAAAATAAAATATTAGCAATAATACAAAGGAAACTATGATCATTCTATATCAGTTCATTTATCCCTGAGTAATCTGTGTTTCATTAGGTTTTCTGTTATCAGTCTTATGAACCTATCAGCTTATTCATTAGAATTCTGGGGATCTTGACTCAGTACAGTGTATGTTCTCAAAGTTATTTAAGGAATGTCATTAGAAGCTGGTGCCTCAGAGAACTTGGCATAGTCCTTCCCATAGGTTTCTGAGACAGCCCTTTATGTTAAAGATGAAGCACACTGGCCTGTAGTGGATTGCATGTGTTTTCAGAAATGTTTCAGAATAAAAATTATATGTAGATGACAGGGAACTTAAAATGTTCATTATTAACTTATTAATATCTTACAAAAGTGAACAATCAGATGAGAGGTCACAAAACATTATTTTAAAAACAACTGAACTTATGACCAACACTACTATTTGTCTAATATCAGGCTTATCAGTACCTGGACAACTCATGGACAGTGAGGATATTGACAAGTCTCTAAGAACATTATATAATTTCTGAAATGTTTATATTAATAACATTTTATTCTATAATTTAATCAACAGAAAGTTACAAAATCCTTTTTAATTTGATAAAACTTCCTATGCAACTGAAAACATATCAAATAAAACTCACTAGTTTATCACTTCTCTTACAGTGTGAAAGAAGAAATCTTTGTGATTTCCCAAGAGCCCTCTGTAAAATCCCAATGAGAATTTGAGATAAAGAAGATATTATTTATGGTTCAATTTTTGGAAGAAAACTGTCAAAAGTTGCCAGGTTTTAACATTTTGTTAAATAAGATCATGGAAAATTGTAAAACAAGATTTAATTCCCTAGTGAAAATGACAATAAAATATTTTAAAAAATAAATAGAGGAGGTAGCACAATGGTTAAAAAAATAGTTTATTTCAAAAGTGAGATGTTCTATAAAACAATTAAAGGATAATTACATAAAGGAAATAAAGGATAGAAGATTTTTCTGATAAGTTACAGAATCTTTCTGACTAGGCAGGTTACTCAGATGTTTTAGAAAAACCTTTTTTTAATTCTTACTGAAAAAAGAATAATCCAAGGATAATTTGTCATTGTAAGGGAAAGAAAACCAAATACTAGTTTTGCATGAAGATACTCTCTGATAAGGAAACTCTTAAAAGTCTTATACAACTATCAAATCTTAACCACCCTTGACATTGACAGATGAAATCACTTTTCTGAAAACCTACAACTTTCTACATCTATTCAGGATTGTTCTACATATTCCTGTTTTACATTCTGTAACAATCTTTCATTTCACTTTAAGATAAAACTATTTTCCATTCCCTTAACAAAATACATCCTGCATATCTTGCATATTTGTAAAAAATTTCTTGTAAACTGCCTTCAACCAACACCCTTCAAAACTCAATTTAAAAGCTTCAAAACTCAATTTGAACATTCTCAACAAAAAGATTAACCCACTAAATTTTGGACTGACAGCTAGTTAGATCAGAGAGCTCAAACACAAAAAAAAATGGAGCTCAGATCCGAGAGGAACTCATCCATGAACCTTGGAGATGGTGGGGAGAAAAGAAAATACAAAGGGTTCACCAGGCACTTTTTATCTCTGTCTCCTTGTCTCCCAAATTATTGGCAGTCACATTTGGATCCTCCCCTCATAGCCAAAACTGAAAAAAAATGAAAAGAACAACAACAACAAAAACAACAACCAAGGATATTAATTGAATGGATTTCAGAGCTTTTTTAAGCAATACTTGAACCAGACAACATATAATCCCTAAAAAGGAAGGGAGCTTAGAAGATTGATAGCACAATGCTTCTATAAATAGGACAAGATAGCCTTAAAGAAAATAATCTTACTGATTGACACAAGACAGTTTTCCTTACTTAGCATAGCCTTGACCTAGAGGAACTAAGCTACCGAAGAAATGGTGAGCTGTTGAGTTATGATTGGTTGTTCTCAGTATTCAGGTTCTGGGACAGGAGCACTTAGAGACAGGAACTTAATTAAGCTTTGGTTTGCTGACATGGGCTTAGAATGAGGGACTCAGGCCTATGTAACTTATATATCATCTCAAAGGCTTGTATTTCTTCATGTTTTGACAGTAAAAATCCTAATACTTTCTCAAAAGACATTAGAATGATTTCCAGAATTATTCAACAAAGTATATAATAGAGTACCACACCCTGAAAAAAAAATCTACCTTTAAAGAGCTCATGGACCCATGATACAAATGTTTCATACAATAGGATGGAGGAAAACCTCAAAAATTTGAAAGGGATAACCAATATTCTTTATTCAGAAAGGATATAAAACCAGAAAATGACAAATGTGGAAAATATAATCTATGAACTGAAAGTTAATGGGGAAAACTCTTATAAATAACCTTGGCAAAAAAAAAAAGTACATTATGAAAAATAATAATAGTTGAATACATTACATAAAATTACCAGAGTAACAAATCTAAACCAATACTTCTGAGATAATTATTGGTCTTGTATTGTGTAAAATACTTATATAAATTAAAATAAATGATTAAATTATATAAGAATCTACCTTAAGAAGTTAAAATAAAATGAAATATTATTGGGATGTAGATGAAGGAGTTAATAGAGAGGCAAAAAGTAAATCATTTATAAGTTGAAAAAAATGGGAAAAAATCTGATTCAGGTGAACATTCCAAATAGTTTTATCTGCAATGAAGATAGTGTTCTATATCTGCACAATCCATTACAGAAGCCACTAGCCAAATATAGATTTGGGCACTTGAAATTTAGTGCTATTATAGCACTGAATTTTTAGTGTTATTTAAATTTAATTAATTTAAATTCAATAACCATGTGTTTATTGCTTACAGTTTTGAACATAAATGATATAGAATCTTGAAAAACACAATTAAAAGTAATGAAATAGATTCAAAACAAAAATGAATAAGGGACACAAATAGTAAAAAGTAGTAAATGAGAATGTTGAGGCAAAAGTGGATACAATAAAATGGAAGCTATTTCTTTGGAATAAAAATCTCTGAATATAGTCAGGACTTATAAAAGTGCAAGTAAATGTGGCAGGCTCACCTCTATTGTTTGGAGAACTCACCAGAACTTCAAAACTGGAAGAAATGGTGAGGTCAACAAGGTTCTGAGACAGGTTCCCAAAGAAAGCAGCACTTTCCTCACTTTGCAAATCTCTGCCCTGTACAGTTTCTTCTTCTTAAGGTGAATATAACTCTAATTTTGCATACCCTTTTAAAACAGTCAAACCACATAAGGACTATATTCCAGGGAATCAAACTCTGATTACACAGAAGATAAAACTGTTAATCAGTACTTCATTCTGTGGGACACATACCATTCATCTTCAGTGGGTTTACCAGATACATTCTAAATTATAACTCTCAGATGATGTTGGATATGTAAGAGAAATATGTTGTGAAGAGACATTATGAAGATTAATTCATTTCTTTATTCATTAATGATTTCTTTTGTGTGTGCATGGTACCAGAGCCAGGGATTGAACCTGAGACCTCATACATGGGAAGCTGGCACTCAAACACTGAGCTGCATAGGCTACCCTGAATTGGTTTTTTCATATGCTTACTTTTTTTTCCCTTTGGTTTTTTTAGGACGTACTGGGGACCAGACCCAGGACCTCCCACGTGGGAAGGAAGTGCTCAATCACTTGAGCCACATCCAGTCCTCATTAATAATTTCTTTTGCTTGCACTATGTGTGCCAAGAAATATTCCCAATCCTGGAGATTCATTAGGGATGCTAGCACACTGGTTCTCTTTAAATTAAAGGTCAGAATTCTATGAAATAAATCTGGAAAAAATAAATGGAAGATAAATAAATATGAATAAATATGGACATTTCAAAAGACCTATGATGTGACAAAAATTCAACAGGTTACTGGGATGCAGAATGGAGGGTGGGAGTGGTGGGATAGAAGTTACATAGTACTCTCTAGCATGGGATAAAATGTTAGTAATTATCTGAAGGTATATTGGAAGCCAATTTTATACTTATTTTGATAAGGGGAAATTATGTAACGATTATAGTACATTACACAGTACAGGACATAATTTTTTGCCATTTCATTCACAATTATACAAATATTTGAGAGGAATTCAAAGGTTTCCTTTTAATTTGCCATTTTATTTCACTATGAATATAATATCATTTATGCATGAAAAAGAAATATGACAAAATAAATGTTCATTAACATTTAGAGCTAGTAATGTTATATTCACCTGGATACATTAAAATATATATGTTTTATATTTGAGAAAATTAGATTTCCTTGAAAAAAATCTCATGCACTTTCTGTATTTGACAGTATCTATACATTTTTTATAGAGGTGAAATTCACATAACATAAAATTAACCATTTTAAAAGTACAGTCAGTGACATTTAGTACATTCACCTTATTGTGCATCAGCTTTATCTAGTTTCAGAACATTTATATCAACTCCAAAGGAAACCTCATACACACAAAAGGAGTTATTCCACATTCCCCACTTCCCTCAATCCCTGTCAACCATTAATCTTCTGTCTCAATTGATTTGCCTATTCTGGATATTACATAAAAATGGAACCTTTTAAAAATGTGACCTTTTGTATCTAGCTTAAGTTTTGAAAACACTTAGCATGTTTTCAAGTCTTTTCTATGTTTTAGTTTATACCATTACTCCATTCCATTTAATGACTGAAAAAATCCCAATGTATGTATATAACACACTTTGGTTATCCATTCATTAGGTGATAGATATTTGGGTTGTTTCCACCTATTATTGTAAATAGTGCTGATATGAACATTTCTATACAATTACTTCAATATCATTCTTCACTTTTGGGGGCTATATATCAAGGAACAGAATTACTAGATCATCAGCTAATTTTGGTGTCTATTTTATTGAGGGATTGCATAAATATTTTCCATAGTGTTTGTACCATTGTACATAACTATGAGCTATGTACAAGAATTCCAGTTTATCCACATCCTTACCAACAGTTGTTTTAGATTTTCAAAAAAGTATTACCATCCCAGCAGGTTTGAATTGATGTTATATTGTGGTGTTGATTTGCATATCCCTAATGAATAAACATGTGCATCATTTCATGTGCTTGTTAGCCAATTTCATGTATTCCTTGAAGAAATGTCTATTCAAATACTTTGTCCATTTTTAATTAGATTATTTGTCTTTATGTTAAATGGTAAGGGATTTTTAAAATATACATTCTGGATATTAGGCCTATCTCAGATATATTCTTGGAAAGTATTTTCTCCCTTTCTATTATCTTTTCACTTCCTGTAGAGCATCCTTTGATTAAAAAGATTTAATTTTTTGTGAAATACAGTTTGTCTATTTTTTCTTTTGTTTCTAGTTTTATTTTAATGTCATATCTAAGCATCAACTGCCACATCTAAAGTACTGAAGAATCACCTCTATATTTACTCATGAGTGGTATAGTTTTGCTCTTACATTCACTTCTCTAAATGACTTAAATTTTTGTAAATATTCTAAGGTAAGGATCAAAATTCATGCTTTGCATGTGCATATCCAGTTGTTCCACCACCATATGGTGAAGACACTGTTCTTTCCTGAGTGCAAGACTTAGTGACACATTTTTTGAAAACTAACCATAGATATATTGGTTTATTTCTGAAGTATCAATTCTATTCCACTGGGTTGGATGTTTACATTTATGCCAAAAATCACACTATTTTAGTAACTGTAAAATTGTATTATGTTTTGAAATATAAAATTGGGTATATTATAGTTTTGCTCTTTTCCAGTATAATTTTATCTATTCAGTGTCTCTTTGTAATTCCCTGATTTCAAAGGTAAGCTCTTACTTCTTAAAAGGAAATCAATTTGTTGATACATATTAATAAAGCATACAATTCATCTAGAGTGTACAATCAATGGTATTTGGTATAATCACATAGTTGTGCATTCATCACTTCAACCATTATTAGAGCATTTTCACTGAAAGGTAAAGAATTTCCTTGTCTGCTTTTTTGTTTATTATTATTGCATTTATTTTTTAAAAGTGGGCTCTGAAATTTTGATAGGCATTGCATCATATCTCTAAATCTTTCGGTGGGAGAATTGCCACCTTAACTATAATAAATCTGCTATTCCATTCAATGGGATGTCTTTCCATTTATTTAGGTCATCTTTGATTTCATTCAACAATATTGTATAGATGTCAGTATACAAATCTTGCATACCTTGTATAAAATTATTCATACCAGTTTTATTATTATTGGTGCTTCTGAAAATTAAATTTTCTTAATTTTCTTTTTGAATTCCTCACAGTTTGCTTAAATACAACTGACTTCTGCACATTAATGTTTTATCCTGCAACCTTACTGCATTTATTTATTAGCTCTAATCAGGGTGTGTGTGTGTGCATGAGTGTAGGCATGTGCTTGTGTGGCTGCTATAGGTTTTTTCTTCCTATACGATCATGTCTTCTCAGAATAGAGATAATTTAACTTCTTTTACTAAAATATATTTTTATTAGAGTTTGTAAAATTACAAAACAATCATGAACATGTGTGGAATTCCCATACAACAACTCTCCACCACATTTTTGTGGAATAGTTATTATAAATTATGAGATAATGTCAATAGACTATTACCACTAATTTGGTCTATAGCATAAATTTTGTATATTTTTTTCCATCCCAGCTTATTATTAACATAGTACATCTTTAGCATTGATGCAAAACTATTCCAGTATTCCTGTGAACAATAGTTCACAGGTTACATTAATTGTATTTTCCTCATGCTTCTCTACATTCCTACCACCTTGCAATAGTGATGTACATTTTTTCTATATCATGGACATTTTGTATTTGTATAATTATCTACAATTCACATCTACCTCTGGGTTCACATTATTTTTCAGTTCCTAGATTATCCTAGAGCTTTCTTTCAATTCACCTTTACATCCCAAGACTACCCTTTCAGCCACAATCCCATTTATAGACTAGTTACATTAGTTCTACTTACTATAATGTATCATCAACTCTATCCATTTTCACATAGTTGCAGTCAAGTTAATAAAAACTTCCACATAGTGTGAATATTTTTGCTGACCTGATTTTGAGATAATCATGGTAGGCTAAATATTCATTATATTAGAAACTATGCATGTGTCCCCAGACCTAGTTTTTCTCCCTAGGTCTGGTTTTAAGAATGCTGGTGATGAACTAAGCCTGATTTATTATATGGCTATCCTGTATGGGAAAAGACTGTAACTTTGGGTATCTTTGGTCAACCTTAAGAGATTTAGCGGGGGTCAGATATGGCTCTGGTGGTTGAGCATCTGTCTCCCATATGGAGGGACCTGTGTTCTATCCCAAGCACCTCCCAGAAAAAAAAATAAATATATATGTACAGAAGGTGCATGAGCCACCTGGCCCCGTGCATGGGTGTGCCACCAGGTCCCATGTGCAGGTGCACTTAGAGGCCCTGCAAGCCATGCAGCAAGATGATGACATTACAAGAGAGTGACACAAGGGAAAGCCAAGATGAGATGCACCTAAAAACCAGGAACTAAGGTGGTGCAGGTGGTAGGATGCCTCTCTCCCACATCAAAGATCCCGTGGATTGAATCCCAGTGAAGACAGGAAGTGAAGGATGAAAAGAGAGAGCAGGAAACAGACACAGAGATTTGCCCAGTGAACGGACATAGAAACAGCAAAAATGGGGGTGTGTGTGAATGGATAAAAGTAAGTAAGTAAATAAATAAATCCTTTAAAAATGTATAGGGGAGGAAGATACAGAGAATAATTAGTATTAATACCTTGATGAAGCTTTTTCATGATTTGCTAACAAATGTTTCACAAAAATGCAGGGTGTTGGTGAGGGGTGATGTGTGGGACCCCTGTATGATGTTATGCATGTTTGTTTTGTAAGTTCACGGTGTTTGCTGAACAGTTATGGTTTATGTATGTTCATGTATGAATGATATACTTCAATAAATTGTTTTTTAAAAAAGAAAAAACTTCCACATACATTAAGCATCAGTACTCATTTCTCAGCTCTCTTCTTATCTCCTAATAACTTTTACTCTAGGTTTTAACTTCAAGCATTTATTCTTCATATTTAATTCATAGATAACATGTAATATTTGTCTTTTTGTGTCCACCTTATTTCACTTAACATAATGTTTTCAAGGTTAATCCATGTTATCATATGTCACAATTTCATTTTTTCTTACAGCAGCATAGAAGTCCATCATATGCATATACCACATTTTGTTTATCCAGTCATTTGTTGATTAATATGGGTGGTTTCCATTTTTTTGGCAATTGGGAATAATGCCACTATGAACATTAGTGTGCAAATGTCTGTTCACCTCACAGTTTTCAGTTCTTCTGGATATAATCCTAGTAGTAGAATTGCTGGATCATATGGCAAATCTATATTTAGCTTCCTGAGGAAACACCAATCTGTATTCTACAGAAGCTGTACCATTTTACAATCCCACCAAGAGTGAAGGACTATTCCTGTTTCTCTACATCCTCTCCAGCACTTACTGTTTTTGTTTTTTACTAATGTACATTCTGTGCTTTGTGAGATAATATCTCATTGTTGTTTTGATCTGCATTTCCATAATAGCTAGTAATACTGAACATTTTTTCAATTAAGTTTTGGCCAGTTATATTTTCTCTTTGGAGAAACATCTAAGCCTTTGCTCACTTTTTTTTCTTTTTTTGAGGTACCATGGCCGGGGATTTAACCCAGGCCCTCATATGTCCGAAGGCAGCACTCAGCTACTGAGCCACACCTCCGATGATTTGTTTTTTTCATTTGTTTTGCTTGTGGTTTGTTTATTTCTTAGGAGGCACCAAGAACTGAATCTGAGACCTCCCATGTGGGAAGCAGATGTCACCTGCTTGAGCCACAGCCACTTCCCATTTACCAATTTTTTAATTGGATGGCTTGCTCTTTTATTGAATTGTATGATCTCCTTATATAGAATGGAAATGAAACCCTTATTGGATATGTGGTTTCCAAATATTTTTCCAATGAATAGGCTGCTTTTTCACCTTCTTGGCAAAGACCTTTGAATCACTAAAGTGTTTAAGTTTGAGGAGGTCCCATTTAAACTGTTTTCTTTCACTACTCATGCTTTCAGACTCATTTGACTGTAAATGAGAGGGTGTATTTCTGAGTTCTTAATATGGTTCCATTGGTCAATCTGCCCATCTTAATGTCAATACTATGTTGTTTCCCACTGTAACTATACAAAAAAAGAGAGGAGATGCTAAAAAATAATTATCTGAAAAAGAACAAAGTTAGAGGACACTGACTTCCTTACTTTAAATCATATTACTTAACTATAGTGTTAAAAACAACAACATCATCCTGACATAAAGATAAACATATTAACCAAAGGAACCAAATTGAAAACTCAGATATAGACTATCACATTTACAGTCAAGTGATTTTTGGTAAGGCTGCCAACCCTCCAAGCTGGGCCAGAACAGTCTATTCAACAAATTGTGCTTAGAGAAGGGTATAGCCATATCTAGAAGAAAGAAAGAAGATCCCTACCTCACACATTATACAACTCTATATTTTAATAAAAGGAAATTTATTGTCATATGTATCTATCTGTATAAGTTTATATATCTCACAATGTTTTCCTAGTGATATTTGCAAAACTATATTCAGATTTTAAAAAACCACTAAAATTAGGAAAGTAATGAAAAGTGAAATCCTTAAACTCCATTCGAATATAAATTAAAATTCTTAGTAAGAAAACCATAAACATGCATAGTACTCTATTATAAGTATTTAGATTTAAATTTTCCTACAGAAATAATGTTCTAAAATCAGTTTCTTGTTTTATTTAATGAGAGGTAGAAACAATAATATGTCCTAGAGAGTACTATGTGGCCTCTGCACTAACACTGCCCTCCTACATTCTCCATCTCACCAATCTGTATCAATTTTGTTACATTAATGTCAATCACAAATTTTCATATTTCTTCATATCACTTTATGGTTTTAAATTTTATTGATACACATAAAGTATAAATCTATCCAAAGTGTACATTCAGTGGTGTTCAGTATAACCACATAGTTGTGCATTTATCAATTCATTCAGTTTTAGAACATTTTCGTTATTCCAGAAATAATGAAAAGCAAAAACCAAAAATCAATCAAAACTCCTCTCTATGTCTCTATGCTTCCCATACATAGCTGCTATTCTGTTTTCTTCTCTCTACTATATTTATATTTATAATTTGTAAAACAATCTTATATATGCAATATCACCCATGTTTGTATTTTGCATGAGGTTTCACTATGTTATACACAGTTCCATGTAACATTTTTTAGCTTTACTTCTAGTAATATAAATGTTCTTAGACTTTCCCTTTTGGCCACAGTCATCCCCATTTAATAGCTCTGCTATTTATAAACACCATGAAATGCACTTGCCATTTCTATTCATTTCCAAAGATTTACAAAAAAATCTTTTAACCGCTTCTGTGCAGTCAAACCTCAGCTTTCCATTCTCTACCATCATTCTATTATCTGGTGACCTATATTCTAATAATTATTTCTACAAGTTTACATAATATATTTAGTTCATAAAAGTAGAATCATACAGTATTTGTCCTTTTGTGCCCGGCTTGCTACACTCAATGTAATGTCCTCCAGGTTCATCCTTGTTGTGATATGCTTCATGAGTTCATTTTAATTACAGCTGTGCAATATTCCATCATGTGTATACACCAAAATTTGTTTGTCTGTTCATCAGGTGATGGACACCTGGGTGGTTTCCAATTTTTGACAATCATAACAATGCCATTATGAACAATATTGTGCAGGTTTCTGTTCATGATGCTGCACTCAGTTCTCCTGGGTATATAACTAGTAACAGTATTGCTGGATCCATGGCAAGTCTATATTCAACTTAGGAAATCCTCCAGAGTGCTGTGCTATTCTACATTCCCACCAACAGTAAATATTTGTTCCTATCTTTCCACATACTCTCCAACATTTACAGTTTTCTGACTTTTTAATAATGGCCAGTCTAATTGACATCTCATTGTTTTGATGCGCATTTCCCTAATGACTAGTGATATTGAACATTTTTTCATGTGTTTCTTTACCATTTGTATTTCTTCTATGGATAATTGTCTTTTTGAGTCTTTGGCCCACTTTTAATTGGTAGTTTGTTTTTTTATTGTTGAGTTGTATATTCTCTTTATATATCCTGGATATTAAACCCTTATTCAATATGTGATTGCCAAATATTTTCTCCCATTGAGTCTGCTGCCTTTTCACCCTTTTGAAAAAATACTTTGAGGTGAAAAACTGTTTAGTTTTGAGGAGATCCAGTTGATTTACCTTTTCTTTTGTTGCTTATGCTTTTGGTATAAGGTTTAATAAAATATCACCTACCACAATATCTTGAAGATGTTTTCCTATATTTTCATCTTGAGGTTTTATGATTGTTGCTTTTATATTTAGGTCCTTAATCTGTTTTGAGTTAATTTTTGTTTAAGGTGAGAGATAGGGGTCCTCTTTCTTTCTTTGGATATGACTATCAAGTTCTCCCAGGACCACTTGTTGAGGAGATTTTTCTAGTCCAGCTGGGTGGGTTTAACAGCCTTGACAAAAATGATTTGACTGTAGTTGTGAAAGTCTATTTCTGAGTTCTCATTTTGGTTCCATTGGTCAATCTGTCTGTCTTTATGCCAGTACCAAGCTGTTTTTACCACTGTAGCAATGTCATATGCTTTAAAGTCAGGAAGTGAGAGTTTTCCAACTTTAGTCTTCCATTTTAAAACATTTTTTTGCTCTTAAGAGAAGTATTCCCTACAAATAAATTTGGTAATTGGCATTTAGATTTCTATAAAAAAAAGTCTGTTGGGACTTATATTGAAATTGTGCTGATTCTGTAAGTCAGTTGGGGTAGAAATGATAACTTAGTGATATTTATTCTTCCAATCCATGAACATGGAATATCCTTCCATTTATTAAAGACTTCCTTTGTTTCTTTTAGCAGTTTGTTGTAGTTTTCTGAATACAGATCCTATATGTGCTTGATTAAGTTTATTCCTAAACATTTGATTGTTTTAGTTGCTATTACAAATGGAATATTTTTTCTGATTTTGTCTTCAGATTGCACATTAGTAGTGTATAGAAATGCTATTGATTTTACATATTAATTACATCCCAGCACTTTGCTGAATTTGTTCTACTTGCTTCGTTGTGGATATTTAAAAGACTTTCTAGATAGAGGATCATACCATCAGCAAATCATGAAAATTTTACTTCTTCCTTTCTTATTTGGGTGGCTTTTATCTTGCCTAATTTCTCTAGCTAGAACTTCTAGCATAATATTGAATACAATGGTGACAATGGGCATCCATGTGTTGTTCCTGATCTCAGTGGGAAAGCTTTCATTATTTCACTATTGAGTATGATGTTAGCCGTAGGTTTTTCATATATGAACTTTACCATGTTGAGAAAGTTTTCCTCAATTCCTATATTTGGAGTGTTTTTATCAAGAATGGGAGTGTTGTATTATTTTGAATACCTTTTCTGCATCAATTGAGAGGATCATGTGATTTTTCTTCTTCAATTTATCAATGTGGCTTTTTACAATAATTAATTTTCTTGTGTTGAACCACCCTTGCTTACTTGGATAGAACCTATTTGGTTGTGATGTATAATTCTTTTAATGTACTTTTGGATTCAGTTTGCAAGTATTTTATTGTTAATTTTTACATCTATATTCATTAGAGATATTGGCCTGTTATTTTCTTTTTTTTTTGTATTATCTCTGTTTCATAGCATTCTTTCCTGTTCAATTATTTGGAAAAGCTTGATCAAGATTTGTATTAGGTCATCTTTGAATGTTTGGTAGACTTCACCTGTATAGTCATCATGTCCTGGGCTTTTCATCTTTGGGGTGTTTTTGATGACTCTTTTAATTTTTTCACTTATGACTAGTTGAGGTCTTCTATTTCCTCTAGGGTCACTGAAGATGGTTAGCGTATTTCTAGGAATTTGTCCATCTTCTCTACATTGTCTAGATTTTTGACTTACTGTTATTCATAGAATCCTCTTATGATCTCTATTATTTCTGAGGTGTCGGTGGTAATGTCCCCCTCTCATTTTACTATTTCTTTCCTTTGGCTTGGTTTGGGATTACTTTGCACTTCTTTTTTTTTACTCCAGATGTGCAGTTAGATTTTCAAATTTAATTCCTTCTTTTTTTTTAAGGAAGCACTGGGGACCACACCCAGGACCTCGTTCATTGGAAGCAGGTGCTCAATGACTGAGCTATATCTGTTCCCAAATGAGAGCTGTTTTTTTCATTTGTTTTGTTTTGTTTGTTTGCTTTTTCCTTGAACATTTATTTATTTATTTAGCAGTTTTTGTGAGATATAGTCACATACCATATGATTTATTCAAAGTGTATAATCAATAGATTTTAGTATATAATCATAAAGTTGTGAATTCATAACCACAAAAATTTAGAACACTTTCAGTATTCCAGTTCTATACAAACACTAACATAATATATTCTTTATAAATTGATATATATTTACATTTTTTTTTACTATGGGTAAAATCAAAATTCTCACAATACATACAAACATTTGCAAAATGATATATAAATACATATGCATATATGTGTATTTGCTTACAAAAATGTTGTTTATATATATATATATAAACATATATTTTAAAAGGAGCTTAGATTACCCAAAATATTACACGGAACCCACTGGGATTCCCATGTTGCCCACCTCCCACACCTCCGATCACATCCCACACAAACATCTCCCACAACGTGGCCCACCACCCTCAATGAACTTACACATTCTGGAGCCTTGCCACCAACCATAGACCACAATTCACACTGTAGACCACACTCTCTCCCACTCAGTTCTGAGTGGGGTGTGCTGATTTAAAATGGACTACATCCGTTGCCACAACAGTACTCAGGACAACCTCCAACTCCCAAAGAAGCCACTGTATTTCAACTGCTCGTCCCCTCCCTACCCCAAAAGTGTCAAGTGGCCACTGGCTCCACCTCATTGTTATAATTTCTTGCATTGCTAGAATCACCATATGTGAACAAGAGAATACCATCAAGTCCACTCTAGTCCATAGTTCTTCCCCCAATCCTGAGGGGACTGGGATGGTGATGTCCACTCCAACTCCAAGTGAGAGAGGGCTTATATCCCATGGATATGGTGGGTGGGATGATCCTGCCTGCAGATGCAGGCCTTCTCCATTCCCTGGGATGGTCATTGCCCACCGTTGTCTCCTCGCCAGGTGACTTGGATGAGTCCATTGAGCTTTAGGGTAGGAGTTGCAGCTCAACCGAGATTCCATGCACACCGGGCACATAGGTAGGCCAGAGGCTCCAGTCTCTGGAAGTATACCTAAAAACTTCAGCATCACATATAGGTTTGTATAGAAGGGACTGATGAACCATGTGCAGGGAGGACTTATTTGAGTCCAATTCTGTCACTCTCAGGAGCACAGATTCCAAAATAGAGCCCACTGATAAGGCATCAGTCTCTGGGTGTAACCCCACTTATATAGGACCTGGGTGTCTCCAGAGCTCTCAGGAGCCGCTCTATGTGGGGTGATAGGCACTTAGATGTTCTATGAGCTCCTACTGAGGTGTGCATAAGAGTTACCTCTGGGATGACCTCCCGACTCTCTTTGAAGTCTCTTAGCCACTTGAACTCATTTGTCTTTACCATTTCCCCTTTTATTCAAGGTGTTTTTCTAGTTGTGTGGCCAGTTGGCACTTGGGAAAAGTTTTCAATTAGCAATAATCGTGCCTCGGATAAACCTCATTGGCTACGATACTGCCACTGCGCAAAGCTGCCAGTTGGCACTTGATATTAATCCCTCATTGCCAGGGAGGCTCATCCCCGGTAGTCATGTCCCACGTTGGGGGGAAGATAATGCAATCATATGCTGAGTTTGGCTTAGAGAGAGGCCACATTTGAGCAACAAGGAGGCTCTCAGGTGGCAACCCTTAAGCACCCCACAACTGCAGGCTAATTCTCATTTACAAGAGCAAAGACTCACAAGGGTAGTCATCAATAAAAAAAAAAAAACAAAAAAACAGTGGGTCATCCTATTTTGACAGGCACTGTCCCTACACTCAGAGGACTATTGCTGCTCCCTTAGAGACTGTTGCAGAGCTCTCCAGGCTAAGAATTCAGATTCCCTCATTTATTGTGTGATTATCCACCCATCGTAGCCATGCCCCATCCCCCGATCCTTTGAATGATTTTGTATATCTTTCATGTATATTCCTATGAACCAATCCCCACGAAACCCCCCCACAGACACCCTCCCAATAATCCCCGCAGTACCCATTGTAACCCCTCTGTGATCCAAATCCTCCATGAACATTTAGTCCATAAAATAATCAAATACACTTACTAGGAAAAAGAAACAAGTGTGATAAGCTTACATGCAAGAGACAAACATAAGGAAATTCAGGGGGAAAAAAAAAAGAGAGAAGGAAAAAAAACAAATAATCAAACAAAGAACAAAACAAAATAAAATATAATTAGTGGATTGGGACATTCAAAAAATGGGCAAAAAAGCAAAGGAAATGCCTTTAATATATATATATATATATATTCATTTTTTCCTTTCTCTTTTCTTTTTTCCCTTTTTTTCTTCCCTTTATCACTTTGTTATCGGATGTCTGGTGTGCCATGACACCTTCCTCCTCTCAATCCCCATTGTCTCTCAAATTTTCATGTAATTTTCAAAGAAGTTTTAGGTCACAGCAAAGTCACCCACGGAGTTCTGGAGACTCCCAGATACCAAAACACCCCCTCTACCCCACCCCATATTAACTCCCCCCCCTTTTATTGGTTGTTAGCATTGTTATAACTGTTATGCAGATAGCAAAATATAGCAACTAAACATTGTCAGTGATTTACAGTATAGTTTACAATTTAGATGATGCAGTTTAATAATTTTGATGATATTTACCATGTCCTGTGTCCATTACTGTAAGGTAATGAAAAACCTTCCCCATGACCACCAAACAACCCATTAGAACTTGACTGTTCCCTTCTCCCCAGCACCCCTGGGCCCGTGATATCCCCCTCTCCCAACACATGGAATGTCAAGATTCACAGTTACATGCCCTGGGGATTTGAACCAGCCCTTCATAATCCACCCACCCCCCAGTGCTACACCACCAAACCCAGGAACACCACCACTCATCTGCCCCATCCCCCAACATGCAACCTCACTCTATCCCTTTACCATAGATTACGTCCATATGGCTGATGGCTCAAAGCCTGCTCTTCACTTACTCTCCTTTGTTAACCTATCTTTCAGACAATGGTTCTCAGAGACTGCTCACTTTCCTCAGTTCAGATCAGTGAGGGCATATACTGTTCATCCTTCAGTGCCTGGCTTGCTTCACTCAACATAAGGTCTTCAAGATTCATCCACGTTATTCCATGTGTTAGCACTTTGTTCCTTTTTACAGCTGAGTAATATTCCATTCTATGTAAGTACCACATTTTGCTTATCCATTCGTCTGTTGATGGGCACCGGGGCTGATTCCAACTTTTGGCAATGGTGAACAATGCTGCTATGAACATTGGTGTGCATATATCTGTTTGTATTTTTGTTTTCAGTTCTTCTGGGTATATACCCAGCAGTGGAATTGCTGGATCATACGGAAGATCTATTGCTAGTTTTCTGAGGAACCGCCCAACTGTCCTCCACAGTGGCTGGACCATACCGCAGTCCCACCAGCAGTGGATGAGGGTTCCTATTCCTCCACATCCTTTCCAACATTTAGTGTCTCCTGTTTTTTTAATAGCTGCCATTCTGATGGGTGTAAGATGGTATCTCATTGTAGTTTTGATTTGCATTTCCCTGATAGCAAGTGATGTTGAGCATTTTTTCATGTGCTTTTTAGCTATTTGTATTTCTTCCTTGGAGAAGTGTCTTTTCAGGTCACTTGACCATTTTTTATATGGGTTGTTTGTCCTTTTATTTTCGAGGTGAAGGATTTCTTCATATATGCAGGATATTAGGCTCCTATCAGATATATGGTTGCCGAATATTTTTTCCCATTGGGTAGGTTGCCTTTTTATTTTCTTAATAACATCCTTAGAGGTGCAGAAGTTTTTAATTTTGAGGAGATCCCATTATCAATTTTTTCTCTTGCTGCTCGTGCTTTGGCTGTGAAGTTCATGAAACCATTTCCTATTACAAGGTCCTGTAGATGCTTCCCTATATTATCTTCCAAGGTTTTTATGGTTTTGGCTCTTATATTTAGATCTTTGATCCTTCTTGAGTTGATTTTTGTATAAGGTGTGAGATGGTATTCTTCTCTCATTCTTTTGGATATGGATATCCAGTTCTCCAAGCACCTCTTCTTAAAGAGGCCACTCTCTCCCAACTGAGTGGGTTTCGTGGCCTTGTCAAATATCAGATGACTCTTGCCTCTCCAAATATATTTTGTGGTTAGTTTTTCCAGTTCCTTAAAAAATATAGTGTTGACTTTTATTGGGATTGCATTAAATCTGTAGATTAGTTTGGGTAGGATAGACATATTGATGATGTTTAGTCTTCCCATCCATGAACAGGGAATATTTTTCCATTTATTTAAGTCTTCTTTGATTTCCTTTAACAGTGTCGTGTAGTTTTCTGTATATAAGTCCTTTACATCTTTAGTTAAATTTATTCCTAGGTATTTGATTCTTTTGTTTACTATTCTAAATTATATTTTTTTCCTGATTTCCTCCTCAGTTTGCTGGTTATTGGTGTACAGAAATGCTACTGATTTTTGAGCGCTGATCTTATAGCCTGCAACATTACTGAACTCCTTTATATGTTCTAGAAGCCTTGTTGTCGATGTCTCAGGGCTTTCTATGTACAGGATCATGTCATCTGCAAATAATGAAAGTTTTACTTCTTCTTTTCCAATCTGGATGCCGTTTATGTCCTTTTCTTGTCTCAGTGCTCGTGCCAGTACTTCTAAGACAATGTTAAATAGGAGTTTTGATAGTGGGCATCCTTGTCTTGTTCCGAATCTCAGAGGGAAGGCTTTTAGTATTTCACCATTGAAAATGATGTTAGCTTTGGGTTTTTCATATATGCCCTTTATCATTTTCAGAAAGTTTTCATCTTTTCTTATCTTTTGTAGTGTTTTTATGAGGAAAGTGTGCTGTACTTTGTCAAATGCTTTTTCTGCATCTATAGAGACGATCATGTGATTTTTTTCTCTCAATCTATTTATGTGGTGTATTACATTGATTGATTTTCTTATATTGAACCATCCTTGCATACCTGGGATGAAACCCACTTGGTCATGGTGTATAATCCTTTTGATATGTTGTCGAATGCGATTAGCAAGTATTTTGTTAAGGATTTTAGCATCTAGGTTCATTAGAGAAATTGGTCTGTAATTTTCCTTTCTTGTGGCATCTTTCTTTGGTTTTGGTATTAGGGTAATGTTGGCATACTAGAATGAGTTAGGTAATGTTCCTTCTACTTCTCTTTTTTGGAAGAGCTTAAGTAGAATTGGTGTTACCTCTTTCCGGAATGTTTGGTAGAATTCAGCTCTGAAGCCATCTGACCTGGTCTCTTCTTTGTTAGGAGGTTTTTAATGACTGAGTCTAGCTCTTTACTTGTAATTGGGCTGTTGAGTTCATCTATTTCTTCTTTCATCAATGTCGGCTGTTTATGGGTTTCTAGAAACTTGTCCATTTCCTCTAAATTGTCATTCTTGTTTGCATATAATTTTTCAAAATATCCTCTTATGATACTCTTTATTTCTGTGGGGTCAGTAGTGATATCACCTTGCTCATTCCTTATTTTATGTATTTGCATCTGTTCTCTCTTTTTCTTTGTTAGTCTGGCTAAGGGTTTTTCAATTTTGTTGATATTCTCGAAGAACCAGCTTTTGATTTTGTTTATTGTTTCCAGTGCTTTCTTATTCTCTGTTTCATTTAGTTGTGCTCTAATCTTGGTTATTTCCAGCTTTCTACTTCCTTTAGGTTTAGTTTGTTGTTGTTTTTGCAATTCCTCCAAGTGTGCAGTTAGGTCTTCAATTTTAGCTCTTTCTTCTTTTTTAATATATGAATTTATGGCTATGAACTTCTCTCTCAGGACTGCTTTCGCTGCATCCCATTGGTTTTGATATGTTGTGTTGTTGTTTTCATTAGTTTCAAGGTAGTTACTGATTTCTTTTGAAATTTCCTCTTTGACCCACTGTTTGTCTAAGAGTGTGTTGTTTAACTTCCATATCCTTGTGCCTAACCTGTTTCTCTGGCCCTTATTGATTTCCAACTTCATTCTGTTTTGGTCAGAGAAATTACTTTGTATAATCTCAATCTTTCTGAATTCATTGAGTGTTGTTTTGTGGCCTAGCATGTGGTCTATTTTGGAGTATGTTCCATGTGCACTGGAGAAGAATGTAAATCCCGCTGTATTTGGGTGAAGTGTTCTGTATATGTCTATTAAGTCCAAATCTTCTAATGTATTGTTGAGTGCCTTCGTTTCTTTATTGATTCTCTGCCTAGATGTTCTGTCTAATGATGATAGTGGTGTGTTGAAGTCCCCTGCTATAATTGTAGAAGAATTTATTTCTCCTCTTAGTTTTTCTAGAGTTTGCCGCACGTATTTTGAGACACCTCAATTAGGTGCGTAAATGTTGATGATTTTTCTCTCTTCTTGAGAGATTACTCCTTTTACTAATATGTAGTGTCCATCTTTGTCTCTTACAATAGTTTTGCATTTAAAGTCTATTTTGTCTGATATTAGAATAGCTACTCCTGCCCTTTTTTGGCTATTGTTAGCTTGTAAAATGGTTTTCCAGCCATTCACTTTCAGCGTCCTTGAATCCCTAGGCAGAAGCTGGGTTTCTTGTAGACAGCATATGGATGGATAATATTTTCTTATCCGTTCTGCCAATCTGTGTCTTTTGATTGGTGAATTTAATCCATTAACATTCAGTGTTATTACTCATAACGAATTTCTTACTTCAGTCATTTTTTCTTTGGGTTAATGTATGTCATATGTTGTTTTGTTACTCTTTTTGAGTTTTCATTTGTTTTTAAACTCTCCTCCAACTCTCCCTCCTTTGTTTTTTCCTTTCAACTTGTAGAGATTCCTTTAGTATTTCTTGAAGTGCTGGTTTCTTCTTGACATACTCTCTTAATTGCTGTTTATCTGTGAATATTTTGAACTCTCCATCATTTTTGAATGCCAATTTTGCTGGATAGAGAATTCGTGCCTGGAAGTTTTTTTCTTTTAGTGATTTGACTATGTCATACCACTGTCTTCTTGCCTCCATGGTTTCAGCTGAGAAATCAGTGCTTAATCTTATTGTGCTTCCCTTGTATGTGATGGTTCTCTTTTCTCTTGCTGCCTTGTGTATTTTCTCTTTGTCTTGAGCATTGGACAGTTTGACAAGTATATGTCTTGGAGTTGGCCTGTTGGGATTTATACTATTTGGGGTGCGCTGTGCTTCCTGGATCTGCACATCCATCTCTCTCAATAGAGTTGGGAAGTTTTCAGCCATAACTTCCTTCAACACTCCTTCTGTTCCCTTTCCCTTCTCTTCTCCTTCTGGAATGCCCATAATGCGTATGTTTATGCGTCTTGCATTATCGGTTAATTCCCTGAGACCATACTGGATTTTTTCTATCTTTTTGTCTATCTTTTCTACAATCTCTTTGATTTCAACTGTATTGTCTTCCATATCACTAATTCTTTCCTCTGCCTGTTCAATTCTGCTGCCATGTGAGTCCAGCGTCTTTTTCATTTCTTGACTTGTGTCTTTGTTCGCCATCATATCCATTACCTTTTTAGGTGTGTTAGCTATTTCTTCAGTATGTTCTCCCAGTGTCTTCTTTATATCCTTAATCTCTTCCTTCAGTTCTTTAAGTTGGTCCATGATATTTGTTTGGATAACTTTGATTAGTTGTTCAATGTACTGCATTGCTTCCTGGTTTTTATTTTGTGCACTGGACTGGTCCATGTTTTCCAGTTTTTCAGAGTCATTTGTATTTTTCTGTTGCCCTCTGGTCATCATATTATCTTGATGGGTTTGTTCAGTTGATTAGCTTTTCTCTATGCTCTAGAATTTTATTTAGCTGTTGGTTCTGCGTGTGAGTTAAGTTTTCTCTTTGGCAGTTTTTCTTCTTATTTTATTTCCTTACTTCTTTCTATGTTCCCTTGAAGGCAAAAGGTTAGGGCCAGAGGAATCAAAAGATGTAAGGAAGGCAGAAGGATAATAGAAATGTTGATAAAAGTTAGAAGAGGGGCAAAATGAGACTTAATGAGATGAATATTTAACTTGTGTAGGCAGTGTAGAGTACTAGGAAAAAATATGGAG